>JAMWET010002464.1:7500-52500 GCA_024036415.1 Prochilodus magdalenae
ATATGTATATATGTGTGTGTGTGTGTGTGTGTGTATCAATATATGTGTATATATATGTGTGTGTGTGTGTGTGTGTGTGTGTCTGTGTGCATATATATATATATATATATATATATATATATATATATATATATATATATATATATATATTACATCCCGGTTTGTTTTTCTCTTTGTGACAGTGTATCAATATGTGTGTGTATATATATGTGTGTGTGTGTGTGTGTGTGTGTGTATCAATATATATTTATATATATGTGTGTGTGTGTGTGTGTGTGTGTATATATATATATATATATATATACACAGTCATGCCCGAAAGTATTCATACCCCTGTCAAAGTTTGACTTAAATTTACTTTCATTTAACCAGAAATTATATTTTTGCCTGGAAATGACACAGGCATCTCCCAGGAGATAACATGATGATGTACAAGAGGCATCATTGTGGGTAAAAATATTTCTCAGCTTTTATACACATTTGAACAAAAAGTGGCATGTCCAAAATTATTCATACCCTTTGAAAACTGTCACAGTATATGGGAAAATCCAAAGTTCTATACCATTCCAAATAGTCCAAGCTGTTTGAAAGCATCCTAATTACCCTGATTCATTGGGAACAGCTGTTTTAATCAACTCAACAGGAGAAAAACAGCAGCTCTCTGCAGTTGGTCTGTGGACAGTCATGGCTAAGACAAAGGAGCTCACTAAGGACCTGCGGCTGTGCATTGTGGCCGCTCACAAGTCAGGAAAGGGCTATAAAGCCATATCAAAATGTTTTCAAGTTCCAGTGGCTACAGTGCAAAGTATTATTAAAAAATACAAGAAGTTCCGCACTGTGGAAAATCTCAGAAGATGTGGTCGGAAGCCAAAAGTGACACCTGTGCTGGCCAGGAGAATAGTGAGAGAGGTGAAGAAAAATCCAAGGATCACCACCAAGGCCATCCTGGTGAATCTGGACTCTGCTGGTGGCGACATCTCAAGGCAGACAGTCCAACGGACACTGCACACTGCTGGGTTCCACGGACGCAGGCCAAGGAGGACACCACTTCTCCAGAAAAGGCACACAAAAGCCCGCTTGACCTTTGCAAATGCTCATCTGGACAAAGAAGACTACTTCTGGTGTTCTGTTTTATGGTCAAATGAAACAAAAATTAAATTGTTTGGCCACAATGATGTGTGCACCATTTGGTGTAAAAAAGGAGAAGCCTTCAACCCTAAGAACACCATCCCCACTGTCAAACATGGCGGTGGGAACCTAATGTTTTGGGGGTGTTTTTCAGCCAATGGACCAGGGAACTTGCTCGCAGTAAATGGCACCATGAAAAAAGAGCAATACATCAAGATTCTCAACAACAACATCAGGCAGTCTGCAGAGAAACTTGGCCTTGGAAACCGGTGGACATTTCAGCACGACAACGACCCAAAACACACAGCCAAAGTGGTGAAGAAATGGTTAGCAGACAAAAACATTAATGTTTTGCAGTGGCCCAGCCAGAGTCCTGACTTGAATCCAATTGAGAATCTGTGGAGGGAGCTAAAGATCAGGGTGATGGCAAGGAGACCCTCGAACCTCAAAGAGTTGGAGCTCATCACTAAAGATGAATGGGCAAAAATACCAGTGGAGACATGCAAAAAGCTGGTCAGCAATTATAGGAAGCATTTGATTGCTGTAATAGCCAATAAAGGCTTTTCTATTAGTTATTGAGAAGGGTATGAATAATTTTGGACATGCCACTTTTTGTTCAAATGTGTATAAAAGCTGAGAAATATTTTTACCCACAATGATGCCTCTTGTACATCATCATGTTATCTCCTGGGAGATGCCTGTGTCATTTCCAGGCAAAAATATAATTTCTGGTTAAATAAAAGTAAATTTAAGTCAAACTTTGACAGGGGTATGAATACTTTCGGGCATGACTGTATATATATATATATATATATATATATATATATATATATATACATACATATTACAGAGTCCTGCATGTTCTTGTAAGTGTATGCATGTCTTGTGGATTATGAGGCACTGCTGGACACCGGACTTTTAATCCCATAATTAAGATCTTTACTGCACCGCAGAAACATCCAGGGATCACTGCGTGTATGCTGTGAGGGAAGCCCAGCTAATCCAGGGGCTGTTGGAGCAGGTTCTCACTGTGGCTTTCAAATGACGTAGTGAAAACCCTATTGGCCCCCTTTATCCCCAAAACACTCATCCCCCGACATGGTAGAAACTTCGGGTAGGCTTGACATTGTGAGACATGCGAATGATTCACGTTCCACGCTCGACCATGCCTGTACACTGTACCTGACTGACCCCACAGCCATGATTGCGGACATTCAGCAAGCAGTGATGTCATCCTGTTAGTTCCAGCACCAGACACTTGTATCTACTCCCATTTCTATCAGCTCCACTCAGCATAGTGGAGCACTCTGTAGGTCTACAATTATAGACTGTAGTCTGTCTGTTTCTCCCCATGCTTTATTAGCCTATCTTGAGTGGTCAGGACCCCCACAGAGCAGGTATTATGTACACACTGTGTCCACTCACTGTCCACTGTATTAGACACTCTTACCTTGACGGTCCACCTTACGTAAAGTCAGAAATGATAGCTCATCTGCTGCTAAACAGTTTGTGTTGGTCATCCTCTTATCCTTCACCAGTGGCCACAGGACGCTGCCCACAGGACGCTGCCCACAGGACCCTGGATAGTTTGGTTGGTGGACTACTCTCAGTCCAGCAGTGACACTAATGTCACTGTGTCTGATACACTGTGTCTGATCCACTCACACCACCAAGTCAGTGGCACCGAAGTGCTGAGAATGACCCACCACTCACATCATACCTGCTCTGTGGTGGTCCCTTTAAAGAACAGGGTACACAGTGAAGTACACAGACAAGCTGATGGACCACAGCCTGTGCTCCTTTATGGCTGCTAGGTTTAAGATTAAGTGCTCGTTGAGTTTGAGTGAAATTGCAGTTCAGAAGAATAAAAGATAAGAGAGAGAGAGATTTCTAATCACTGTGCAAAAACTGCTTGACCATCACAACCGTCCCCATCAGATAATCAGCGCTTAAAGCTTTCATCCTTCAGAGAGAGGAGGACATCAAGCTGCGCCCCAGCTTTACATCTGAAAACATCCACAGAGAGAAAACTACCAAGAGGAAAAAAAAAAAGAGAAGATTGTTCGCACACAGTAAAGCTTGTATTCTCAGAACAGTGGACTGACCGCTCCAGAGTCCAGACCTCAGCATCTTTACAAGTGTTTGGGATTACTTGGATGGTAAGAAGCCAAACATCAAACCAAGAATACATGATGATGATGTATGTAGTTGTTGAAGCGTGTGTGCAATTTTCTATTCTCTGGAAGGGCAGCGTTTAGCTACTATGCAGCTGTTAAATGGAATCAGCTGACAGAGGGTATTAGAAAAGCCCCAACGGTAGATAGTTTTAAATTGTAGGTGGTTGGTGTAGCTCAGTGGGTAACACCACTACTCAGGGTGCCACCTCTACGTGTGGGAGACTGGGGTTTGAATCCCAGTCTGGGTGACTATGCTGAGCTTCACCAATAAGAGTCCTTGGGCAAGACTCCTAACGCTACATTGGCTTACCTGTAATCATTAACCTTGTAAGTCGCTCTGGATAAGAGCGTCAGCTAAATGCCATAAATGTAAATAAATGTAAATCCAGACTGAAGACATTCCTGTTTGATCCGGCTTTCAGCTCAGTCTAAAACCCCGTTACTCTCCTGTAACAGCAGCCTTTATTCCTCATCCTTATACTCAGTTTTATTTATGTTTTATTTAATGATTTTAATGATTAGCCCTATTAATGATGTTTTATGTAATGCACTTTGAATTGCCCTTGTGTGTGAAAGGTGATATATAAATAAACTTGCCCTGCCTTCTATAGATACGCTTTTTTTCCTGGCACTGTTAGAATGGACTGTACTTGGTGGGTGTTTCGATGGGAAGAGAAATGAATGGAGAGTGGTACTCTCTATTGCGTACGTGTTTTCTGACAGGGTTTGACATTTTTGTTCATTTTTATAATTAAAATATTCTCAGACAGTTTGTTTGTGTTTAAAACACACACATGCATAATGACTGATGAAGGGTCTTCTCCAATCCCCGCCATCCCGCATCTCTGCTGTGTCCTGGCTCATCTCCAGGCTGCTGAAGCGAAGCATTGAGTATGTGCTTAAAGGTGTGTTTACCTTTTCCCACCAGCCCTCGCTGAACCCGGAGGGAGCCTCAGCGCCTGATGTTGTGCTTCTCAACCGCTGGAGTGTGAGGAACTATCAGGTGCGGCGTGGGGACATCGTGTCGGTTGTGTAAGTAAGCAGCGGTTTAATTGACAGCCTGTCTTCTCCACAAGTTGGTTTTATTAGACACGCTTCACCTGTGAGGGATTCCAAGGTCAGACTTCTGCTACATGTACTGCTGAACCCTCAGAAATCGAGTTCTTATGGTTATTATTGTTTTGCTATATGTTCTGTGTGCATTGCAGAATTATTGGAATGCAGCTGCATAATTAATGGCATCATTAGTCACATAGCCAATTACAAATACCCAGGCCAAACCTCAACATGAAGTAAGTCTTCAGCTTCTGGGGGAATTTCAGCTCTCTAGTCTCTAAGGCTCCCGTCTAGGTCATGTCTGGAGTAATTCTGAGTTCAACCTGAGTCATGGGGCTCTAGGGTTCCAGTCTTGACTTTATTCTGCAGTTACGGGTGTTCGAGTCCAAGTTGGGTCTTGGGGTTTTTAGGGTTCAAGTCTGAGTTGAATCTTGAGTCTCTGATGATTGAGTCAGGTCTCAAGCCTGTAGGGTTCAATTCAGAGTCAAGACTGGATTTACTAAAGTTCGAATCTGATTCAGGTCTCGAGAACTTGTGGTTGAAGTTTGAGTCAGGTCTGGGGTTACTGGGGTTTGGGTTTGAATCTGAAATCTGAAGTTTCTCCAGTTCAAGTTGAGTTGCATCCATCCTGAGTCTCCGGGCCCTGGTTTAGGCTGCAAGTCTGTAGAGTTCAAGTCTGAGCCAAGACTGGAACTCTGGAGTTGAGGTTTGGGTTTGAGTTGAGTCTGGAGTTTCTCTGGTATGGGTCTGAGTTGAACGCTTGGTCTCTAGGGTTCAGGTTTAGGTTGAATATAGGGTATCTGGGATTCAAATTGGAGTAATTTCTGGAGTTACTGTGGTTCCAGTCTGAGCTGAGCCTTAACTCCTGGTCCTGAGTTTTTGAGGATTGAGTCGGACCTCAGGTCTTTAGGGTTTAAGTCTACCTATGGGTTGACTGGTTTCTTCAGTCTGCACTTCAGATCACGTAACCCTCTGTGATTTTTTTTTGTTTTTCATTTTGGGATTAATTTAATGCGGTAGCAGCAAATGCTGATTGGCATACTGTGGCTCTCGGCCAGTGTGCCTAAGGAGCCAGCCTTCATTTTTAAGATGTAGTGGCATCATCAATAACATAAAATGCAGTGCTACCAGATGCTACACCACTGGTGGAGGCTGTACATACTGCACTTCAACCAAAAGGCACCTTTATAGTTTGAGTGGTGGAGCTGAAGCACATCTTGGGTGTCTCTGTACACCTGAATTACTGACATCCCTTGTTGGACTTTCTGACCTGTTCCTGTTTGAAGATAAACAAGACTGTACCCAACAGCAGCTTATCATCAAACTCAAATTGTAATAAACTCCTTTATGAACTCCTTTTATAATAGTAAGTCTCCCTGTCTCTTTAAAAATGCTAATATGTTGTAACTGAGGTACATACGTGTATGTGCTTGGTACAGGAGGTCACCCCACCAAGTTCATACTGTGTTTTTCTGAAAGCAGTAAAACAAAATCCCCTTTCTTATGGGTTTGCGCTGGAGGTTGTACAACTTCAGGTGTTCTAAAGTCGACGTTTGTGTGACGAAGCTCACTGTTGACCATTCGTGCTTTGCAACAGTCTTTAAAAATCAGTGATGACCCTAGACTTCACATGTCAGTAGAAGACTAGGCACCGTAGGCCCACTTACCGAGACGCTTGCCTATAGAGGAGGTCGGGAGAGCCAGGGAACTTGGAGAGCATTGTACCTGGCCGAGATTAGTAGATTAGATTAGATTCAACTTTGTTGTCATTGTGCAGAGTACATTTACATTTACATTTACGGCATTTAGCTGACGCTCTTATCCAGAGCGACTTAATACCAAGGGTATTCATATTACAGGAGGGCCAGTGTAGTGTTAGGAGACTTGCCCAAGGACTCTTATTGGTGTAGCACAGCATAGTCACCCAGACTGGGATTCGAACCCCAGTCTCTCACGTGTGGTGGTAGCGGTGTTATCCGCTGAGCTACACCAACCACCATCCGCTGAGCTACACCAACCACCAGAGTACAGGTACAGAGCCAGTGAAATGCAGTTAGCATCTAACCAGAAGTGCAAGTACAGCATTATTTACATAAAGAGCCGAAGTAATAAATATATACATATAATATAATCATATCTATATGCATATATATTTATGTGTAAGAGCAGCACTTACAAATGAATGTTTCAACTGTAAGAGTAGTGCATGTAGACAGTATGTACACAATGACATCAGAGGTAGAGATAATACGGGAACAGTATGTAAACATGAGAATACAGTAGATAAACATTAGTATACAGTCTGTAAACATGAGTATACAGTCTGTAAACATGAGTGTACAGTACATAAACATGAGTGTACAGTACGTAAACATGAGTGTACAGTACGTAAACATGAGTGTACAGTACGTAAACATGAGTATACCGTATGTACACATCAGTATACAGTATGTAAACATGAGTATACCGTATGTACACATCAGTATACTGTATGTAAACATGAGTATACCGTATGTACACATCAGTATACAGTATGTAAACATGAGTATACCGTATGTATGAGTATACAGTCTGTAAACATGAGTATACAGTACGTAAACATGAGTGTACGGTATGTAAACGTGAGTATACAGTCTGTAAACATGAGTATACAGTATGTAAACATGAGTATACGGTCTGTAAACATGAGTATACAGTATGTATGAGTATACAGTCTGTAAACGTGAGTGTACAGTCTGTAAACTTTAGTGTACAGTATGTAAGTATGAGTATACAGTATGTATGAGTATACAGTATGTAAGTATGAGTGTACAGTATGTATGAGTATACAGTATGTAAACACGAGTATACAGTATGTACACATCAGTATACAGTATGAGTATACAGTCTGTAAACGTGAGTGTACAGTCTGTAAACTTTAGTGTACAGTATGTAAGTATGAGTATACAGTATGTATAAGTATACAGTCTGTAAACGTGAGTGTACAGTCTGTAAACTTTAGTGTACAGTATGTAAGTATGAGTATACAGTATGTATGAGTATACAGTATGTAAGTATGAGTATACAGTATGTATGAGTATACAGTATGTAAGTATGAGTGTACAGTATGTATGAGTATACAGTATGTAAACATGAGTATACAGTATGTAAGTATGAGTATACAGTATGTATGAGTATACAGTATGTAAACATGAGTATACAGTATGTAAGTATGAGTATACAGTATGTATGAGTATACAGTATGTAAGTATGAGTGTACAGTATGTATGAGTATACAGTATGTAAACATGAGTATACAGTATGTAAGTATGAGTATACAGTATGTAAGTATGAGTGTACAGTATGTATGAGTATACAGTATGTAAACACTAGTATACAGTATGTACACATCAGTATACAGTATGTAAGTATGAGTATACAGTATGTAAGTATTAGTGTACAGTCTGTAAATGTGAGTGTACAGTCTGTAAACGTGAGTGTACAGTCTGTAAACGTGAGTGTACAGTATGTAATTCCTCGCCCTGCTCAGGCAGCGCTTGTGATAGATGTCCTAAATGGTGGGTAACTGGGTGCCAGTGGGGTAACTAATAGGGGTATAACCTTGCAGGGGTATAGGACGTTGTGCTCCCTCTCCAACATCATATTTTTTACATTGACTTTGGGATCCCAGAGTTAACAATGTTCAATATCTGATCTGTGAAGCTCTGTAGATCAGCGGAGAAATTTTTGAATGAAGCCAGCTGGACAGATAGAGGGAGGGAGAGCGTGATGTGCCCTTTCCAACGACTCATCGCATTGCTGACCTTCAGGAAACCTGATGCTGGAATCACAAGCCTGCTTTCCAGTCGTCTTCATTGACGTATCCACATGCGCTGCCATAATCGTGTTCTAGACCACGTCATGCCCAGAGTCACTGGAGTTCAAGTTCAAGCTGAGTAATGGGGTCTCTGTGGTTCGAGGTTTAGTCCAACCTAGTCCAGGTTTTGAAATCTTGAATGTTTTGAGCTTGAAAATTCTGGAGTTACTGGGGTGCAGGTCCACGTTGAGTCTTGAGTCTCTGGCGATTGAGTCAGGACTCAATTCTTTAGGGTTCAGTCAGGGCCTGTGACTTTCAATAAAGACCACCTTCCTAGTGATCCATTTGGTCAGCACAGAAAAGCCCTTGCAGCCCAGGTTCAGAAGGTTTCGCGCTGACCTTCTTTCGTCTCGGGATGTCAGGATTGCTCCTCGCAAAAGACTGAGACCGTCAACATGAAGCTACATCAGCACGTATCTCCCATTGAGAACAATAAGAAAGAGGCTCATTAGTCTGCATCCGGTGTGAAGCCCGCCAAACTCTTCAGGGCTTTGTAAAGATGTGTGACCGTTAATCTGCGCTGACTCAGCCCATGCGCTCGCCTCTGGAGGGGTGCAGGTCCCTGTTGAGAGAGCCAGTGCAAGTGGTCTTTCCACTGTGATGTCCTTAGCCCAAAATAGCCCTAATTAGACCGTTTCATCCACTTTCCTCCTCAGCTGTGGAGTGAGGTGGTGCGAGAATGGCCACTCCAGGGGAGTGCTCCTGGGGGACGCCGCTCGGACAGCACAGGCACCCCGTGCGCGTGTCTGTGCAGGTTGCACTAAGCGGACAGAGCTGGCAGGCCAGCCGCTTTCTGCTCTACCTCATTTCACTGTTCACATCCAAGTGCCTGTTGACATAGTTCTGCTGTGACTCAGGCGCTGTAGGCTATTAGCTAGGCTCCAATTAGCGACTGTGCTCTATTTTGAAGCACCGGGGGAGGCCACAAGTGTTTGCTTGGTAAAAGTTCTCATTGATCAAGTACGTGCCCAACTGTGGCCCCTTTTTTTTTTTCTGCTTTTGATGTGCGAGCACACAGCTAAAAGCCTCGGTTCGCTGCCTGCGCAGGTTCTTTTGATGTATTGTGTATGCTGTGGCTTCAACATTGTGCCCAAGTGTTTCATTTCAGACTGGATTGCATTACCGGCACTTTTCATACGAGTTTCAACACCACCAGCCATACAGATGCACAATCAGTGGAGCTGTTTTGATGTCATGTGTCGCCCTGTGCTTGTTTACTGAAGAGTACGAACCCAGTGAGAAGGTCTCCGGTAAGTGCTCCAGTAGTACTTTCCGAACCTCTTTCAGCCGATGCGGATCTGGATGTAGATACGGTTTTCACTGCTTCTTAAAATTCCTGCCTGAAGGAAAGCTCCTCCCCTCTTTCGACCCAAAGGTGGCAGTCTTCGCCTACAGGGAATGCCTGAACAGTGCTGCCATAGTAGGGACTGTCCATTATGTGCAGCTATTTTGGGAAGGCTAGGCATTCTGGGAAAGGATGCAGGATGTAAATCAGCCACACACCTGGACAAATCTGTCTCTTATTGAGGGATGCTGGAGGGTCTAATGACGATCTGTGCAGCCTCTCTAATTCTCCTGTAGTTTGGATTATGGGAAAACGCTCACCAAAGATGTTCAGCATATCGGGGTATGTTACCCCGAGACACTGGATGATTTTTCATATTCTTTTTTTTATTATCTGACATTATTTCGTCGTCTGTAAGTATATAAGCAGTGGTGTAAATGTTGTTTGGACTTACTATGAGTCTAAAGAGTGTTACCTTTAATATTCTTATCTAATTAAATGATAATAATTGAATCAAATTCATTTCACCTTTAACAGTAATATGAAGTAATATGTAGGCTGTGATATACCTGATCAGCCATAACATTAAAACCACCCTACTGCATATCGTCGCTGTCCAAACAAAAACATGTATCTCCTTTTTTTTGTTGATTTTAACTTTTAAGCGTCAATCAATCACATAAACTGCTGTTTACACTGTGTGGAAATTTCATGAAGAATGGACCAACAGAAATGGCCTAAAACCGCTTGGAAAGACGTCTGGTTCCATTGACTTCCATTCAAATGAAATTAGGTTTTTGACCTCTCCTGTAAAGTTGCCATTTTGGAGATACCTGTTTTTCTTAGGACAGTGACGATCTACACTCTTTGTCCACTCAGCTCCACTTACCACATAGGTCCACCTTCTAGTTCTACTATTACAGACGGTAGTCCCATCTGGTTCTCTGTAAACTGTATCCCTTCACATCAGGACCCCCACCGGACCACCACACAGCAGGTATTATGTGGGTGGTGGATCATTCTCAGCACTGCAGTGACACTGATGGCGGTGGTGGCGGTGTGTTAGTGTGTGTTGTGCTGGTGTGAGTGGATCAGACACAGCAGTGCAGCCCTGACACCTGAGACTGGCTGAGAATTGTCCACCAACCAAAACCATCCAGCCAACAGCGTCCCCTGCGTCCACTGATGAAGGACTAGAGGATGACCAACACTGCGCTGTGCAGCAGCAGATAAACTACCGTCTCTGACTGTCCATCTACAAGGTGGAGCAGGAAGGCAGGAGTGTCTAATACAGTGGACAGTGAGTGGACACAGTGTTTAAACACCTCAGCAGCACTGCTGTGTCTGATCCACTCACACCAGCACCACACACACTAACACACCACCACCATATCGGTGTCACTGCAGTGCTGAGAATGATCCACCAACACAATACCTGCTCTGTGGTGGTCCTGTGGGGGTCCTGATTTTCTTTTCAGAATAATATTTCCACCAAGTTCACCCGAAATATCATTCTGCGGCCCCAGCTTGGTTTTTAATGTTGGATGGGAAGATGTATGTGGTTATGATAAATTGCTGTTGTGCCCCATGGTAAACAGAATGACTCCATACCTGTTGTGTTGTCCTGTGTATATCTAGGAGCTGATCAGTGATCAGTAAAGCATATAAGGGTATTTTGCCCCCTAGTTACAGGACCCTGCTGTTCTATGTTCAGATGCTTGATGGAAATACAGGGCTTTGAACTACAGGGCTAAAACTGCAGGCCTCATGTAGATGCTGAGATACATGTTGTCAGTTCAGGGCTAGAGTGGGACTTACTGTGGAGCATACTGTGGTTCAAACTAGCCCACCCTAAACTCAGACAGTGTTTCTCCACCTGTACACAGCATACACAAAATATTAGAGACGGGAGATAAACAAGGTGGCTGGAGAACATGAGAACTGTCGAACTGTTAGGTCTTAACTGAGACGGGCAGTGTGTTATACACAGGTAGCGTTGGCTAAGCAACGCAAATCAACTTATCTGGTCAGCGTTTCCCACTGCCCACCTGCCGGGATGTCTCCTCCTCTGTAACCGCCTTTTTTATACTTTGGTTCGCTGCAGTTTTTGCCGCTGCCATCCATCTTCTCGTAATTCACTTATGTAAATTGTGAAAACGGTAATAAAGTCCGTGGAGTGCTGTCTGTTGTCAGCCAGGACCACATCATCTCACTGAATTTGATCATCCGGCTGATGTTGGCTTCTTACTGGATTTCCCTTTCTCTAGTAAATAGCACCGCAGTTGCACACAAGCACCCAAACAGGCAAGTGCAAGTGCAACATCAGTTAAGGTGGCGAGGAAAGAAGCATGGGATGCTAACTTGAGCTTCTCTTTCCACAGTACAACCTTAAGGCTTGTACTGTGGACCTTCTTGTACTAGCTAGGAAACGACTGAAGTGCTCTGTAGCAAGGCACCTAAACCCTAGCTGATCCCGGGGCGCCGCCATTGTTAGGGCTTCACATCACTCCGGACAAGTGTGCTCACTGCCCCCTAGTGTGTGTGTATGAATGTGGGGTTTCCTCTGTGTGCAAGTACAATTGGCAAATGGTTCTAAATTCCCATTCTAATTCTGATAGAGTACACGAGGACTGAATGATGACTTCAGATAGTGATTCTGATCTGTCTCTTCTGTCCACAGCTTCTCCATAACTGCTATATGTTAGGGCTCCATCCAGGCCCCATTTACACTGCAGGAAATGATGAGTTCTAAAGCCAAATGGTAAAACGAATCATTAATTTTTATTCTTTCGGTAAATGCATGCTTGGTAGGGTTGAGGTCATGATGACGGACATGGCAAGCCACGAACCCCTCCCCCCACTGTTATTTATTTATTTATTTATTTATTTATTTTTTAGCCCCGGAATAGCTTTTGCAGTTTGTCTGAAGTGATATTTGCATGCTGCAGGTGCCGTCCAGCGAGTATTTGGGCTCTCGATTGGACCTGAGCCGTTGCCCTGCTTCTGTTCACTTCAGATTTCAGTTTGCTGTAGCTGTCTGCAGTCATATCATCAGAGAAAGAAAACTGAGCCAGCTCCACTTTAGTGGCCAGGCTGTGCCCAAGCCATCACGTTTTATGAAAAAGGTGCTCTGGGCACGATCATGCCATCCCCTCCTTTCCCCCCCTCTTATTCCACTTTCCTCTCTCTATCATTCTGGTGCAGGTTCATCCTTATCTCATCTGTCCATAAGCACTAACACGCTGCAGTCATTTCTGTAGCAAGCTTAACTGGAATGTTGCTTCTTGAGGCTGGTTGGTGCTTTTTGCTAGCTGTCGATGTGTTTACGCTAGCACTTTTCCATGTGACTCATCTACCTGCGTCTGCCTACATGCCGGTGTCTTCGTCCAGGATCATTTTCTTGATCTAGTCAACATTGTTTCTGAACGAAAGTGGTTTGAAATATTTGCTATTAATTTGCAATAGATGTTCCAGCATGGCACCGAACCATGTGGCTAAGCCTAAGATAGCCGGTTATGAAAAATCCTATGTTAAGCTATTGATGTGTCCTTGCTATTCATGTTGAAGGGTAATAGTAAAGACTCCCCATCCAAATCCCTGATGAAAATGTGTTGAGCTTCAGTCAACCTTAAAAACTAATGGTGCAAAAACGCACAGCTGGCCAAGAAACAACTCTGCAGCTAATTGTCAGCTGGCCCTCTGTAGAGAAATGGAACTCCAGCACAGTTCACCTAGAACATAACTTTAACTTGACTGTCACGGTTTCATTTCCCCGCCGAGCTGCCAGAGCACGGATACAAAACAATAAAGATTCCACCACTGTCGCTTTACCTTCAGACCACATTGTAGCTGCGATATTGCTTCCTTTCCTTTTCTGTAAATAGACAAAATTAAACACATGGGGGTCGCCAGAAAAGACATCAAAGCAACCCAACATGAGGGCGAGCTAGACTTCATCTCTGACATGGAGGTTTGTATTGTTCCAGCCTTGCACGTCTTCAGTCAACCTGTATTTGAGCTCATTGATGGGGTCTCGCATTTACAGCGTAGCTGAGCACTGTGCAGAAAAAGATTGAAAACAGTAACATACAGGGGTTGGACAATGAAACAGATTTAGTGTGGGAGGTTTCATGGCTAAATTGGACCAGCCTGGTGGCCAATCTTCATTAACTGCACATTGCACCAGTAAGAGCAGAGTGTGAAGGTTCAGTTAGCAGGTAAGAGCACAGTTCTGCTCAAAATACTGCAATGCACACAACATTATGGGTGACATACCAGAGTTCAAAAGAGGACAGATTGTTGGTGCACGTCTTGCTGGCGCATCTGTGACCAAGACAGCAAGTCTTTGTGATGTATCAAGAGCCACAGTATCCAGGGTAATGTCAGCACATAACCACCAGATAGTAGAAGGACGAACCTCCACCAGCATCACGTAGTGACCTGGCCACTATCCTGCAAGAAGAATGGCTTAAAATCCCTCTGACCACTGTGCAGGACGCAGTATATGTCATTCCCAAGACGAACTGACGCTGTATTGGCCGCAAAAGGAGGCCCTACACCATACTAATAAATGATTGTGGTCTAAAACCAGGTGTTTCAGTTTCATTGTCCAACCCCTGTACATTCATTATTAGAGGTATATATCAAAGATGTGAAAGGATAACCATGAACTTAATTATAAAGTGATACAAAGAAATTGAAAATCAGGGCTAATAAAACTACACTCATCGTCAAAAAGAACAGCTGCACCCAGAAGGAGGTGTGGAGTAGCAGAGCTGTTGCGAAGGAAGATAAAGGTTCCCAGGAACAATACATGATGATACATTTAGACTGATATGGGGAATATATACTGAGCTACACATACAGAAGTAGTGTCTCAGTATGGTGTCAGGCCACCGTGTTTGCTAACCCAGCACGTCAGACGTCTCAGCATGGAGTTGTAGAGGTTCCTAATGGTGTCCTGTGATAATCCATCCCAGGCAGCTTGAATATCCTCACACAGTTCTTGCAGATTGTGCGGTAGGGGTGGAGGTGGATTGACACCAGGTCTTCTAGACGAATGATGCGTGACGACATACATGGTGCCTCCACACACAAACTCGTGGGTCGTCTCCTGCAAAGACCAAAACAAGGCTCATCACTGAAGTCACTCCATGACAGTCTGGCACGACACCACCGCAGTCTTTGCCATGCTCTGGATGTATGTAGTCCTGCGTCGTGCGGCAGCCTGCCAATGGTGCTGGCTCTAACAGGATGACTCATGGAGGCATCACTGCTCACTGAATGTCCACAGTCGTGGCTGTTGGGTCAGTCAGCTACAGTTGTAGGCTGAGTGGAGGTGGTTAGAGATAAAGCACCCTAGCTCTCGGGAGCTAAAGGTCGATCCAGTCACCGGAACGAGTTACTGACCATTTCCAGTATTTACAGAGATCATGGATGTGATGTAAGATGGCAAGATGGCTAGAGAGGAAGAAGCCATGCCTGGGTTAGGGTTAGGGTTACAAACCTGGCGAGCAGAATCCAGATTATCCTGGAGAATCTTCCAGCCCAGAGGGTAATATCTTATTTACAGAGTCTCCTTATTAGGAGCACCGTTCAGGAGCCGCCAGAACCCGTCCATCTCTCAGCTCTGCATCTGTCATGTTCTCAGGGTGTGGATCATTACAGAGCTAACGGGCTGATTTTGAAAACAGTCATTTGCCTCAGGCGAACAGAAGCCCGGGATCTACCCGGCGTTCCCACACGAGGAGACGTTTTGCACTCTTGATTATAAATTGGCGTCGCAGATGTTGGGATGATATGATGTTTCTCTCTTTGCAGCTGCTCAAGTTTTGTCAACGCTTTCTACCTAATGAGAAGTCACGGAGAGAAAGCGCTGGGAAGCAGAACTGTTTGGATGTGGAAACTCTTCGTCCTGGCCATGAATATTCATGGAATCAAAGCGTGCCTTGTTAATTTGTGGTCCTCTTTGATGTGCGCGGGCCAGAAAACAGGATTCTGTCTCGACTTGGACCGAGTCGTGTGTAATTAGCCCTGTACGTGGAAACGGCTTCAGTAGCGGCTCGCGTTTTTCCTCTGTGAAGCTCCAGATGAAGCCCGGCCAGAAGCACAGGCTTTTTGGATCCAGATCGGGCTGTAACGAAACAGAGAGACTCTAAGCTTCCGAGGTGCTTTGAGGAATTTGAGCCGACAATCTCTCCTCTGCAGAAGACTTGCTCGGGCGCCAGCGCGTGGCCCAGCGAAGCATAGCCGTGGCCTTGTCTAGCTTTTTTTGACACATTAGATAGTCTCGTTGATCTGTGGTATGAAGGGTTTCAGGGACATGTGCTGCGTGTAGTATGAGGTTATGTCATTTGCTGATCTGTGGCCGTCTCCCATTCAAGCAGCATGAGAGGGCAAGCAGAAAGGGTCTGTTAGACACATCATGTCGAAATCCATCAAACTGCCCTCTCCTTATTAGTGCCATCACAGACATGCAATCCCTATAGAAAAGCACTGCTGGTGGGGCTTTGCTGGTGGGGCACTGCTGGTGGGGCACTGCTGGTGGGGCACTGCTGGTGGGGCACTGCTGGTGGGGCTCTGCTGGTGGGGCTCTGCTGGTGGGGCTCTGCTGGTGGGGCACTGCTGGTGGGGCTCTGCTGGTGGGGCTCTGCTGGTGGGGCACTGCAGGTTTGGGCACTGCGAAGGAGCCTCAGGTTTTACATGGTGAAACTTCAGTGCAACTAGTTGCAAGGTGAAAGCTGCCTGCAACCCAATTTACAGGCAACCTGTATTTAATAATTTATCTGTTGTTCTTTCATATAAACTCACTGGATTAAAAAAATAGTCACCTGTGGCTGAAACATACCTAATACAATAACACCTCCACAGTCACAAACAGCAGCTGTGACTGTATTTGGCATGGACTGGTCTGGATGTAGGCCGCATCAGTGTTCAGTCACTCTGAAATCAAAGTATTGTGGAGTTGGACCAGGTTTGGTGGATGCCTTCCCTGCCACAATTCTGAGGAGGGTCCCCTGTAGACTGGGATTTTAGCCACCGCTTGTAGACCCGTGTGACCGTACGCTTCCATACACCTGCAGATTCAGCTACTTCCTCCACACTGTGGGCTTTGGTATGCCCAAATACAGTCACTCCTCTTAGCCAATCATTAACATCTGCTCTGGAGCCATTTTCCACACATGGAGCGAGACATTCCCTTCACTGTAGCACCTCTTCCCAATCTATGGATCCCATCACTCACGCAGGTATTTATAGCATCCTCGTCCAGTGCCATCTGGAGAAGTCTGAAGTTACTACCACCGTAAGCAAGTAGATTTATAATTGTTGCTATTACGGCTGCACTTGATGTCTTGCTCCTCCTGTGCTAGAAGAACGCCTAGTTCATAAAGGGCTGCATTGTGGTTTCCCTTTCTATGAGAATTTTAATTGGAAATTTAAAGGAACTTCCACCCTCTGTAAAACCAGGAGGCTTTGAAAGAGAGATGTAATAGTAGGCTAAGGAAGATCACTGAAAATTGGCGAAGCAACCGTTTTAAGCTGTAAGTGTTAGCTCAGTTAAGTTAAGCTCAGTTTTTATTTTTTTCGGTTGGTACCGTTGATTAAAAACTCTTTACTGAATTCCATATCATGAAGAAAATGAAGATCTACAAAGAGTTGACTCCCAGCATTTCGACTCTTGCAGTCAATGGCCAAGAGCTGACCTTAACTCCCAGATATGCTGTAGTCAAAGAATCAACTCTCTTGGACTCGACTCCCCAACACTGGTTGCAGGACTGTTTACATTATGCAACCTTAGTTTGATGGCGGACTTGAATAACGGACATAGCAGGAAAGATTTCACCATGTAAAGCCCGGCTGAACTCGCCGTGTGCGACGCCATTTGGCAGATAAAGTAATGCAAATTTCCCAGCACTGGACTCTAAAGCTCCAACAAACAGGTTTGGCATGAGTTAGAGCACTGTTCGTGATCCAGAACTAATCGTCCATCATCAGTGCCTGACCTCACTAATGCTCCTGTGGCTGAACGTAGTCAAATCCCAGCAGCAGTGTTTTTCAGCATCTAGTACAAAACCTTCCCAGAGGAGAAGAGGAGAGACATAACATCGTATTCATATCCCCATACAGTGGGGTGTGAAAGTTTGGGCAGCGTTGTTAATTTTCCTGATTTACCTTTATAAAGCATTGATTGTTTGGATAAAAAAATTGCGTTAAATATATCATATAGGGGACAAACACAGTGATATTTGAGAAGTGAAATGAAGTTTATATGATTTACAGAAAGTGCAATAATTGGTTAAACAAAAGTAGGAAGGTGCATAAATTTGGGCACTGTTGTCATTTTATTTATTTCAAAACCTTTAGAACTAATTATTGGAACTCAAATTTGGTTTGGTAAGTTCAGTGACCCTTGACCTCCATACACAGGTGACTCCAATTATGAGAAAGGGTATTTAAGGGGGGCAATTGTAAGTTTTTCTCCTCTTTGCATCTTTTCTGAAGAGTCGCAGCATGGGAGTCTCAAAACAACTTTCAAATGACCTGAAAACAAAGACTGTTCACCGACATGGTTTAGGGGAAGGATACAGAAAGCTATCTCAGAGATTTCAGCCTTCAGTCTCCACTGTGAGACCAATGTCCAGGAATCAGTGACAAAGCTGAAGCTGTGCCGGGGCTGGATCTACCAACAAGACAACGACCCTAAACACTGCTCAAAATCTACTAATGCATTCATGCAGAGGAACAAGTACCACGTTCTGGAACTGCCATCTCAGTCCCCAGACCTGAATATTATTGAAAATCTGTGGTGTCCATGCTCGGAAACCATCAAACATGAATGAGCTAGAGATGTTTTGTAAAGAAGAATGGTCTAAAATACCTTCAGCCACAATCCAGACTCTCATTAGAAGCTATAGGAAGCGTTTAGAGGCTGTTATTTCTGCGAAAGGAGGATCTACTAAAGGTTTTTTTTTTTTTGGTGCCCAAATTTATGCACCTGCCTACTTTTGTTTAGACAATTATTGCACACTTTCTGTAAATCATATAAACTTCATCAATGCTTTATAAAGGTAAATCAGGAAAATTAACAACGCTGCCCAAACTTTCGCACCCCACTGTATAACTCCTATCACCAGTCCTGATCTCCGGCAACATGTGATATGATGATATGCCGATATATTCGTACAGTGTCCGCCCATGGAAACGATCTGTTACACACATCATGTCGAAAATAATCAAAGTAGCCCATTCATTGTCTCATAGCTGACACAGACATGTGCTGGGGTAATAGAACACTATGATGGAGCCTCAGGTTTTACATGGTGCAACTAGTTGCATGCTGAAAGCTGCAGGCAGCTCAAACCTGTTACATGAAGCAGTGAAGAAGCATCCAGGACTGATCGTCTATCATCAGTGCCTGACCTCACTAATGCTCTTGTGGCTGCACGTAGTCGAATCCCAGCAGCAGGGCTTTTCAGCATCTCCTGAGCCTTCACCAAAAGAGAAGAGGATTTTACTGCAGCAAAGAAAGAGAAGGGTGGTGGCTCCCTCTTATCAGCAGCCTAGACTCCGGACAGCATGTTCAGTGAGATTCATTTGGAGCCGCAAACATGCAGGGGGTCACATGACCCGTGCAGTGACTGCAGGATCACCATCACAGTGTAGGTATGTGACAGAAAAGCTGCTTCCCTGAAGTTACCCAGGATTCCTCTCTGCAGTTCCACAGCATCACTCGCTTTTTGGAAGTTTGGATGGCTTGATTTTACCCTGTCCGTGTTTTTGATCCTTTGACTCGGCGACCTCTGTGATCGTGCCATTATCCGTTCTTTGTGTGCAATGCGACAGGACTTGATGACTGCCAAATGGCACTGAACGCTCCATTTCTCTGATCCTGCTTCAGGTTGGAGAGAGACCAGGGCTCGGTGGGAGGTGGAGGGCCTGCTTTAGTCGGGAGGGGCAGAGAGAGCCAGGCGACAGGTGGCATTAGTCATTTCACAAGATTTCTTTTAGGTTAGGATGAAGAATTTTCTCTGGGCAGATTTACAAACGATCCAAACAGCCACACAAACACACGGGCATGGTTGGGAGTGGCCAGAAGCAGGAGTCCAGAAAGTCAGTCCCAATTAATAAGTGGCCTATCCTTTTAAAACCATAGGAATGGCCAGTCCTGCCTGCGACATGACAGTGACATTATCGGATGAGGGATCACTTGTGATTTTCATAACTGTGAAGCCTATAATTCACGCACAGAGCTCCGGAATTCACTTTTTCTTCATATCTGTCTCATGGTAACGGTTAAATTGGCTTGTGGGAGTTGCTCCCATTCTCAGCATTCAGAGTAGCGCACGTGTGGTGTATTGGATTTGTAGTTACCTTGCTGAATACTTCGAAAGTAGAGTGTATTTTGCAACATTGTTTAATGGTGTAGCTCAGCAGGTAACACCACTACCCACCAGGGAGCCACCAACACATGTGGGAGACAGGTGTTCGAATCCCGGTCTGGTTGACTACGCTGTGCTACACCAATAGGAGTCCTTGGGCAAGACTCCTAACACTACACTGGCCTACCTGTAATATGATTAACCTTGTAAATCGCTCTGGATCAGCTAAATGCCGTAAATGGAATGGAATGAAATAATGGTCAGCCAGCGTAGTGAGAGACGGCATGTCGGACATGATCACCCTGGCCCTCCTTCTTAGTGCATTCATAATCCCATTGCTGACATATGACCCCTATAGAAAGTACTGCTGGGGAAATGGGACGCTATGAAGAAGCCTCAGGTTTTACATGGTGGAACTTCAGTGCAGCTAGTTGCACGCTGAAAGCTGCATGCAGCCTAATTTACAGGCAGCTCCAACCCGTTAATCAAACGTGACCTAGACGTACACAGTCCCTGCCCTCACTAATGCTCTTGTGGCTGAACAGATTGATTGATTAATGGGTAGTCAGTGTCGTGATGTCCTGGTTCAGGTTTGTCGGCCAGTCTGATCTGTATATTGTTAATGTTGAGTGTTTAATAACTGGGCCAGTTTTTTTTTTAGTTTAATGGATAATATAGATATTACATTTTAATGGATTCCCTGCTTTAACACACCACCTGCCACTCGGAAGAGATTGTTAATGAGCCGATAAGTTGAATCAGCTGTGTTGGGAGCAGGGAAACTGCTGAAAAGTGCATTTACATTTACGTCACTTAGCTGACGCTCTTATCCAGAGCGACTTACAAGGGTGATATATATTACAGGTAGGTCAATGTAGTGTTAGGAGTCTTGCCCAGGGTGCTCTTATTGGTGTAGCACAGTGTAGTCACCCAGACCGGGATTCGAACCCCAGTCTCCCACATGAGGTGGCGGCTCCCTGATGGGTAGTGGGTTTATCTCCTGAGCCACACCAACCCCAAGTGCAGGACAGCGTGGCTCCACGGTGACGAATTACAAACACTGATAGATTTTTATTAAATGATCATATGTTCTGTAATTTTTGTATATAGATCTTATTTATTATTTGTATGTTTCCTGACACTTCTGTTCTTTCCTCTGTGCTGCTGTGGCATTGTACATTTCCCCACTGTGGGATCAATAAGGGATTATCTTATCTTTATAGCCATTGGCTTGTGATGAGTTGTGACTGACGCATGTGATGTCATATGTTTCTTTATGATTCTATAATGTAATCTCCTCATTTTTGATGAGTGCATAATGGTATATAGACACGGGTTGGTATTCGGTTATTCACTAAATCATGATGTTAAGCCCGGAGCGGAGCCACAGCACGGCAGAAGGATGTGCGGACAGATAACTTTTTTTTTTTCCTTTAAAAGCTTAGAGATGGAAATAAGTCTTGATAACCAACACAAACTACGCTGGGACAGATGAGCTGTCTTCCCTGACTGTCCATCTGCAAGGTGGACCAGCAATGTAGGAGTGTCTAATGGAGTGGACGGTGAGTGGACCCCGTGTTTAAGCACTCCAGCAGCACTGCTGTGTCTGAGAATGTCCCACCACCCACATAATACCTGCCCTGTGGTGGTCCTGTGAGGGTCCTGACCATTAAAGAACAGGTCAAAGGTGGGTTTATAAAGTATACAGAGATACAGATGGACTACAGTCTGTAATTGTAGAACTGCAAAGTGCTCCTATGTGGTAAGTAAAGCTGATGTGTGCATACAAGGAGGTGTACCTAATAAAGTGTCCGGTGGGTGTATGTCGCCTTGAAACATGATGAAAGTTACTAATCAGCGTCCTTCTTTACTCACTCTTTCAGGGAGTGCTTATATAGGCCTCCTTCCTAACTCTCCAGACATGATAGATGAGCCTTTTAGAGTGGCTAAGTGTCATGTCACGTGTAACTCGGGTTTCAAAAAGTGGAGCAAGGCACCACAATAGCTTTGCTCCACTTCCAGAAACAGCAGAGAGTCATTTTTGAGCGTTCACCTCTGTAATGCTCGTGCCTGTCAACATGAGTTATGAAAAGTACACGAACGCGACAGAAGCTTCAGAAGCGGCGAAGGAAAGCGCCGTCCTTTCATTTCTCTTCCAGCGGATGAGAACAAACACTGCATAGGGCCGTTCGCGATGCCTTCATGCACTTCTACATACTGTAAATGTTTAATAGGTTCTCCATATTGGTCTCCAAATTCTTCTGTGACTATTGGAAGCGTTCTGTCGCTTACGCCGCTGGGTAATTTCCTTCTGTTTGGAGAAGATATTACTCTCTATCTCATGAGCTGTGCAATTGGACAGACATCAAAGATGCTTTCTTGGCACTCCCCTGTACCAACAGCCATGCTAGGAGATGGGAATTATCACTAGCACGGTAACGTCTTATTTTAAAACAAGGAGCTGAAACTTCTACCCACACAAGCTAGAGCAGACCTGGTTTGCTTATCATATTAAGGGCGTGATGGGAGTTCAGATGATCAGTATTTCAGGCGATCTGTGGGTTTAGGTACAACCAGAATTCTGTACTGATATTTGACTGACCAGCTTGCTTCATTACTACTGAGCATTGAAATACTCCATGGCCTTCAGTGGTCTTAAATATATTATCTGGATCTGGTTGTCACGTGGGGTTCCGGACGAGGAGGCAGGATAGAGGGGCAAGGATTTAATGAACAGAACAGTTGAGACAAAACAAAACCAAAGAAGCAGAACACTAAGAAACCAGCTTACAAAAACAACCAACATGGGGACAAACGACCGGGAGGGAGACAAAACACCAAGCAAGAACACAGGGGGCCATACAGGGGAGTATAAGAGAACAAAGACTAACAAGGAAAACCTAGGAAGGGGAGGAGCTACAAACTAGGGACAGGGGAGGGGACTGACAAGGGGCCAGATACAGGAGGAGCCCAAACAAACAGAAGCACATGGAACAAGACAACAAAAGGCACATAGGAGTGACAAGACAGACAGAAAACCAGAGACAATGGAGAACAACAAGGGCTTGGCTAGACAGGACGTGACACAGGTCTGCACAATATTCAGAAAAACTGACGATTTTTTTTTCCCCTGCAATACGCTCATCATCAAAAGAATAGCTGCACCCAGAGGGAAGTGTGGGAGTGCGGTGCTGTTGGGATGGTAGATAAAGGTTACCAGGAATAATACATGATGATACATTTAGACTGATATGGGGAATATTTGTAGAAGTTGTAGAGGTTCCTAATGGTGTCCTGTGATAATCCATCCCATGCAGCTTGAATATCCTCACACAGCTCTTGCAGATTGGGGTAGAGGTGGAGGTGGAGCGACACCAGGCCTTCTGGACGTGTGACACGTGACAACAAACCGTTCATCTTGGCGCTGACCACGGTGCCTCCGCACACAGGTTCGTTGGTCGTCTCCACCAAGACAAAAGCGGGACTCGTCACTGAAGATGACCCGCTGCCATCCTGAGTCCCTCCATGACAGTCTGCACGACATCACTCCAGTCTTTGGTGATGTTGACGTGGTGTTAAGGGCAGTCGCAGCAACAGTCTGCATCCATGTAATCCTGCCTCGTGCAGCCGTCTGCCAATGGTGCTGCTGGGTCAGTCAGGTATAGCGATAAGCCCTGTCCTTGCTTATGCCCAACGTGTGTCTGAGCATGTCTCACAATGTCAAACCTACCCACCAAGTTTCAATCCTGTCGGTTGATTCCTTCTGGGTGCAACTATTATTGTGACAATGAGTCTGTAGAGGAAAAACTTTTTTTTTGTTTTTTTTTTTTTTTTTTTTTAAACCACATGACCCCATGACTCCCCCTGGCTCACAGATGGTGGAATGAACTCCCACTGGGCGTCAGAACAGCGGTCTTTAAACGCAGACTGAAGACCCATCTCTTCGTAATGCACTTAAGTGAGTGAGCTCTAGTAGAGGTGTAAGTTGTGTGTATTGTGTTGCACTTATTATGACCTTTTCTCCTCTATAGGAATGAGCACTGGGCTGGGGTTGCCAGGTAGTGCTTATTTTGCTTTATATATGTCTGTGTATTGATCTCTATAGGTATCAGCACTGGGCTGGGGTTGCCAGGTGGTGCTTATTTTGCTTTATATATGTCTGTGTATTGATCTCTATAGGTATCAGCACTGGGCTGGGGTTGCCAGGTGGTGCTTATTTTGCTTTATATATGTCTGTGTATTGATCTCTCTAGGTATCAGCACTGGGCTGGGGTTGCCAGGTGGTGCTCTTTTTGCTTTATATATGTCTGTGTATTGATCTCTCTAGGTATCAGCACTGGGCTGGGGTTGCCAGGTGGTGCTCTTTTTGCTTTATATATGTCTGTGTATTGATCTCTCTAGGTATCAGCACTGGGCTGGGGTTGCCAGGTAGTGCTCTTTTTGCTTTATATATGTCTGTGTATTGATCTCTCTAGGTATCAGCACTGGGCTGGGGTTGCCAGGTGGTGCTCTTTTTGCTTTATATATGTCTGTGTATTGATCTCTTTAGGTATCAGCACTGTGCTGGGGTTGCCAGGTAGTGCTCAACTACCTGGCATTTAGCTGACACTCTTATCCAGAGTGACTTACAAGCTTAATCATATTACAGGTAGACCAGTGTAGTGTTAGGAGTCTTGCCCAAGGACTCTTATTGGTGTAGCTCAGCATAGTCACCCAGACCGGGATTTGAACCCCATTCTCCCACATGTAGAGATGGCACTGTGGGTAGTGGTGTTACCCACTGAGCTACACCAACCACCTTTATATGTTTTGCTTTATATACGTCTGTGTATTGATCTCTCTGGGTATCAGCACTGTGCTGGGGTTGCCAGGTAGTGTACTTATGCTTTATATATGTCTGTGTAGTTGATCTCTCTAGGTATCAGCACTGGCCCCCTGTTCAGGCAGTGTCTCAGCTCATGGTGAGTTTTAGGCGCTAACCTTCCTGTACTAGCTGGAATATTATCCAATGGAACACTAAGCACGGTTGTAAGTTGCTCTGGATAAGAGCGTCAGCTAAATGCCGTAAATGTAAATAAAGACCACCAAGGCAGGTATTATTTAGGTGGTGACTCGTTCTCAGGACTCTCTGTCCACTCTGGCCCACCATATAGTTCAGAGATGATGGCTCATCTGCTGCTATACAGTTTGTGTTGGTCATCCTGCAGTCCTTCATCACAGGTCACATGACACCGCCCACCGGACACGGCTGGCTAGACAGTTTTGGTTAGTGGACGGTTCTCAGTGACACTGAGCTCTCCAGCAGCACTGCTATGTCTGATCCACTCTTCTCAGAATACTCGCCTGTCTGTATTGCGGCTTCCCCAGCACGGGCGTTATACTGTCCTCACAGCGTTCCGAGGAAAGACACACTTTCCTTAGGTGCACCTTCTTTACTTTTGCTTCACTGCATTCTGTATTCTTTGTGCCGGAGCAGAAAATGAAGAGAGGCAGACAGACAGTTGTGTGGAGGGGTTGAGGCTCGGACGGGCTCTGCTAGTGTTGTAGCAGCTGGCCTTCATTTCCAGACAAGGCTTCAGCGGGCTTTACAGAGCGCTCTTTCTGGAGCTCCATCAGCAGTCCTCGGCCTTCATTAAGCCTGTAGGCCGGGCTCTTTGGAGGCAGCGTGGAGCTGCTGGCGATTATATTTTTGGAGCAGTGATTCAGGATTTGCCTCGCGAGGCCCGGTGGTTGAGAGGCAAGTCACTTAGCCTTTCCTGAAGGTGCAGCACATTTACATGCGCCTTTAAACTTGAAGCGGCGCAGAGATGCAAACAAAGCACCCACTGCTGACTGCCTCATATGTGCACACAGCGGTAAACAGCAGGCTCGAGCAGGCGCCTGGGGCAATGACAAAGGCACCCCCCAGGTAGCTTTACCCTATTTCTAAATGTAGCTTACTCTTGAAAATGAAATGAACTGCACAGTCGGAGAGGTGTCTGCTGGTTTCTGGCTCTCGAGATCCTGCAGGGTCAGGAAAAATTCTTGCAGTTGTTTCTTTTTGGGTGGAGGCATGAGCATAAGCACCATCTATATACAAAACAGAGGTTCAAGATGTCACGGGCCCATATCTGGGTTAACTCCTCATGGTCGTATATTAGTTTCAGAGTGTACCTGTTATTTCCCAGCTCTGATATGAAGCTAAGCTGCCTGGTCTGTCTACATATCTACATATTCAGCCTGCAGCAGGTTAGCCCCACCCATTCACCCTGTTGGTATAAGGAATGGGCCACCAACCAGGGCAGCCAATCAGAGCGGGGGTTGTTTACCTAGTTCACCTGTGACTGAAACGTACCTAATACCTGTAATAACTGTAATACCTTCATCAGCGTGAATAACAGCTGGGATCTGATGGACTGGACAAGTTTCTAGATGTAGGCCGCATCAGTGTTCATCAAAGAACTGCACAGTTGGGCCAGATTTGGTGGATGCCTTCCCTGGCACAATTCCGAGGAGAGTCCCCTGTAGACTGGGATTTTAGCCACCGCTGGTAGACCCGTATGACCGTACGCTTCCATACCCCTGCAGATTCAGCTACTTCCTTCACACTATGGTCTTTGGCCACGCCCACATACATCCACTCCTTTTAGCCAATCATTAACATCTGCTCTGGAGCCATTTCCCACACATGGAGTGAGACATTCACTGCACTGTACCACCTCTTACCAAACTATAGGTCACTGACTCATTTGCAGTATTATGTCACCATTCTTACAGCGCCATCTATGCCTACCACCTTAAACACACAAGGTGACTCATTTGAGTTTATGCCTTTAAAGGTGCCATAGGATTTACATAGAACATCCTGCACTTGCAAAATATGTGAGTCAAACAAGCCAATTCCCAAATCCTAATGGCTCATTAATATTTACACTCCCCAGAATGGACATTCAACAACTACAGTTCAAAAATGGTGGGCTATGTGCAGTTTACTGTTGCATAATATGATGGGGGTGCTAGTACTTGCTCCGTACCCTTTCCAAGGAACTGTCAAGGGCGTTGTTGATGTTCGTCGTTAAACGAGGAACTTGGCTTTTTTTATTTGTCAGCTTCTTAGTTCTTGTTCTGTGCCACCTTAAATGCTATGGCCTGTACAGGTGCCGGAATGTAACTGGAGCACCATTTAAGGTGGAACGGAACATTTGCAAAAGAACTCGGTAATGGGACACCAACTTCAGCAGCTTCGCTCAGCGTTCGACACTGAAGACCTTTATTAGCATCACAACCCCAACAGCAGCCTGTAAGTAGCAGCCATGCTGTGTGATGCTATCCATTGGTTGAAGCGGATCAACTTGAACTTGAAATTTGATTTTCTTAGTTTTGCTGTGGAGATGGAAAGCAAGTAGCTAGTCCAGGTAACTTTAGCTACAAGCAAGCTCCACCTGAACACCAGCTCAGCTAACTAAACACAATGACTGTTTGCTGGTTTACACAGAGGTTCATCTCATTCTCCTGCTGGTGTATTCTGACACATTTCTTCCCAGGTGTGAACATGGTGGTGCGTCACTCTGAACCAGCCAATCACTCACATTAACATTGACAGCGTTCAGCTGCTGCTCTTATCTGGAGCGACCTAAAAGGTTAATTATATTACAGGTAGGCCAGTGTAGTGTTAGGGGTCCTGCCCGAGGGCTTACTGATAGTCACCCAGACTGAGATTCAAACCCCAATCTTGCTCCCTACCAGACAGGTAGTGGTGTTATCCGTTGCACCACACCAACCACCGTTAGAGAGTGTTGGTGTGGCGTTGTGCCAGAGCAATCAGACCATGAGCTCACCAGAAAAGCTCTCGCTTTATTGAAGCGCTGAAGTCTTAGGGTGTAAATGGCTGCATGTCCCCTCTATAGACATCAGAGAGCCATTTCAATACTGGCTGTTGTAATTATACAGGATGAAGAGATCGTATCATGTTTCCAACCCCCCCATCAACGTTATAAGCAGACCTTTAACACAAGGAAAACAGAAGAGCAGTTTAGACACTGTATATTACTGGTGTATTACTTTACAGCCTCGGAGCTTCGGAGGAACGCGGTGTTCAGTCCGAGCGCAATAGAAAAGTATATTGAGCAAATAAATGAATTGTCCCCCCTCGGCGGACCACCGCTTGCTGTTTAGAGCCTCTAATAAGCAGTTTGCGGTGAAGCTGTCAAACAGCACTACAGGCTCATAGGTGCAGGGCTGCTTCTGCTGCTGCGTTTAGGCTGTGCAGTCAGTCTGGACCATCATGCTGTTGCTACGGTAACCTGTTGAGGGGAGGCAAGAGCGTCCACCTCTTTACTGCAGTGTGATTTCTAGTGGCTGTTCACTTCATGACCACTCTCTGTCTTCCTCTCTCCGTCTCTCTGTTCGTACCACAAACAGCCCAGTAATACAGTTACTGCCAATTTAGACGCTGAGCCTTTAAGTCACCAGTCGATCCGAGCGGCTCGTTCTGCGGCAGGAAGTGAACATCACTCAGACTGACGTTCGGTTCGGAGCGCGCCGCATAATCTTTTAAGGACACACTGATTCGCTTAATTACGTTTTAGACGAAATTGGGGTTAATTACTGCCTCAGGTTTTCTCTCTCTCTCTCTCTCTCTCTCTCTCTCTCTCTCTCTCTCTCTCTCTCTCTCTCTCTCTCTCTCGCTCTCTCTCTTTCTCTCTCTCTCTCTCTCTTTCGCTCTCTCTCTCCCCATCTCCTTCTCTTCCTCTCTCTCTCTCTCTCTCTCTCTCTCTCTCTCTCTCTCTCTCTCTCTCTCTCTCTCTCTCTCTTCTTCTCTCTCTCTCTCTCTCTCTCTCTCTCTTTTCGGGTGCATGAAGATAACGCACACGCGCACAGACGCACGCCTTCTCCCAGGAAGATAAATCCCCCTCCATTATCTCATTTCTCACTCTTTATAGAGGAGCTGTTGCTGGTAAAAAACACAAAAGCTAAGAATTCGGTCTGCCAAGTTATCACACAGGCGGAATTCTGCGCTCATGCGTTCAGCTGTTACCCAGCGGCACAAATGAGCTAAAGGGGAGTTTAGGTTCTGACCTATTCGTACTAGATAGGATTCGCTGCTTTGTTCCTCCGAGTGTTGGTGCAAGCATGCTTGTGACATCTCCGTTCCATTGATCCATGTAGCGGCCTTCGCATCCATCCATCCATTATCACCGCCGTTGGCCCGAGAAAAGATACACATGTTTTGTTTTAGGGGCCTGATATTGGCCTAACTGATGTCCTGGCTTTGACTGTAGCGGCCTGCACGGAACCGCTTGCTCAGAAAATGGACCAACATAATTCTGAGACTAATCAGCAAAAACCATAAAACTATACTACCTGGCTTTGGCTAGTGCTGTCTAGAACCCATATCAGTTTGTTGACCAGGTAAGAGTGACTGGATGGGTTCCCCCTTTGAGTCTTGGTTCCTCTTGAGGTTTCTTCCTTCCTAACTAAGCAAGTTTCTACAAGCTCTTACTTGGTACTTGGTCAGTAGGAGAAAGAGCATCCCCTTTCTTGGATAGCCGTGTTTGTGATGTCACAGCGTAAAGCTGTTTGGCTGCCTCTGACTGGTCAAACTCATCTACAGGCAGTTTTCAAGCTCTGATATTCTGTTAACATGTTAAATTCCTATTTCAATCTAAAACTGATTCCTGCTGGCCTTCAATCAATCAACATTTATTTTTACAACAACTGCTTTTTACAACAGATGTTGTCACAAAGCAGCTTTACAAAGAATCTTTACAAAGAATCTGGTGTTCGAGCCCCCAATGAGCAAGCCGAGGGCGACAGGGGCAAGGAGAAACTCCCTCAGCTAGGAAGGAAGAAACCTCAAGAGGAACCAAGACTCAGAGGGGGAACCCATCCTCCTCGGATCAACACCAGATACAGGACAGCACTAGAAAGCCGAGTATAGTGTCTGATAAGTCTGTAATTATGTTGGTGGTTCATAAGATGGGTCAGCAGGCGCAGGCCAAGCTTCCACAGTGCAGGACAGCCAGGAGCTCCGCGGTGGTAAAAGGCTCCCAGTGGCTCCCAGACAGAGCAGATGTAGCAACAGCATCAGGCCACACAGGATGGGCAGCAGTTCAGCTCAGACAAAGAGAACAGACAGACTGTTAGCTCTGACAGAAGACCTGAACACACTATATGGTGTTAACAGACCTTAACTTATCTTCTCTCTAGGTACAAGCTCAGGGCTTGGGATTGTTGGGTAGTGCCCTCCTGCTGTACTTATAGCAGGACTGGCCCTTGTTGGGGCAGCATCTGAGCTCAAGGGGAGTTAAGGCTCTGACCTATTCGTACTAGCTAGGATACACTCCCTGACGCAACACTAAGCACTTCTGGGAGTGGCTCTGGATAAGAGCTTCTGCTGAATGTATATGAAAAGCTTCATGCTAGATTAACTGAATGGGTTTCTATGCATGCTTGTGATGGAAAGCAGGAGGCGGAATGTCGGCAACCCAGATGAATAGTTATTGTGTTTGGTTCCTGTTCCTTTCCTTCATTTCCATAACAGAACCCCCTTATACGGCCAGCAGTGGTGGAACGCAGCGAGAAATAGTGTACGGATACACATATCGTTTTAGGGGCGGAGCTTCTAAGAAAACATTAAATGGGAGGGTGTATTTGTTTGGCTGCTGAGTTCAAGTTTCAACCATTTCCTCTCCAGTGAAGATGTAGGTACTTAGGACTGATGTCTGGAGGACCTTCAGCACCACTCCTGAAGTAAAGGTCCAGCTGAGCAGCGTTTGAGCTTTATCGCGGATGTGTTCTGATGCGTCTGCTTTTGAAACCTATTACATAATGCTAATAGCAGGAAGCTTTACAGGAGCTTTTCTGAATAATCGGACTGAGCATGTGTGGTAAAAAGCCACAGCGTTCACGTTTGTGAAGTTGAAGGGATTTGCAATCAAAAGAAGTTGAAAGAGAAGCCGAAGAGAGAGAGCAGACGGAGAGAAAGCACAGAAGCTTTGTTGTCTAGAACTCGTTTAATGATTTTTGCCTGGACGGACTCTGCTTTGGGCTTTGGGCAAACTCTTAATGGCGTTCGACGCTATCCACTACTCTAACGGTACCGTACTCCGTACCTCATCTGCAGGAATGGTACCCTCTTCCATCTTCCTGGACAGCGGAAGTTAACATCTGCTCCAAAGTGGAAACTATTTGCTGTCCACAGAAAGAGCAATTTGCATCGTGCTGGCTTTGCCCTTCTGGAAGCTACGCTGTCATTCAGACGTGCTGAAAGGACAAGGTGAGAGATGAGCCAATGCGACTTCAACTAGAGGCGTAAATGAAGATGGCTTGGGGTGCTCAACCGCTTCTGCGGACTTGTGCGGGTCAATTCTGCAATCGGGGCTGATTAGACCACCGAGGCCTTTACCACTTGTGATCATCTCTCAGGTCAGCTGGTGCGAGAACGAGAGTGTAGCGGGAACATTGACGCCGGAGCGTTCACAAGGCCATTGAAACCATCCCATTTTTATAAGCGCTGATTGTTATTGGCTAAAGGCCTTTAATGCGTTTTTGTGTAATTAGAATTTGCGGTTTCTCTTCGGAAATCGATGCGAAGCACTATCATAAAGCACAGCTATTGAGTGGAACACAATCTGTTAAGGCACTGAAACCTGAGCGCTAGACAGCCAGTGCTTATGCTCAACACACACGGGGTATTAGCTTTAAGTCTGTGAAATTATGAAGCTTGGAGCCGGAGCTCTGCGCACTCAAACACATCACAACAAATGACTTTCTGTACGTGCTTAACATTTCCAACCAGCATCCCCTTTCAGCATGGTCATTACGGTACTGATGATCACTCCTGGACTGTGTTAATGAACATGGGTATCATGCTTGTAGTGTTGGGGTATAGCAGATGTATGTTAGTCTTTAGGACTGTGAGAGGCTAGCGATCTGTGTTCACGCTACTTACAGTACACTAACACACTACTTACAGCACACTAACACACTACACTTAGGGAGTTACTATACACCAACACACTACTTACAGTACACTAACGCATTACACTTACTGAGTTACTGTACACCAACACACTGCTTACAGTACACTAACGCATTACACTTACTGAGTTACTGTACACCAACACACTATTTACAGTACACTAACACATTACACTTACTGAGTTACTGTACACCAACACGCTACTTACAGTACACTAACACATTACACTTACTGAGTTACTGTACACCAACACACTACTTACAGGACACTAACACACTACACTTACTGAGTTACTGTACACCAACACGCTACTTACAGTACACTAACACACTACTTACAGCACACTAACACACTACACTTAGGGAGTTACTGTACACCAACACGCTACTTACAGTACACTAACACACTACACTTGCTGAGTTACTATACACCAACACACTACTTACAGTACACTAACGCATTACACTTACTGAGTTACTGTACACCAACACACTGCTTACAGTACACTAACGCATTACACTTACTGAGTTACTGTACACAACACACTATTTACAGTACACTAACACACTACACTTACTGAGTTACTGTACACCAACACGCTACTTACAGTACACTAACACATTACACTTACTGAGTTACTGTACACCAACACACTACTTACAGGACACTAACACACTACACTTACTGAGTTACTGTACACCAACACGCTACTTACAGTACACTAACACATTACACTTACTGAGTTACTGTACACCAACACACTACTTACAGCACACTAACGCATTACACTTACTGAGTTACTGTACACCAACACACTACTTACAGCACACTAACACATTACACTTACTGAGTTACCGTACACCAACACACTACTTACAGCACACTAACACATTACACTTACTGAGTTACTGTACACCAACACACTACTTACAGCACACTAACGCATTACACTTACTGAGTTACTGTACACCGACACGCTACTTACAGCACACTAACACATTACACTTACTGAGTTACCGTACACCAACACACTACTTACAGCACACTAACGCATTACACTTACTGAGTTACTGTACACCAACACGCTACTTACAGCACACTAACGCATTACACTTATCGATTTACTGTAGGGTGAAAACTTTCAGACACTGTTTTGGCTGATTATGCGTTAATGACTGTGTTAATCATAGTAAAGTCTGATGAACACAAGCCTTTTAAAGCACAGCATAGAAACAACCAGCGCTGTCCTGAAAGCCAAGGCCTGCCTTACACTGTGAGACCTTCACGCAGCTTGACTTGCATGATGTTAAGTATCCTGGAGCTCACTTGAAACTCGACTGCGACAGTTGCGGCTGCTGGAGATGCTGAAGGCGCTGAAATTTCATTGTTGAGCAGCAAACAATTGATTTCATCGGATCACCAGGCAGGAAAATAAAATGTGTAACGGGAGATCCTCATGATTGCCGTTATGCAGAGCCGGTCGTTTTTCATTTTGTCTGTTAGCTGAGCCGTGTCGACACACGAAAGCATGTTTCACACAGCTAATGCTACCAGCTGTTTAAACAGCTGCCTGTGCCAGCCTTGCTTTCCGTTTTCAAGCCTCTGCTATGGTGATCTGTATAGCTGGATTACCCATTATAGATTATTCTCCTCTCCTAATCACTCCGATTAAACACAGAGCTCACACGTCTTCTGGAATCAAAGGATGAAAACTATTACGGATGGGAGAGAGCGAGACGAAGTCCTCCTGCAGGATAGCTTGTGTAAGTGCAGCTCGCTAGTGGAAGTGTATAGTTGCACACAGCAGTGTGGAAGAGCATCGTGTTGCATTGCATGTGCTTCAGACCCCCACAAGCCTTGATGCGAGAGTGTTGGTGAAGGATGTGTCTTCTGAGGAAGTGAGTGAATTAACCTGTATTGTCATCAGGTCTTCATTATTCATTTTTCATTTGAGACATAAATATTGAGGCGGGCCTTCCTTTTGAGCCTGTGGTGTACACTCATCATCAAAGAGGAGCTGCACCCAGAAGGAGGTGTGGGTTTACAGTGCTGTTGGGAAGGAGGATGAAGGTCACCTGGAACAATACATGATGATGCATTTAGACTGATATGGGGAATATTAATTGAGCTACACACACAGAAGTAGCTTCTCTCTTGGCCTTGGGCCGCAATGCTGGCTAACGGCACATGCCAGACGTCTCAGCATGGAGCTGTGGAGGTTCCTAACGATCTGCGTGTATGTAGTCCTGCGTCGTGCAGTCGTCTGCCAATGGTGCTGGCACTAACAGGATGGAGGGCATGGATGGAGGCCCGTCCTTCCTTGGGTCAAATACGCAGCCTAGTGTAAACTAACGTCTCTCTCTTGGCCTAGGGCCGCAATGCTGGCTAACGCCACATGCCAGACGTCTCAGCATGGAGCTGTAGAGGTTCCTAATGGTGTCGTGTGATAATCCGTCCCATGCAGCTTAAATATCCTCACACAGTTCCTGCAGATGGTGCAGTAGGGGTGGAGGTGGAGTGACACCAGGCCTTCTGGACGTTTGACGCGTGACAACAAACCACTCATCTTGGCGCCGACCACGGTGCCTCCACACACTAATTTGTTGGTCGTCTCCATAGAGACATAAGCGGGACTCGTCACCGAAGATGGACAGTCTGGCATGACGCCACTGCAGTCTTTGGTGATGGTGACGTGGTGTTAAGGGAGGTCGTTGTAACGATCTGCGTGTATGTAGTCCTGCGTCGTGCAGTCGTCTGCCAATGGTGCTGGCACTAACAGGAAGGAGGGCATGGATGGAGGCCCGTCCTTCCTTGGGTCAAATACGCAGCCTAGTGTAAACTAACGTCTCTCACTTGGCCTAGGGCCGCAATGCTGGCTAACGCCACATGCCAGACGTCTCAGCATGGAGCTGTAGAGGTTCCTAATGGTGTCCTGTGATAATCCATCCCATGCAGCTTGAATATCCTCACACAGTTCCTGCAGATGGTGCGGTAGGGGTGGAGGTGGAGTGACACCAGGCTTTCTGGACGTGTCAACAAACCACTCATCTTGGCGCCGACCACGGTGCATCCACACACGGATTTGTTGGTCGTCTCCATCGAGACATAAGCGGGACTCGTCACTGAAGATGGACAGTCTGGCATGACGCCACTGCAGTCTTTGGTGATGGTGACGTGGTGTTAAGGGAGGTTGTGGTAACGATCTGCGTCTGCCAATGGTGCTGGCACTAACAGGATGGAGGGCATGGATGGAGGCCTGTCTTTCCTTGGGTCAAATACGCAGCCGAGTGTGAAACTTGAATCACTGGCATGCCTCACAATGTCAGGCCTACCCACCAAGTTGATTTCCTGGTGGTGTTCTTCATTCAAACCGGTTCTGAAATACTGTAAGGGTACTGAACACGGTACTGGGCACCGAATGGAACTGCGGGCTCAGCCCATCCTTATTAATTACTCATCATTGATTCACAACTGGTAATCAGACCCCACAACAGCAGTGCTAGAAGCTCATTACCCCGTTAAAGCCGGAGCTGTGTCTCCGACCTCATCAGCTGCTCATTGCAAACAGTGATAAATTGAATTGGGAGTGCAGCTCGGTGAGACAGGACAGAAGGAACGTTCTGTGGGAACTGTTATCGTTCCTCGCTTCAACACACTGACTCATGCTTAAGCGCCTGTCTGTTCGGAGCGCTTCATTTTATTTCATTGCACCAGCGAGAGCTCATCTGGGTCAGGCAGCAGGAGGCGTCGGGAGAAATCGTGCTGAATGGGCTTGGGTTAGATTGGTGCAGTGGCGTCGCTGCTGGAGGCCGGGTATCATGTATGTTTTGTACGAGGTGATGGAATCAATTTATAGCCTCGCCCTCGCTCTCTCCCGCTGCTGAGGAAAGTATAGGCCCGGCTAAGACCCGCATCGCAGTTTCGGTTCAGCCGGGCTTTCTGGCAGAGCTGCTGTCGTGCGTTTCAGCAGGAGCTTCCCTTTAAAGTTGTTTACGGTTAAAGGGGATAAAGCTACGTTTTGCTCCACGCAGGTTTGATATTTAGTCTCTCCTTTGGAGCAGCGGTGCGTCAGAGCCTCCGTAACCATCACGCTTAATAAAACTCGTGTTTCTTCGGAAGCAGCTTCTTACTTTTATAGAAACACTGTGAACGTATTTGTATATAGTATATAGTATATTTTATGGGGTATAGTATATTTTATGGTATATAGTATATTTTATAGTGTATAGTATATTTTATGGTGTATAGTATATTTTATGGTATATAGTATATTTTATGGTGTATATAGTATATTTTATAGTGTATAGTATATTTTATGGTATATAGTATATTTTATAGTGTATAGTATATTTTATGGTGTATAGTATATTTTATGGTATATAGTATATTTTATGGTGTATATAGTATATTTTATAGTGTATAGTATATTTTATGGTGTATAGTATATTTTATGGTATATAGTATATTTTATGGTGTATATAGTATATTTTATAGTGTATAGTATATTTTATGGTGTATAGTATATTTTATAGTGTATATGGTGTATAGTATATTTTATGGTGTATATAGTATATTTTATAGTGTATAGTATATTTTATGGTGTATAGTATATTTTATGGTGTATAGTATATTTTATAGTGTATATGGTGTATAGTATATTTTATGGTGTATATAGTATATTTTATAGTGTATAGTATATTTTATGGTGTATAGTATATTTTATGGTATGTAGTATATTTTATGGTGTATAGTATATTTTATGGTGTATAGTATATTTTATGGTGTATATAGTATATTTTATGGTATATATAGTATATTTTATGGTGTATAGTATATTTTATGGTGTATATAGTATATTTTATGGTATATATAGTATATTTTATGGTGTATAGTATATTTTATGGTGTATATAGTATATTTTATGGTATATATAGTATATTTTATGGTATATATAGTATATTTTATGGGGTATAGTATATTTTATGGGGTATAGTATATTTTATGGTGTATATAGTATATTTTATGGGGTATAGTATATTTTATGGTGTATATAGTATATTTTATGGGGTATAGTATATTTTATGGTGTATATAGTATATTTTATGGTGTATAGTATATTTTATGGTGTATAGTATATTTTATGGTATATATAGTATATTTTATAGTGTATAGTATATTTTATCGTATATAGTATATTTTATGGTGTATAGTATATTTTATGGTATATAGTATATTTTATAGTGTATAGTATATTTTATGGTGTATATAGTATATTTTATGGTGTATATAGTATATTTTATGGTGTATAGTATATTTTATGGTGTATAGTATATTTTATAGTGTATAGTATATTTTATGGTGTATAGTATATTTTATGGTGTATATAGTATATTTTATGGTGTATAGTATATTTTATGGTGTATAGTATATTTTATAGTGTATAGTATATTTTATGGTGTATATAGTATATTTTATGGTGTATATAGTATATTTTATAGTGTATAGTATATTTTATGGTGTATAGTATATTTTATGGTGTATAGTATATTTTATAGTGTATAGTATATTTTATGGTGTATATAGTATATTTTATGGTGTATAGTATATTTTATGGTGTATATAGTATATTTTATGGTGTATAGTATATTTTATGGTGTATAGTATATTTTATGGTGTATATAGTATATTTTATGGTGTATAGTATATTTTATGGTATATAGTATATTTTATGGTGTATAGTATATTTTATAGTGTATAGTATATTTTATGGTATATAGTATATTTTATGGTGTATATAGTATATTTTATAGTGTATAGTATATTTTATGGTGTATATAGTATATTTTATGGTGTATAGTATATTTTATAGTGTATAGTATATTTTATGGTGTATAGTATATTTTATGGTGTATATAGTATATTTTATGGTGTATATAGTATATTTTATGGTGTATAGTATATTTTATGGTGTATAGTATATTTTATGGTGTATAGTATATTTTATGGTGTATAGTATATTTTATGGTATATAGTATATTTTATGGTGTATAGTATATTTTATGGTGTATAGTATATTTTATGGTATACCTATAAAACACTCAAGTACATAAAACACAAGACATTATTAAACGTCGTTCTGACAAATCTGTGTTTCCAGTAAGCATGTGTTATAGTTCATCACCGGTTTTAAGTGAGTCCCAGTTCCTTGCTTATGAAACATCTTAGTCGACTTAAGATTTTTCCTGCGTGTCTGAGTCTAGCTGATTTGGCAATATGTAGTATATGATCAACTCATGGTGTTCATGAACCATTTTGCTGTCTCTGTATTAGAATTAGAATTCTAGAATACAGATATTAGAGAGTGGAGAATCTTTCTGAACTATTTTTTTATCGGTAGTTGAACGTGCCTTATCTTTTCCTGCAGGGGTTGATGGTATGATATACATGTCAAGTCAAAGTCAAAGTGAACTTTGGCATTCTTTACGACAGGAGTACATAGCTGAACGAGATTACGTTTCTCTGATGTGGATATATAAACATAGGGCAAACACACGTGACCTACTAGTAACATAACAGTGCAGACGTGACAGTATAACTATAGAGGAGAGAGAGAAAAAGTAAACAAATAGGGAAGTATACTTTACACTTACAGAAGTATTGCACTCTGTATAGAAGAATATTGCTGTTTCCAGGTGCTAATATTAGTGCACACTGTATCATGTATATGTTGTCGCTCCAAAGAAAAACAAGTATCTCCAAATGGTAACTTTACAGGAGAGGACAACAATCAATCACTCAGTCAAGTATGATGCAAGTCTGTGGACTTTTTTATCAGAGCAGATTTGGGCCATTTCTGTTGGGCTGTTCATCAGGAAGTGTTCACGCAGTGTAAACAGCAGCTGCTGAGCCCAAGTAGTGCATACAAGACCTACTAACCAAAAAAAAAGGTGGGATGGATCTACTCCTCCTCTATTTGATTAATTTAAAAACTTCAAATTCACAAACTAAAAAAATACATTCCAGAAAACAAAATTACAAAAGCAAAACTATCTTACAGGACGAATCACTTTTACAAACGGGGAATTCTGACGGAAAGGGTGAGTCACTGATTTAAACCGACCCATTCATCTGTATACAGACACACACAGGCATTACAGTGAGCAGTGAACATGGTGGAGTTTCCGAATGGTGTCCGAACAGAACTAGCAGAGCCTCATTACTGCAGAGATATTGATAGATTTATGTTTCATCATTTATATCAACAAGTAGCACGTTTTTAAAGAGCGCCTGATTTGTTTCTGTGGTGCTGTAATTGGCCGCTCGGACCATCTGTTTGTGATTCATTCCTCCGCTACTGATTTTGTTTATTGTACTGTATCATATTGCGTTTGTTTGTTTGGTAGCAGGCCTTCCTGGATGAATTGACTCGATGTGATATTAAATTGGACCGAGCTTTGCTGGGCGCACGCTCGCCTGTGTTTAGCACGCAGGCGTCGGTTTGTGCTTTCATCTGTGAGGTTGAGGTCCGTGACCACTTTGTTCGTCCAGGCCGTAATTAATAAAACCCTGTCAGGCAGGAGCGGTGATGTGTCACTCTCTCAGCTCCGTGGAAAGGAGTTTGGAACGTGCGGCTCGGGCCTGTGTTTGGACTGGTTTGCCGTCCTCTAATCTGGGTGACTGGTTGAATGTGGGATTGTCTCTGCTGCATCAGTCCAAATGGTTCTCCAGAGCTCAGTTGCAGAATACCAGGGTACGCTGTGTCCAGGTTACTATGGGGATAAGTGACACAAGACAGCCAGTAGCATCTGCTGCAGTCGGCGTTGATGGGGAGCCCATGCAGCAGGACTCTCTCCCATGATAAGGCAGCAGATGCGCGCTCTCATGCAAGGAAGTTTTCCATCGCACTTCTCCGCTATCCTCCTCTTCTCTGCTACTTCCTGGTCATTAAAACGCATGCGGCTGTGGGCATACATGTAAATAGCCCACAACAAATGGGAAGATAGGTTCTCCACCGTTCACAGCTTCTCTTCATTTAAGGAGATCAGTGTCTCTAGGTGTACAGGTTCTGGGTTTGTGTTGGACCAGAATTCCTCAGTTCTGTTTGATTCTCTACTCTACTGGAACCATGTCTCCCAAACTCCAGATCAGATAGTGTATTAGATCTGTGCTAATGACCTCCAGAAGCCTGTTGTTAGAACCATGCTCGCTGTGCGTTTCACCCCAGCCACCACTCGCCAGTCTCTCTGTAGGTCACCTGAGGTCATCTTACGGTGGGTAAGGGACATTGGAATGAGGTGGTGCTCATCACGGTCAGTAGAGAGTGGGTTTGGCCCTCTGCCAGTCTGTAGCTGTGTTGTCCTGTGTGTTTGCTGCTTGGCCTTGTTCTTATGAACCAGACGCTCACTGTATCTGCCAGTAAAGCTAGAACCCAACCTTCGGTTCCTCACTGAGAACCTGCTGTACATGTGGAGATGCTGATCTAGGAAGAAACCGGAGTGGGCTCTGATTTATTTCCAGAGCTGTATATCGGGGAAACCAGCTGAGTTAGTCCATTTGTCTTGAATGTGTTGTAAATTGTCTGTCCAGCCACATTTGTGTGATTATCATAATTCATTAAACTATTATTATTATTATTATTGATTATAAATTGTATTATAATAATAATAATGACGCTATGGTGAAAGATTTCCTGATGCATTGCACTGCGTCCTAAAGATCCGGAATCAAATCTCCTTATAATGAGGTCACGGATTTCCACGCCCACCCGTAAGCCTGCCACTCTTCCACCCGGCTTGGATGATGAACTGCACTGTGGCTGGCAGCGTTTGTCTAACACTGGCCTTTTGAACTTCAGCAGTCCTCGGGATGATGAATGTATGGTGCTAATCCTCACTGCAACAAGGCTCCGTCCACCAAACGCACCCTGCCCTGCGCTCATATCAGCGCACTGCTTATATGCGGCACCGGAGCCCTCTGCCCTCCCACCCGAGCTTACCCTGCTCATCCATTCCAAACAGGCAGAAAGCGGCCCACCCGCTGCGCCGGTAACCTGCGCCTCTCCTGCTTCATTCCCCTCCTTTTTTTAATTATGCTAAGTGCTAGCATGTCAACCCCCCGCCCCTCCGAGAAAGATGTCACTTTTATAAATTGCGGCCGCCCCCTCTGTCACTGCTTTCTGTCAGAGTTTTAATTATACAGAGAGAGAGGCAGAAAGACGGACGGCCGGTGAGCGGCTTTGATTGGGCTTTGGGTGAGCCAGGGGAGAGATTAGGAGAGAACGGGCAGGTTGTCTGCAGGGAAAATCAGCATTCCGATGGAGAGCGCGCCGGTGCGGCGAGAGGGAGAACGTCAGAAACGTATTGTGGTTATGCTGCTACTTATTGGGATTGGGTATGTGTTAGTCATCGCAGCGGGAGCTGGGAATCTTGGTGTGTTTTCCCTCCATACCGTGATGCGCTTCTAGGGGAAAGTCTCTGAGCTAGCTGAGCGTTTGCTCTTGATGATAGGAAGTGAGGGTGGTGGGAGGGGGAGTTGACACATGACGCAAGTGGTTAATGGTTAGTGGTTTTCCCCTGCCTGCTGGTGCATGATGACGTAATCACAAATCAGAAGAAGAGGAGAGTAATAGGTAGAATGCAGGTCTTTGAAGTGGTATCGTGAATTGTGCCGATAGGGGGATGCCATGGACGTTTCACATGGACTGTGTAAATATGCTATTAAGATGTAAAGAAAGTCATTCAGAGCGTTTGGTGTGAAATACAGAATTATGATGGGAACCAGATTTTGGTGCATCTAAAGCCTCCCCTATAGAAGGTTATTACAGGAAATGGTAATGAATAGACTGCCTGATGGTCATAACATTTGTTTTACCATATAAGAAATTATTTAAGATAAAACATCTACAGCTCCGGTTCTAAGACAGTCGGGCTGCTGTGTACAATTAATGTAAATAAAAACAGAATGCAAAGATTTGCAAATCTCATAGACCCATATTTCATTCACAGTGGAACATAGAAAACATATCGTCGCTGTCCTAAGTAAAACAACTATCTCCAAAATGGCAACTTTACAGGAGAGGATGAAAAGCTTGTTTCATTTTAATGGAAGTCAATGGAACCAGACGTCTTTCCAAGCACTTTTGGGCCATTTCAGTTTGTCCATTCAACATGGGGTTCTCACACAGTGTAAACAGGAGCTGCTGTGGTCAAATAATGCCTAAAAGTGAAAATGGACAAAAATGGAGATACACGTTTTTCATTGATTTAAAAGATTTAAGATTTGAATCCCTTGTTGATCCCACAGTGGGGAAATTTAGTCTCCGCATTTAACCCATCCGTGAAGTGAAACACCACAAACACACTCACTAGTGAACACACTAGGGGGCAGTGAGCACACTTACCCGGAGCGGTGGGCAGCCCTATCCACGGCGCCCGGGGAGCAGTTGGGGGTTGGGTGCCTTGCTCAAGGGCACCTCAGTCATTACTGTCAGTTCAGGGAATCGAACCGGCGACCCTCCGGTCACAAGGCTCGTTCCCTAACCTCCAGCCCACGACTGCCCCGACAGCGACGATGTCAGATGATGAAATTGAGAGATTTTTCCATTTCATGGTTAATGATGAACTCATTTACAACTTAAGAGCATCTCAAAGGCGTCTCACAAAAGTTGGAACAGGGGAAACAACAGGTGGGAAATGTAAGTGGGACTAAAACACCTGGAGGAACAATCTGCAGCATCAAGTCACATGACTGGGTATGAAAAGAGCCTTTTAGAGACTATCGGAAACAGAGTTTCACCAATCTGCGAAGAACCGCATCTAAAAATTCTGGCACAATTTCAGAAAAATGGAAATTGTAAATTGCGAAGAGTTTGGATATCCCACCATTTACAGTATGAAATATCCTCAGATGATTCGGAGAATCTGGAGAATGTTTGGAATTGGGGTTGTGTATGATTGAAGTCCATTTATGGTCAAGAAGTACATGTAAAATAGCCTCCAAAGAAAACGTAGCTTTCAGGTTGATGATATAATCAGCTTTACGTATAAGCTCGGAAGGCACGTGCGGCGGTACGTTTACTGGTTCCCATCACCACCACTGTAAAGAAATCTGAGTCTGGGAACCATGAGAGATAGTAGAGGTCTTTGGGTGGGCACAAACTGAGCGGGGAAATTGTAAACCAATCCAACACCTTGTGCAGGTGGAGCAAGCCTGTCATTAGCCAATGGATATAACATCAGTAAGGATGGCTTGTGGATGTGAGTGTGCGGTGAACATGTCCATGTGATATACCTCTTTTGAAGGAGCAACATGGAAGATGATGCAATCTCTTGAATTCACACTTAACGCAGTCCTCCCTCCATCCTCTCTCTCTCTTCCGTCCTCCTCATTCCTCCTGTGAGTTAAGCATCAAGTTGAACCCCTTTACTGACCAAGAGCATGTCCAGCAGCGGAAAGCAATGGCAGGATTAATGGTTGTTTGCTGTTGAATGTACTTTCTTGCTGAGAGTGAAGGTGCTTCTTCTTCATCCGCTCATGTGTGTGGCAGCCTGGACTCTGCAGTGACTCATTATCGCCTCCTAAGGCATACAGAGGTATTACAAGACAGAATGGCCCAGGGCTTTCTGGTTACCATTCTAACTTTAGTAGATATTTCTGCAAGGTGATACATGACCATCTTTAAAATACCGTCAGAACTTTTATTTCTTCAGATTCTGAGAGTTAATTTTGGAATCTTGTAAACTAAAAATCTTACATACTGCTCCTTTAATAGAACAACACTTGCATTAGCTGATGGTAGCTTGTTAATCTATCGCACTCACTATGTTAGAGGAGTTCAAGGGTGTGTTTTAGAGGGGCGTGTCCTTGTTGGTGATGGATTTAGACACAGTCCAGCACGTTTACCAGTTTGTACACAGTTGTTGTAGTACTCTCGTTACTGGAGCATGTCTGGTCCTGCATGACGAGTGAGTAGCTTGAGTAGATCTCATGTCTCTGAGTCCCGCACTTCACCGTTTTAATAAAACCAGGATCCATTACTCAACCAATCAGCTTTTAGTATCATCAGAGTGATGATAGTGTTCTACATAGGGAATTATGAATCCATATAACTGTTTATGGTAATCGCTTTATCCATTAAACATTACATGGATGGCCAATACATGGGTCATGTGACTCGACTCCACCACACTGCTGATTTCTCACCCTTCTACCCACCAAAGCTCGTCTGGAGCCTCTCAGGTTGGAAAGGATGCACACAGAGACACAGCTGGTCAGATTTATTGGAGGCTCATTGGCATATTGAAGTCTTTGTGCGGTATCAATAATGCGAAGGCCAATACTGAGGTAAACATCACCGCACCAGCCATCAGGAGGAAACGCAGGAGACGGTGGTTAGACGAGAAAGCGTCCATCAATCAGCGGGGGGACTGAAAGGAGCCGACTCGACCCTGACCGGGGCTGCGAAGTGAAAGAATAGGCTGTAGCTCGCAGGTTTGATCTCCGCCTGCAATTTTCCTCCATTTCTAAATCCTCCATCGTTAAAACACTTTTCCTTTTATTCTCTTTCATCTTCTCTTACGTTCCCCTTTGCTCACAGTCTGTCTGTCTATCTGTCTCTCTCCTTCCCTCCCTCTCTCTCACTGTCTCTCTGCTTCACCCAGCAGCCTTCTCCTTTTTAACTTCCCATCGCTCTCCCTCCCATGATCTCTTCTAGAGTACACACAGTTCCAGCGCTGAGCTCAGCCATAAGGAAGGCTTTGGGTGGAATCGCGCTACAGCTGCTTGTTTGATAACCTCCTTCCTTCCTGCCTGCAGCTTCTCTCAAAGCAGGCTGTCGAGTACTTGAGCCAGCAATGCTGGCGTGACTGAGGAGTGAATATAGGTGGAGACTGGTTAGCAAAACTTCACTTCCGTGCCTCTCGCTTGCTGTCATCCAGCTATGGTTAGTAGATGGGGACATATGGATCAGTTGGCCCGCACTGGCTGATAAATGGCTCAGCACCAGATGCTCCGAGTTCCATAAAGATACAGACAGGAACCTTTAACTGTGTTATTGGATAAAGAGGAGTCTGGTCCGGTCTTCCATCATCTCTAGTGAGTGGCTACTCTGAAGATGATCAGCAGGAAGATTCCTCTTACAGCTGGAGACGCACCCCTTT
>JAMWET010002464.1:57500-60000 GCA_024036415.1 Prochilodus magdalenae
GTGATTGGTTGGGCTGGGTGGTTAAGATGTGATTGGTTAGGCTATATGGTTAGTCTGTGATTGGTTAGGTTGCCTGGTTAGCCTGTGATTGGTTGGGCTGGGTGGTTAAGATGTGATTGGTTAGGTTACATGGTAAGCCTGTGATCGGTTAGCCTTTGATTGGTTAGGCTGCCTTGTTAGCCGTTTATTTCTGCGCATTTAATTAATAAGTAATATTGTAATCTCAGGGCTTGCCGTTGGATGAACCCCCAAGGCTGTTTCGCTGATTGCGATTGATTTATCTTTGAAGAGATATAAATATCGAACTTTGAGTCTGTCACGGTGTTGCCGGGCAGTGCCGCGTTTCATGGCGAGTTTTCGAAATGAAATATCCTCGGATCCTCGGACGCGATGTTGAACTAGCACCGTCACCTAAAACCCGTAGCTGTTCCAGGAGGACTGCACTACTGCTTTTGTGCCTCCACCTTTACTCTTCAGTTACAGCAAAGTCTATGCAACGGTTAAAAGCACACCTGGCGAGCCACAATACACGATCAGTCGTTTTTGAATTCACTGCTGTTCAGTTTTCTTTGCATGTTTATGGCGGAGCTCAGCAGCAGGGGTGGTGAAGCAGTGCTGGGATCCACAGCAAGTTTCTGAGCATTGCCTCAACAGCTGCTTTGCTCCGCTTTAAGTGTCACACACACAGACAGCACACACACACAGACAGCACATGCGCACACACCCACACACACTTGAGTGCACTCCAGTTATGTTGCATTTCTACATGTAATGGACCCCATATGCCTCGCGGCAGCGTGTGCCGTACAGAGAAACCAGAGCCCACTCAGATCCTATTAATGAGCACAATCAAAGCAAATGTGCTCTATTTTAATCTGCTGGTGGCTGCAGTTTATGCCATTAGTACCGCGAGCTGCTGTATGCGTTTCTGTTATATAAGTCTGAAAGCGCAGAGTTCTTACAGGTGTTTGCTGCGCTGTTTAAACGGTATTACGTAATTACTTAACGAGTGGAGAAACAAGTAAATAATAAATGGATTGAACCTGGAATGGCGCTTGAACGCACTTTCTCAGTAGATCCCATGGCACGGTGGGAGTTTGCGTAATGCTCATTTGAATATTTGACATTCCTGTGATGAGCACACTCGTTTATCTACAGTTTGGCCTCGTGATTATAATGAAGTGGTTTAAAGGGTCCCCATTAGGATGCCCTTCTGTCCTATTCTGGGTTTTGTTTTTTTGTCCCCCAGCTAATATTCCAGACGTTTGTGAACCCGAAGCTCGCACACGTGAGGGCACTGGCACACTTCCGGTTTGTAGTAGCCAAACTTAGAGCATTATTTACTCACTTTCATTAAAATGAATCAAACATCCTTATAACTGCCCTAGCAACTGTGATGCCCCTATATGGGAACTGTGGGCCGAGGCTGATAGCCCATGTATTTATTCATACCTGCCAATGCTGATGCATAAACATTTATGGAGTGTAGCACTGGATATATTCAAATTAGCATTACAAAGCGATATATAATATTTATATAGTTTTTAAAGCAAATATCAGCAAATATCCATACAGTTCTGATCTCATTTTGTATCTCTAATATTTCAATAACATAAATCATGCTCAGTCTTCTCGCCAAGATGACCAATGGAGCGTTAAATCAAATCAAATCACTTGTATTGTCACATCACATTTTCACAGGTGTGAAGGTGAGTGAGAAACGTAGGTGCGTAGTCCCTTACAGTCCTTCAATACAAACATATACATTAGACAATAAATATATACAATACTAAACACAAAATCTCTGTTTACACTAATTTACAGTTATGAATAAAAGTTATGAATAAAAACTATGATATATGCAGATCTACACATTACCATATAGCACTATGGTAAGGCTGAGGTAGATGAGAGATGCAGGGTATATACAGGGCATAGAATATTGATGTATATATACATATACTACAGATATACAGTGTAGATGGAAGATAACAGTAGGTCAGTCTATGTGCAAGTATTGATATGCTAATGTGAAGTGCAGAGTGATGATTGTCCATGGAGATCATCAATTAGATGGTTTTGGTGAGAACTAGGGCTGCCCTCTAGAAGTCCACGATTCGAATCGTCAGTCGGAGACCCTTTAAGTCTTTTTTTTCTTCGTAAAACAGACTAAAGCTTACAAAAATGCACAAGAACTTTAGGAATGTAAAAGACATGTTAATAATTATTAAAAGGAATAATAAATATATATTAAAGGTCTAGCTGGGCTGCTTGCAAAAAAATTTAATCCAGGTGACGACGTGCGCTAGCAGTTCACCACTGAAGGCAGCTGAAGCTGTGAAGCTAAGAAACACGGGGGGAGCGATGCCTCAGAGAAAGTCTGGAGGAGCTTCTGAACAAGAGAATCCGAACAAATGAAACCGAGTTCTGCTCATCATTCAGTCAGACACCCAACACTGCTTCAAACGAGGGGGCTGACTTTCGGTTTAGACATAACGGC
>JAMWET010002465.1:0-92500 GCA_024036415.1 Prochilodus magdalenae
AACTTTGGTCCGAGCTCCCTGTAAACAGCAGCGGACCTGTGTTTAATTTCCTACGGAAAAAAAAGCAGTTCCCCACATACTTTATAACTGAGCTTACACCAAATATGGGAACGATGTTCTGGGAATCGGCATTCAGTATGATAAATAAAGCAACACAAGCGGCTGGTGATTTATCATCATCCCAGGACACCAGCCATAATTAAAGGGCCAGGGAGCCCACATCTGTGTTGTCGTTATGAGCAGGTTAGTCTTGCTCTTGTGGGCCACAGTATATGCATGTCGGTGTCCACTGAACGCCGCTGGTGTTTTTACAAAATTCTCAGATTGAAACTGAGCAGTTGTATGTTTTGGGTTATAAGTGCATGAGGTGATGGTTTGTCCACTCATACGGCTTCCACTAAACTGTGCTTGGTCTCTCTGTTCGGATCAGAGAAACTTACACAGAGAAAGCTAACAGCTAAGTGATAGCCAACCATCAAGTAAGAGCTAACCACCAAGCGAGAGCCAGTGGGCCTGACTACCCAGGGCCCGAGTAGGGAGAGGGGCCCATTTTTTTTTGCTCATGTTCCTTGTATACTGGCATGGATAGGGGCCCACTGACATTGAGAGTGTACAGGGCCCAGAATTTGCTGCTATGCCCCTGCATGTACTGATGTCGGAACATTGCTGTGAGGATATGATTGAGCATGAGTGAGGTCAGATACTGATATTGGAACATTGCTGTGAGGAGTTGATTGAGCATTAGTGAGGTCAGATACTAATATTGGAACATTGCTGTGAGGATTTGATTGAGCATTAGTGCGGTCAGATACTGATATTGGAACATTGCTGTGAGGATATGATTGAGCATGAGTGAGGTCAGATACTAATGTTGGAACATTGCTGTGAGGGTTTAATTGAGCATGAGTGAAGTCAGGTACTGATATTGGAACACTGCTGTGAGGATTTGATTGAGCATGAGTGAGCTCAGATATTGATGTTGGAACATTGCTGTGAGGATTTGATGGAGCATTGGTGAAGTCAGGTACTAATATTGGAACATTGCTGTGAGGATTTGATTGAGCATGAGTGCGGTCAGGTACTGATGTTGGAACATTGCTGTGAGGATTTGTTTGAGCATGAGTGAGCTCAGATACTGATATTGGAACATTGCTGTGAGGGTTTGATTGAGCATGAGTGAGCTCAGATATTGATGTTGGAACATTGCTGTGAGGATTTGATGGAGCGTTGGTGAAGTCAGGTACTAATATTGGAACATTGCTGTGAGGATTTGATTGAGCATGAGTGCGGTCAGGTACTGATATTGGAACATTGCTGTGAGGGTTTAATTGAGCATGAGTGAGGTCATGTACTGATGTTGGAACATTGCTGTGAGGATTTGTTTGAGCATGAGTGAGCTCAGATATTGATGTTGGAACATTGCTGTGAGGATTTGATGGAGCATTAGTGAAGTCAGGTACTAATATTGGAACATTGCTGTGAGGATTTGATTGAGCATGAGTGAGGTCAGGTACTGATGTTGGAACATTGCTGTGAGGGTTTAATTGAGCATGAGTGAGGTCATGTACTTATGTTGGAACATTGCTGTGAGGATTTGTTTGAGCATGAGTGAGCTCAGATACTGATATTGGAACATTGCTGTGAGGGTTTGATTGAGCATGAGTGAGCTCAGATACTGATGTTGGAACATTGCTGTGAGGGTTTAATTGAGCATTAGTGAGGTCAGGTACTGATATTGGAACATTGCTGTGAGGATTTGATTGAGCATGAGTGAGGTCAGGTACTGATGTTGGAACATTGCTGTGAGGGTTTAATTGAGCATGAGTGAGGTCATGTACTGATGTTGGAACATTGCTGTGAGGATTTGTTTGAGCATGAGTGAGCTCAGATACTGATATTGGAACATTGCTGTGAGGGTTTAATTGAGCATGAGTGAGGTCAGGTACTGATATTGGAACATTGCTGTGAGGATTTGATTGAGCATTAGTGAGGTCAGGTACTGATATTGGAACATTGCTGTGAGGGTTTGATTGAGCATGAGTGAGCTCAGATACTGATGCTGGAACATTGCTGTGAGGATTTGATGGAGCATTAGTGAGGTCAGGTACTGATATTGGAACATTGCTGTGAGGTTTTGATTGAGCATGAGTGAGGTCATGTACTGATATTGGAACATTGCTGTGAGGATTTGATTGAGCATGAGTGAGGTCAGGTACTGATGTTGGAACATTGCTGTGAGGATTTGTTTAAGCATGAGTGAGCTCAGATACTGATATTGGAACATTGCTGTGAGGATTTGATTGAGCATGAGTGAGCTCAAATACTGATATTGGAACATTGCTGTGAGGGTTTGATTGAGCATGAGTGCGGTCAGATACTGATGTTGGAACATTGCTGTGAGGATTTAATTGAGCATGAGTGAAGTCAGGTACTGATATTGGAACATTGCTGTGAGGATTTGATTGAGCATGAGTGAGGTCAGGTACTGATGTTGGAACATTGCTGTGAGGATTTGATTGAGCATGAGTGAGGTCATGTACTATATTGGAACATTGCTGTGAGGATTTGATTGAGCATTAGTGAGGACAGATACTGATGGTGGAACATTGCTGTTAGGGTTTGATTGAGCATTACTAAGGGAAGGCGCTGACACTGTGAGGATTTGATTGAGCATGAGTGAGCTCAGATACTGATGGTGGAACATTGCTGTGAGGATATGATTGAGCGTTAGTGAGGTCCGTTCTGATGGTGGATGATTGGTTCTGGATCACTCCAGTGTTACTGGAAGTGGATCCCATCCCGGTTTGATGTTCCTGTGTAAACCGGCTTCCTGTTCAGCAGCTTCCTAATCACAGGTTCTGCTCCACCTTAAATGTTACAGCTTAGTGTGGCACTATTTAAGGCGGAATGGAAAATTCAGAAGCCAAGCTGGCCAACAGGAAGCAGTTCAGTTCGGTTTCCACATCTTTAACGAGATCCTGGACCGCTGTAATGTCCCACCGCCTGAAGAGGTTAATGAATCGGGCTGCAAGCGATCAGGCTTTATTGGCCGTCTGTGTTGGCACATTTGCTTTCAGCTGCTTTGAACGAACTTCTGAACACTGTTCAACGTCCTCACATTCGGAAGGTCTCCCTGCTTCTAGCTTCCCAGAACATCCTCCTGCGATCCATTCTCCCCAGTAACAGCTTCACCTCCTCCTACCCAGAGTGAATGGTTATCACGGGGACTCCAGTTAGCCCCCGCCTGCCCCACCGTTGCTCAAAATGCCATCCTGTTTCCCTGCCTATTGCATTTCCCTGGCTGCAGAAAAGTAATAGAAGTAATAAGTAATAGAGTTTGTGGGAACAAACAACGCACTCCTCTCAGACACCAACACCGAGAGGCTCAGGGGTAATCCGGCGTCCCCGGAGACGTGGCCTCGGATGCCGTCCTGGACGAGGGCGCGTTTCGGGTTACCGTCGCACTGCGACAACACGATTAACACACAATGAATGCGCCAGGGTACAAGAGCTCAAACCCCTCGCGCGTAACCAACACCGGGCTTCGGTACAACCCGATACTTGGCTGTGCTGCACAGGGGCCAGCAAAGGTGTTCATCCGCCGCGGGATATAGTCCCAGTCTTGTTCAGCAGGGGCTGGCTGATCCTTTGATACGGCTGGTCCCAATTACAGTCACAGTCGAGTCACATTATTATGACCATCGGCTAATATGAAGAGTAACCACCGTGTGCAGCATGGGCCGCAGCTAGACGGGCTGGGAGTGACTCAGTAAGGTCCCGGTAGGGGGTCACAGGTATCTGGAGCCATGCTGACTGCTGTGCATCCCACAGCTGCTGGAGGGGGCGTGGTGGATGATCCATACAGTAAGCACGACGATGGAGGTGGTCCCACTGATGCTCATTTGGGTTCTCGGAAATTAGGGGGCCAGGATAGTGTTTGGAAGTCTTGATCATGCTCTTCCAACCAGTGTGGGACATTTCTAGCTATGGGACATGTGGCATTGTCTTGCTGGGAGATCCCATCCGCCCCAAGGAAGACGGTCCTTGGATGCATTCATGGAGGGTGGATTCTGGAGGGGCCCAGAGATTCATCTTCTAAGCCGCATACCCTTCTGGCTCACGGGGCGGTGCTGGAGGCTATTGTAGCGCTTACTGGGTAGAAGGCAGGACACCCCCTGGACAGGCCGTCCCAGGGTAGACACACACATTCATTCACACCTAGGAGGGCAATTTAGCATCCCCGGTCCGAGGAAACCCATACAGACACGGGGCCTTGACAGCCCAGCTGTGGAATCAAACCCAGACCCTCCTAGCTGAGAGGCGACGGAGCTACCCACCATGCCGGCCTGTCTGTCATTATTCGGGAGCTAATAAGAATCGACACCGAGACGAAGACAGTTCCATTTTTAATCACAGTTATTTATACGGGCATCAACGGTCAGACGGTGACAGGCTGACCTCCGCTACGTGCTTGATCTCCAGCACACATCCTCTTGGCTCCTAACGCTACCAGTAGATCACTCTTTGCAGGGGGAATCTAAATGGTCCCAATTATGCACAACTTACCTGGGGGAGTCCCTCGGTTTGCTCCTAAAACTCTGGTCCCATAGGGGGTGTAACGGCCAACACACATGTGGTTCTGATAAAGAGCCGGCGATAGCTCCACTCCACGCTTTCTCACAGCGCGCGCTACAGAGGCGCTCTGTTGGATGGCAAAAGTAGGCCAATCTAACCTGTGGGGACGGGTTTCATGCAGAGAGTGGCAACTGAAAAGCCGTGCGCGGAAGACGGTCCTTCGAGCATGGAGGGTGGATTCCGGATGTAGGCATACCCTTCTGGCTAGCCTGGCGCAGGCTATTTAGCGCTTACTGGGTAGAAGCAGGACCACCCCCTGAGACAGGCCGTCCCAGGGTAGACACTGACATTCCCACCTAGGAGGGCAATTTAGCATCCCCTCTCGAGGAAGCCCATACAGACACGGGGCCTTGACAGTCAGCTGTGGAATTCAAACCCAACCCTCCTAGCTGAGCCTGCGACGGAGCTACCCACCATGCCGGCCTGTCTGTCATTATTAGCTAATAAGAATCGACACCCCGACGAAGACAGTTTCCATTTGAAATCACAGTTCACGCTCATTATCAGACGGTACAACTGACCTAGCTATGTGCTTGATATAGCGCCCCATCCTCTTGGCTCCTAACGCTACCAGTAGATCACTCTTTGCAGGGGGAATCTAAATGGTGTATGCAAACTACCTGGGAGTCTCCTCTTTGCTCCCTAACTCTGGCCATATGGTGGAACGGCAAACACATGTGGTTCTGATAAAGAGCCGGCGATAGGGCCGCTTTCTCGCTCCCTACAGAGGTGCTCTCCTGATAGTAGGCCAATCTAACTGACGACCACATGCAGAGAGGCCGACTGGTGGGCGCGGGTATCGAGCCCCACAGGAGAAGCTAGTGTAGATTACCAGTCATGTTAGAATGTCCCTGAGAATTCTGTCCTGGAATCTGCCCCCTATATTCTTACCCTATAGTGCCAGCCTTCTACAGTCTAATTGGAAGCAAACGTGTGGGCCTGTATCGCTTCGTGCCCCTTCCCTTTAGCATGAAGCCCCCGTTATGAAATCTAGTTCAGCTCTTTATAGCTAAACGATAGATGTCATATAGCGCCCCCTACACTTCCTGTAGTGTATTACAGTCTGTCAGAATGACGTTGCGGGCCGTATCGCCCCCTACACTTACTGTAGTGTATTACTGTCTGTCAGAATGACCGTGTGGGTCATATCGCCCCCTATGCTTCATGTACTGTATTTCAGTCTGTCATAATGACTGTGTGGGTCATATCGCCCCCTATGCTTCCTGTAGTGTATTACAGTCTGTCAGAATGGCCGTGCGGTTCATATCGCCCCCTACACTTCCTGTAGTATATTACAGTCTGTCATAATGACTGTGTGGGTCATATCGCCCCCTACACTTCCTGTAGTGTATTACAGTCTGTCAGAATGACCGTGTGGGTCATATCGCCCCCTACACTTCCTGTAGTGTATTACAGTCTGTCAGAATGACCGTGTGGGTCATATCGCCCCCTACAAAGGATCTCTCTGCTGCCGAAAAGCGTCAGATAGTGAAATGCCTTGGACAAGGTATGAAAACATTAGATATTTCACGAAAACTTAAGCGTGATCATACTGTGAAGAGATTTGTGGCTGATCCAAAGCACAGACGGGTTCGTGCAGATAAAGGCAGAATGAGGAAGGTTTCTGCCAGGTAAGGTCATCGGATTAAGAGAGCAGCTGCTAAAATGCCATCACAAACCAGCAAACAGGTATTTGAAGCTGCTGGTGCCTCTGGAGTCCCACAAACCTCAAGTTGTAGGATCCTTCAAAGGCTTGCTGTGGTTATAAACCTACTATTCGGCCACCCCTAACCAGTGCTCACAAGCAGAAACGGCTGCAGTGGGCCCAGACATACATGACTATCTCCAAAGAGTCTTGTTTACTGATGAGTGTTGTGCAACCCTGGATGGACCAGGTGGATGGAGTAGTGGATGGTTGGTGGATGGCCACCATGTCCCAACAAGGCTGCGACGTCAGCAAGGAGGTGGCGGAGTCCTGTTTTGGGCCGGAATCATGGGGAGAGAGCTGGTAGGCCCCTTTAGGGTCCCTGAAGGTGTGGAAATGACCTCAAAGGCAAAGTATATAGAGTTTCTGACTGACCACTTTCTTCCATGGTACAGAAAGAAGAACCGTGCCTTCCGGGGCAAAGTCATCTTCATGCATGACAATGCGCCATCTCATGCTGCAAAGGATACCTCTGTGTCATTGGCTGCTATGGGCATAAAAGGAGAGAAACTCATGGTGTGACCACCATCTTTCCCTGACCTCAACCCCATAGAGAATGTTTGGAGTATCATCAAGCAAAAGATCTATGAAGGTGAGAGGCAGTTCACATCAAAACAGCAGCTCTGGGAGGCTATTCTGACATCATGCAAAGAAACTCAAGCAGAAGCTCTCCAAAAACTCACAAGTTCAATGGATGCAAGAATTGTGAAGGTGATATGAAAGAAGGGTTCCTATGGTAACATGTAACCTGGCCTGTTAGGATGTTTTTGATTGAAATAGGTTTTGATTTCAGTGAATGTGACCTCCTAATGCTGCAAATTAAACAAATGACCATTTTCAGTTCTTTACAACCTGTAAACTTTTTTGAAACTCTGCTGTGCATAATTTGGAACAGTGCATTTTGAGTTTTTTTTATTTTTGAAGAATATACTGTTATCATTGGGAGGTTTGTTTAATAATATTCGATTTATACTCTAATGGGTGATGACTTTTAGTATACTGACTGTCATTTGCATCGAGCATTTAGGAAAATCAGGGAAAAATATCATTTGCATAATAATTTGGAACGCGGTGTATATATATATATATATATATGTATATGTATATGAATATATACATTTTAATAAAAATTTTGTCTCATCATTGTTAGTGATACTAATGGCTTCTCCAGCCCGTGGCTTATTGCTTTAGCAGGCTAGTATACAGGACCTGTGCACTATATGCCTCAGTGTCTTTCTAACTGTGGAGCTGGTCCAGGTTAACAGCCCGATTTGGGCGCCTGCCATGTGCCTGATGCAATCTGACTTTGCCAGAGGCATACAGTCGTCTCGGGTCTGTGTAGTATACGCTTGGCCTCTTGTTATGTAGGTCGTCTCATGCTAAGGTGTGGGCCATATCGCCCCCTACACTTCCTGTAGTGTATTACAGTCTGTCAGAGTGACCGTGTGGGCCGTATCGCCCCCCTATGCTTCCTGTACTGTATTTCAGTCTGTCATAATGACCGTGTGGGTCATATCGCCCCTACACTTCCTGTAGTGTATTACAGTCTGTCAGAATGGCCGTGCGGTTCATACAAATGACCATTTTCAGTTCTTTACAACCTGTAAACTTTTATGAAACTCTGCTGTGCATAATTTGGAACAGTGCATTTTGAGTTTTTTTTATTTTTGAAGAATATACTGTTATCATTGGGAGGTTTGTTTAATAATATTCGATTTATACTCTAACGGGTGATGACTTTTAGTATACTGACTGTCATTTGCATAAAGCATTTAGGAAAATCAGGATAATAATTTGGAACGCGGTGTGTATATATATATATATATATATATATATATATATATATATATATATATGTATATGTATATGAATATATATATACATTTTAATTAAAATTTTGTTTGTCTCATCATATTGTATATGCTTTATTGAAGGCTGTGTGTTACAGTGAGACTAATGGCTTCTCCAGCCCGTGGCTTATTGCTTTAGCAGGCTAGTATACAGGACCTGTGCACTATATGTGTCTTTCTAACTGTGGAGCTGGTCCAGGTTAACAGCCCGATTTGGGCGCCTGCCATGTGCCTGATGCAATCTGACTTTGCCAGAGGCATACAGTCGTCTCGGCTCTGTGTAGTATTCGCTTGGCCTCTTGTTATGTAGGTCGTCTCATGCTAAGCAGCGCTGCCGAATATTTATCAGGGGTAGAATGTCAAAGCCATGCTGACTGTTCCCAGAGCTCCATGTGTCAACCGATTCTCTACGGTTTCGGGTCTACCGCTTTAATCTTGATGCACAAAATGCTCGTCTTGTTGATTTAGCTGCGAGTGCGCTCCTCTTCAGTCCGACCGCAGCTTGTTTCGTTTAAGCAGCTCGAGCGCGGCTCTTTAAGTCCTCATGTAGCAGACGTTCTCATCTGCATGGAGCTAACCCGCCAAAACCTCTTTTTGGACATCTGTAAATTGACGTGAGTCAACGCGGCGTTCGCAGAACTCAGATTCGTTGCGTTAGCCGAGGCTTTTTGAGGAAAGAGCTTCTTTGGACCGCTCTGGGGTTCCCAAGCAGCTGCAGGACCTGACGCCCTGTTCGTTGTCACTCTCTGGCTTCCATCAGAGGCTTCTCTGAGCCACGGGTCCAGCAAGCAATCTGCAAAAGCAGGACTCCGTGAGCTCCACACCAGCCGTTTGCTTTCTCCAACTCTAGGCCCCAAGCCAGCTGTAGGACTGGAGAACTGCAGACGGCCTTCTGGGCAAAAGCTTGTAGGATGGGGGGCTGGTCTAACGTCAGCGCTCGATGTAATCTGACAGACTCAGAGCATACGTGGGCTAAAATCAGAAAAGCCATCAATATGCTGCGATGTCGTTATGATTTCAAGATGAATATGGCGTACGTAGCCATTGGCCAGTTTTTGAACACAGCTGGAATGATTGCCAGGGCTGGGATATGATTTTTGGCTCAGTGGCATGGTCCTCTATCTCCGCTCGAGATGGACCCTTCGCCTAGGGAAGTTAAGATTTGGCGTGTGATGCTAACAGCTGGACAAACAACTGTACAAATGGCTGAATGGCCACCTGTGTGCTCTTCTGTGACACTCTGAGCTCAATGACTCACAGTAGACAGCTATATATTTATTCTGGAGATTACTGTACTTACGGATGTTGATTCACTAGTACAGTATGAATAAGTGTCTTGATGAAGGGGAGCTCTTCACCGTGATGTCTCTCAGGCTTGTTTGTGAGGTTTGTTTCCTGTCCTCGGACTGCAGTAGCTGCCATTAGATTGGAAATGACTAAACAGTGTTAACACTGTTACAGGCTGAGAAAAACAGGCTGATGCTACGCTAGACACAAACTAGACAGTGATTACGCGCTAAACTGATTTGTAAAACTAACAATTAGACTTTAACTGGACTAGATTTTGACCTAAAAGCTGGTAGATCAAATATCCTGCCTCAATCCGACTCTTCCAGACGTGTTGTATACAAACCCAACTGGGAAACCAACTGTGGATTCAGAAAATTGTGTGTGAAGTAAGCTGTAGCCCAACACTGTTCTGTCTGAACTCATCAGAAACCCCGTAAAAAAAAATAAACCTGACTGTAGCCCAACAAAATCCTGTCTGAACCGACTGTAGCCCAACAAAATCCTGTCTGAAACGACTGTAGCTAGCATATATCTGTCATAACCGACTGTAGCCCAACAAAGTCCTGTCTAACCGACTGTAGCCCAACAAAGTCCTGTCTGAACCGACTGTAGCCCTGCAAAGTCCTGTCTGAACCGACTGTAGCCCAACAAAATCCTGTCTGAACCGACTGTAGCCCAACAAATCTCTGTCTGAACCGACAGTAGCCCAACAAATCTCTGTCTGAACCGACTGTAGCCCAACAAAAATCCTGTCTGAACCGACTGTAGCCCAACAAAGTCCTGTCTGAACCGACTGTAGCCCAACAAAACCCTGTCTGAACCGACTGTAGCCCAACAAAATCTTTTCTGAACCGACTGTAGCCCAACAAAGTCCTGTCTGAACCGACTGTAGCCCAACAAAATCCTGTCTGAACCGACTGTAGCCCAACAAAGTCCTGTCTGAACCGACTGTAGCCCTGCAAAATCCTGTCTGAACCGACTGTAGCCCTGCAAAGTCCTGTCTGAACCGACTGTAGCCCTGCAAAATCCTGTCTGAACCGACTGTAGCCCTGCAAAGTCCTGTCTGAACCGACTGTAGCCCAACAAAGTCCTGTCTGAACTGACTGTAGCCCAACAAAGTCCTGTCTGAACCGACTGTAGCCCAACAAAGTCCTGTCTGAACCGACTGTAGCCCAACAAAATCCTGTCTGAACCGACTGTAGCCCTGCAAAGTCCTGTCTGAACCGACTGTAGCCCTGCAAAATCCTGTCTGAACCGACTGTAGCCCTGCAAAGTCCTGTCTGAACCGACTGTAGCCCAACAAAGTCCTGTCTGAACCGACTGTAGCCCAACAAAGTCCTGTCTGAACCGACTGTAGCCCAACAAAATCCTGTCTGAACCGACTGTAGCCCTGCAAAGTCCTGTCTGAACCGACTGTAGCCCAACAAAATCCTGTCTGAACCGACTGTAGCCCAACAAAGCTCTGTCTGAACCGACTGTAGCCCAACAAAGTCCTGTCTGAACCGACTGTAGCCCAACAAAGTCCTGTCTGAACTGACTGTAGTCCAACAAAGTCCTGTCTGAACTGACTGTAGTCCAACAAAATCCTGTCTGAACTGACTGTAGCCCAACAAAGTCCTGTCTGAACCGACTGTATCCCAACAAAATCCTGTCTGAACCGACTGTATCCCAACAAAGTCCTGTCTGAACCGACTGTAGCCCAACAAAGTCCTGTCTGAACCGACTGTAGCCCAACAAAGTCCTGTCTGAACCGACTGTAGCCCTGCAAAGTCCTGTCTGAACCGACTGTAGCCCAACAAAGTCCTGTCTGAACCGACTGTAGCCCAACAAAGTCCTGTCTGAACCGACTGTAGCCCAACAAAATCCTGTCTGAACCGACTGTAGCCCAACAAAGTCCTGTCTGAACCGACTGTAGCCCAACAAAGTCCTGTCTGAACCGACTGTAGCCCTGCAAAGTCCTGTCTGAACCGACTGTAGCCCAACAAGTCTGTCTGAACCGACCGTAGCCCAACAAAGTCCTGTCTGAACAAAGTCTGTCTGAACCGACCCAACAAAGCCCAGCCCAACAAAAGTCATTTCTTAACCGACTGTAGCCCTCAAAAGTCCTGTCTTAACCGACTGTAGCCCAACAAAGCTCTGTCTGAACCGACTGTAGCCCAACAAAGTCCTGTCTGAACCGACTGTAGCCCAACAAAGTCCTGTCTAAACCGACTGTAGCCCAACAAAGTCCTGTCTGAACCAACTGTAGCCCAACAAAGTCCTGTCTGAACCGACTGTAGCCCAACAAAGTCCTGTCTGAACCGACTGTAGCCCAACAAAGTCCTGTCTGAACCGACTGTAGCCCAGCAAAGTCCTGTCTGAACCGACTGTAGCCCAACAAAGTCCTGTCTGAACCGACTGTAGCCCAACAAAGTCCTGTCTGAACCGACTGTAGCCCAACAAAGTCCTGTCTCAACCGACTGTAGCCCAACAGAATTCTGTAACCTGATGTTCAGTAACTACGTGGTTCTCTTTCCGGACCTGTGCTCCTCTTTCCGGACCTGTGCTCCTCTTTCCGGACCTGTGCTCCTCAACCCCTCATTTCCATAAAAGGTTCCGTACCCTGGATGGAAACATGACTAGCTTATCTCTTCCTGAATCAGTGCCAGACATAGGCTTGTACATTAAATCCCCCAGCCTTGAGCCATGGAGCAAAGGAAACGCGTTCTCTGGAGTGATGGAACTCATTCCAACACTTTCGGGAAGAGTTGGAGCGGTTCGGAACCTAATCTTCCAACATCTGTACCTAACCTCAATAATGCTCCTGTGGCTGCCATCAAATCCTCACAGCAATGTTCCAACATCTAGTGCAAAGCCTTCCCAAAACGAGTCAGCAAACTGGAATGAGCGTGGCTGAGCGAGGGACCGGGGCGGTTGGCATGTCCAGCTGTAGTAGGGGGGGAGGGGTTGTTCTCTGGACCTACATCAAAGCTGGCGGGAATGAGCAGACGAGCCACTCAGCATGGAGGTGAAGAAGAGCAGGAGGGCGATGAGTCAGGGAAGCGGTCACGGTGACTTGGTACCGCGTCTCCCTCTGAATCGAATCACAGCGTATCAGTAATGATGGGGATGCACCATATGGTCGTATACAGTCCGTATTCATCACTGCAGCACTCACTCTGTTCCTCCAGGCGCAACTGCTTTCCCACGCACGACTGAGCCAAGAGTGCTCCGTAACCGCCCCGCTGTAGGTCTGCAGAGGTCAGGCTCCGGTTCCTCAGTACTCTACCCACACCTAATTCAACACTAGCGTCTAATTGCTGAGCCATTCAGGGCATGTTAGAGCTCCACTAACACTGTATAATCTTCCGAGCCGGTCGGACAGGAAGCAATCCGGGAACTATTACGAAGCCTCTCCGATTTACGCCCAATGGAGCAAACGACGTCCCGCCCCTTCTCCTAAACGCCGGCTTCCGAGGAGAATAACTGCCCTCCAGAGTAAACCGATGCAGTGAGATTTATCAGTGAGGGATTTTGGAGGCACAGCTGCACCCAGATGGAGGTGTGGGAGTGCGGTGGTGTTGGGAAGGAGGATAAAGGTGACCAGGATCAATAACTGGTGATGAATTTAGACTGATATGATTAATATTTATTGAGCTACACATACAGAAGTCTGTCTCTCAGTATGGTGGAGTCGGGCCGCCGTGTTTGCTAACCCTATCTAGACGTCTCGGTATGGAGCTGTTTAGAGCCTCTGATGGTGTCTCTGTGATAATCCATCCTCTGCTCTTTTCATCCTCACACAGTTTCCTGCAGATCTGCGGTAGGGGTGGAGGTGGAGGGACCCCACCAGGCCAACTGGTCTGTGACAACAGACTCGTTTGCTCTCTTTCTGTCACTCACGGATCTATCTATCTACTCTATCTCTCTCTATTGTCTCTCCTTTCTCTAATTTCCTCCTCTCGCTCTATTCTTTCTTCCTTTCTGTGTTTTCTTCTTCTCTCTCTCCTCTCTCTTTTTCTCTCACTATCTCTCTCTCTCTCCTTTTTTATTTCTTTCTCCCCCAACTGTCTTCTCTCTCTTGCTCTCTTTCTGTCTCTCTCTCTCTCTCTCACTCTCCCCACCCCTCTCTCTCCACCCCTCTCTCTCTCCATGCTTTGTCTATCTTTTTTGCTCTTCTCCTCCTTTCCCGCTTCTCCTACTCTCTGTCTTTTTCTTCTCTCCCTCTCTCTTTCTTTCTCTCTCTCGTTCCCCTTTCTGTCTTCTTTACCTAATCTTTGTTTCTCTTCTCTTTCTGTCTCTATCTCTCTTCCACCCCTCTCTCTCACTCTGCTTCTATCTACTCTTTCTTTTGCTCTTTCCTCCTTTTCCTCTGCTTCCTCTCTCTCATTTTGTCTCTCTCGTTCCCCTTTCTGTCTTCTTTACATAATCTTTGTTTCTCTTCTCTTTCTGTCTCTATCTCTCTTCCTAATTCTCTCACTCTTTCTATTACTCCTTTCTATTTCCTTTCCTCCTTTTTCTCTGCTTCCCACTCTCATTTTGTCTCTCTCTCTGTGTCTGTATGCCTGTCTGTCTTTCTGTCACTGTCTCTCTCTGTCTCTGAGTCTCTCTCTCTTTCTGTTTTCTCTCCCTCCTCTCTCTCTCCCTCCTCCTCCTGTCTCTCTTTCTCTGTCTGGCTGTCTCTCCCTCCTCCTCCTGTCTCTCTCTCTCTGTCTGGTTATCTGTCTCTCTCTCTCACCAGTGTCTTTCTCTCCCTCCGTCGTCCTCCTCCTCCTCCTCTCTCTCTCTCTCTCTCTCTCTCTCTCTCTCTCTCTCTCCCTCTCTCTCCTTCTCTCTCTCTCTCTGTCTGGCTGTCTCTCTCTCTCTGTGTCTTTCTCATCCTCTGTCCTCCTCCTCCTCTCTCTCTCTCTCTCTCTCTCTCTCTCTCTCTCTCTCTCTCTTTCTCTGTGTGTCTTTCTCACCCTCTGTCCTCCTCCTCCTCCTCTCTCTCTTTCTCTCTATGAGTGAGAGCTTGTTAATGATGATGATGATGAAGGTCAGGTGTGTTTGGAGGAGACAGGTATCAGCTTCCCCACTGTCTATTAGATGACCGATATCCCAGCATGCCTGTGCATGTAAGTGTTGTAAGTGTAAGGGCTTTGATCTTCTCCTCCTCCTCCTCCTCCCCTCCACCCCCGCTCACTCCATTCATCTCCATTCAGGAGACCCAGATGTGCTGACTCAGAGCTCCTCAGGCTCTGTGCTGCGTCATGAGGAGAGAGGCGAACACATGTCCCACTTTCTCCCATTAACTCTGACTAATAAAGAAGAGGGATCTGGAGCTGCGGTTAGCCGGGCTCCCACACACACACACGCTTACCCGCACACACACACACGCACTCACACACACACACATACCCACACACACACACACATACCCACACAACAACACACACACACATACACACACACATACCCGCACACACACACACTCACACACAACACACACACACACACACACACACACACACACACACACTCACATATACACACACACATACTCACACACACACAAACTCACACACACATACACACACTCTAACACACACACACACACATACACACACACACACACACTCACACATTCTCCCACACACACACACACATATACACACACATACTCACACACACACACAAACTCACACACACACACACGCTTACCCGCACACACACACATACACACACACTCACATACATACCCACACACACACACACTCACACACACACACACACTCGCACATTCTCACACATACACACACATACCCGCACACACATACTCACACACACACACACACACACACACACACACACACACACATACCCACACAACAACACACACACACCTACCCGCACACACACATACACACACATACACACTCACACACACACTCACACATACTCAAACACACACACACATACCCTCCCCCCCCCCACACACACACACATACCCGCACACACACTCACACTCACACTCACACTCACATACATACCCACACACACACACACACTCACATACATACCCACACACACGCACACATACCCACACACACACACACACATACGCGCACACATACCCACACTCACACACACTCACATACCCGCACACACACTCACACACATACCCCCACACACACACACATACCCGCACACACACATACACACACACACATATACACATACACTCACACACATACCCGCACACACACTCATACGTGCACACATACCCACACACACACTCACACGCACACACACACACACACACATACACACATACACTCACACACATACCCGCACACACACTCATACTCACACACAACACACACACACACACACACACACACACACATACCCACACAACACACACACACACACACACATACACTCACACACACACGCACACACATACCCGCAAACACACTCACACGCACACACACACACACATACATACTCACACACATATACACACACACACACACACTCACATACCCGCACACACATACTCACACACACACACACACACACACTAATACACGCACACACACAAATACCCTCACAGACAGACACACAAGCACATGCACACACACTCATACGCACACACACACACACATACCCGCACACATACCCACACACACACACTCACACACACACATACCCGCACACACACACACTTGCACACACACATACATACCCGCACACACATACACACACACATACACACACATACACTCATACACGCACACACTCCCACACACACACACACATACTCACACACACATACACACTCACATACTCGCACACACACACACACACACACACATACACACACACATACCCTCACAGACAGACACACAAGCACACGCACACACTCCCACACACACACACATATACTCACACACACTCACACACACACATACCCGCACACATACCCACACACACATACTCACACACACATACATACCCGCACACACATACACACACACACACATACCCCCCACACACACACACATACCCACACACACACAAAGACACTCACACACACACATACTCATACATGCACACATGCTCTCACACTCCCACACACATACACACACATACACTCATACACGCACACAATCCCACACACACACATACACACTCATACATGCACGCATGCCCTCACACTCCCACACACATAGACCAATACGCACACACACACACACACACTCCCACACACATGCACACACTCATACACGCACACACACCCACACACATACTCATACACCACACACACACACACATATATTCACACTCACATATACATACACATACACTCCCACACACACACACAGTCATATGCACGCGCACACACATGCACACACTCCCACACACACACACACACATTCCCACACACACGCACATAAAGACACACACACTCACACACACTCCCTCACGCTCTCTCAGTCTCTCTCCTCTGCAGTCTAAATAGCTGACTCACCCAGCCGGCCGCACTCATATCCCTTATCTGTCTCAGTGATTTGGATTTCCGTCTGAAGTCGAGCTCAGGCAACATCCCGTTATCTAAACAGCTCTGAGCTGCCGGAGCATCAGACAGTCCGGTTTACGTGAATGAAATTTCCAAACTCCCAAACAGGCGGATTACTCACAGCGTCCCTTTCACTTCACAGCAACGGCCAAACATTTGCATCCAGACTTGAGCAACATGGTGAAAGTCATCACCCTGAAGGACAGGGCTGTAGTGAGAAATCAGGGCATTAGGGGAAATTCCCAGTGGGCTGATGACCTGGAATGTTTTGGCTGGTTACTATGGGCTAACTAATGTTGTAGGGTCAGGACGAAGAACATAGCGCTTTAGACAAAAGCTCTTTTATTGAACACAGCAACAATAAGCTACACGGCTGGTGCTGGCCAAAACAGTCAGGGAGCAGGGAGATCACCGACAGCAGTATATGATGGACACCAATGGTGTCCTAACTAAACCACAGCCCTGCACGGGTACAACCAACCTGATTCAGGTTTCATGTGACGTAAGCAATGACCGGCCTTATCCCTGTACCTGACCGACCCAACAGCCACGATTCAGACACTCGGCGAGCGGTGGTGTCCTCCATGAGTCATGCTGTTAGTGCAGCACCATTGGCAGACGGCTGCACCACGCAGGACTACATGCACACAGACCGTTACCACGACTGTCCTTAACACCACGTCACCGTCACCAAAGACTGCAGTGGTGTCGTACCAGACTGTCATGGAGCGACTCAGAATGGCAGCGGGTCATCTTCAGTGACGAGTCCCGCTTTAGTCTTGGTGGAGACGCCCAACGAATCCGTGTGTGGAGGCACCGTGGTCAGCACCGAGATGGACGGTCTGTTGTCACACGTCCAGAAGGCCTGGTGTCCCTCCACCTCCACCCCTACCGCACCATCTGCAGGAACTGTGTGAGGATGTTCAAGCTGCTTGGGATGGATTATCACAGGACACCATCAGGAACCTCTACAGCTCCATACCGAGACGTCTGGCATGTTGGGATAGCAAACACGGCGGCCCGACGCCATCCAAACTGATATAGTGACTTCTGATGATACTAAAGTGACATGTGGGCTCTTTAATGGCGTACCCGCAGCCCACCACACAGACACTCAGTAGAAAGTTGTTGTGTGACCTCATAAAGGGGGCTCCGGAGGTGTGATGTGGGGGCCGAAACATGAGGTGAACTGTATTAAAGAGAAGGGACCCCTGACCACATGGCAGGGCTGAGGAGAGCTCTAACCCGCACTTACCACCGTCCTCCACTAGCGGCCGCTCACCAGACATGGAGCAGTGTGTCCGATTGGCTGTACTGTACGTGTCAGCCTGCATGTCCTGCACGTTCGCCCGCAGGCCTGACAGATCTTCCACGCCGTGTAACCCGATAGGCCTTGTGTGGAAGTGAGCGGCAGTCTCAAACATGCTCCAGCTAATGGAGCCAATTAACAGTAACACTACCCGCTCAACCCCCAACACACAACCCCTAACCCACCGCATGTGTGTCCCGACCCAGAGCTAGAACCACAAAATATGCAAATTAGGAAAGCAGACAGGTATGAAATGTTAGATTTTAGAACATTACACTTTAGTCTCCTAATAAGCAACACTAAACAGGCACATGTGTAATTATACAGATCCATTTAACTCTACTTCTCTTAATGTATGTTTATATGGGAGGCAAATCCGGCCAAAAGAGGAATTAAAAATGAAAACAATAAAATTTCATTTTTTTTCCCATACATCTGCACCAATAACCTGCCAAAATTGGAAATTATATAAAATACCTTCATTTGAAATTAGATTTTTCACACAAGCACGAACAAAATGACCTATAATAAAATACAGAGCTATTAATAATAAACATATATAATAAACATACATATAAATGAACAGTTATAGCAAATATGGAACTATTAATAAATTAATAAATAAACAAATATACATATATATACACACACACACACACACACACACACATATATATATATATATATATATATATATATTCATATAGATATCTCTTTTAATTCACACACATATATATATATATATATATATATATATATATATATATATATATATATATAGCAAATAGCAAATATGGAACTATAAATAAATAAATAAATAAATAAATATATATATATATAGTAAATATAGAACTACAATAAAATTTGAGTCATTATTCTGATATTTCATGTCCAAATCTAAAATGATAAAGCTAATACAGTAAAGAGAATCCTTCTAAAATGAAGTTTACGTTGTTGTTTCTTTTTTACGCAACAGGGCGCATGTCTTCCAAAATGAAAATGAAAATGTAAAATGGATAAATCAGCAGCAAAGTGACGGCTTGGGATTCAGCTCTGGTTGCGGACGCGCTTCAAGTGTCAGAAGGCAAATGCAAACGAACATCAGCGCCACCTGCTGGACACTTACACTTTTCATTTTCAAACTGACCAACATGCAAATATATGTTAATTAGCACTGGGCGGAGCTAAAACTACACAACTTTTATTTATTTTTATTTTTGTCACAAATGACTGGTGCTGATGTGAATGTAATAGCTAATGAAGGTGTTTTGTTTAATTTTAATTTGCAGGATATTTTGCACATATCTGTAGCTGTAGCATGTTGTGGAATTCCAGGTGGCTGCTAGTCTATTGCTCTGGTGTCCTAGGTGGTTGCCAGGGTGGTTGCTAAGGTGTTAATAGACTGCTGTTGTAGTACCCCAGGTGGTTGCTAAGGTGTTGCTAGCCTGTTGCTTAGGGATCTTAAGTTGTTACTAAGGTGTTGCTATGGTACACAAGGTGGTTGACAAGGCATTGGTAAGGTGTTCCTAGGCTGTTACTGTGGTACCCCAGGTGGTTGGTAAGGCGTTACCTGATGGTTACCATGGTACCTTAGGTGGCTGGTAGAATGTTGCTACAATGTCGCTATGGAATCCCGTCTGGTTGCTAAAATGTTATGTGTTACTGTGCTATCCCAAATGGTTGCTAAGGCGTTAGTAGACAGTTACCATGGGATGGTAGATGGTTCGTAAGCTGTTGCTAGGCCATCACTATGGAATCCCAGGTGGTTGCTAAAGTGTTACCAGATGGTTACTACGGAATCCCCAGTGGGTACTAAGGTGTTACTAGATGTTTATTATGGTATGCCCACTGATTGCTAAGCTGTTGCTAGGCCATCGCTATGACATCCCAAGTGGTTGCTAAAGTGTTACCAAATGGTTACTATGGTATCCCCAGTGGTTGCTAAAGTGTTACTAGACATTTATTATAATATGCCTAGTGATTGCTAAGCTGTTGCTAGGCCATTGCTATGGAATCCCAGGTGGGTGCTAAAGTGTTACCAGATGGTTACTATGGTATCCCCAGTGGTTGCTAAAGTGTTACATGACGTTTATTATGGTATCCCCAGTGATTGCTAAGCTGTTGCTAGGCCATCGCTATGGCATCCCAAGTGGTTGCTAAAGTGTTACCAAATGGTTACTATGGTATCCCCAGTGGTTGCTAAAGTGTTACTAGATGTTTATTATGGTATGCCCAGTGATTGCTAAGCTGTTGGTAGGCCATCGCTATGGCATCCCAAGTGGTTGCTAAAGTGTTACCAGATGGTTACTATGGTTACCTGTGGATGTTCTCAGATCTGAAGCCAGAGTGGAGTTTGATGTTCCCCTCTCTCTCAGAGATGAAGGGGGTGTTAAGCGGTGTTTATCTGATGGGGGCAGTGTCGGTGGGTCTACCAGGTTTTCCGGGTGGGTGTTAGGAGCCCTGTTTCCTGTGTAGCTTTGTGTGAAGTCCACTTCTGGAAAGTGTTTGGACCCGTTTCCTCATGACTGACCCTATTTAGTAAATTCACCAGGGTTCATCAAAACAACAAGGTTGACGGGATGACTTCAGTGAGATATTGATCTGGATCCCCAACAAGCCTGACGAGATTCCAAAAGGGAGAAAGTGGGGGGAATTGTTTTGGACGTGTAAACCCGAAGAGAGGAGAGTAACGAAATGTCTGACAAAGACTTTCCTGCTCTGATAAATAGTGATGCTTTGGCCTCCACTGTCAGCACCACTCGGAACGCTGTTTTCCTAAGCCCCCGTCATGTGTAACGCACGGAATTAGAGCCGTCCGTCTCCCTCCGCTGAGCCCTTCCACTCCGAGCAGTGTGATCACACCGCTGGGTAGGTCTAAGCCAGTTCTCCTGAGCGATCGAGCGATGCCAAAAGGACAAAAATGCCCGCAATTTTCCTGATCCGTTTTGGGCCGGCCGCACATGTCAGGAAGTATTAAATGAGGCCGGGGTAATTAATCAGCAGGGCTGTTAGTAATTAGGCTGCTAACAGGAGCATTAATTCATCAGACCGGATGCAGCAGGTGGTTGAGCCGTGTGGAGACGGTGGCCCAGCAAGAGAGATCAAAACAAACATGGGCTGTAGATCAAAGGCTGCTTCATTTGCATATTCATTTTCATCAGGTATTTTTTTAATAGAACAGATTGTGTAACATCAGAACCTCAGGTAACCTCACTTTCCTTACAGTGCGGAAGTTCTAGGTGTTGACGGGGTAAGTGTGAGGTAAAAGCTCCACAGTACTGTAGGTAGTGCACATGGTGTTAAGGCACTGTACAGGTATGGAGCCTAATATGTACCTGTATGTTATCTAGAACCTAAACTGAATCTGAAGTGTAAAAGAAAGCTGTGAGTGGGTTACTGCCGTTTACCCCAGAAAACTCAATTTTAATATACTTTACCTAACATTTATTAGCTAGAACTCTAACTAGTATCTAGCACTTTAGAGGCTGCAGCTCACACTGGCTCAGTTCATACCTAGAACCTTTTTGCCATGTCTTCTTAATTTAGACAAACTGTCTCAGAATTTACCATCGTGTTATCCAAAATAATGATCTAGTGCTTTGGAGGCTCTAGGTCACATTTGCTTGGTTATTATCTAGAACTAGTTTTCATTTCTGCATAGTTTAAATAACCTAGAACTTACAATCATGTTACGCAAATAATTATCTGTGATTTTGGGGCTGTATCTCATTGCCCACAGGACGCTGCCCATCAGATGCTGCCCACAGGATGCTGCCCACAGGACGCTGCCCATTGGATGCTGCCCACAGGATGCTGCCTACAGGATGATGCCCAAAGGACGCTGTCCATCAGATTGTGGCCTAAGGACACTGTCCATCGGATGCTGCCCACAGGATAATGCCCACAGGACGCTATCCATCGGATGCTGCCCACAGGCTGATGCCCAAAGAACGCTGTTCATCGGATGCTGCCCACAGGATGAAGCCCACATGACGCTGTCCATCAGATTGTGGCCAAAGGACGCTGGCCATCGGATGATGCCCACAGGATAATGCCCACAGGACGCTGTCCATCGGTTGCTGCCCACAGGCTGATGCCCAAAGGACATTGTCCATCAGATTGTGGCCAAAGTACACTGTCCATCGGATGCTGCCCACAGGATAATGCCCACAGGACGCTGTCCTTCGGACACTGCCCATAGGTTGATGCCCAAAGGACGCTGTTCATCGGATGCTGCCCACAGGATGAAGCCCACATGACGCTGTCCATCAGATTGTAGCCAAAGGACGCTGTCCATCGGATGATGCCCACAGGATGATGCCCACAGGACGCTGTCCATCAGATGCTGCCCACAGGATGCTGTCCATCGGATGCTGCCCACAGGATGATGCCTACAGGATGCTGTCCATCGGATGCTGCCCACAGGATGATGCCTACAGGATGCTGTCCATCTGATGTTGCCCACAGGATGATGCCTACAGGACGCTGTCCATCGGATGCTGCCCACAGGATGATGCCCACAGGACATTGTCCATCGGGTGCTGCCCACAGGACGCTGCCCACAGGATACTGCCTACAGAACACTGTCCACAGTACTCTGCTTACGGGACGCTTCCCACAGGATGCTGCCCACAGGATGCTCCCCACTATCCTGCCCACAGGACACTTCCCAAAAAACATTGCCCATCGGATGCTGCTCACTGGACACTGCCCACTTCATTATGCCCACAGGATGCTGCCTATAGGACCCTGCCCATTTCTGCTAATGAAGTGATAAAATCCAAAATGATGCTCACCTGGATGAACCTGGATCTGTTGTGATGCACATATGCCGAAAGCTTGTTATAGTTCATCATAGTGCATTACAACATTCATATTTACAGGGCTCTTATGAGCAGGCATTATAACCTGGGCTTCTGAGGTCGTATAGTCTTTTGGATTTATAAACCGGTTATGCGCGTCACTATAACAACTAATAAACAATCCTACAAGTTTATGCCTGATACTCTAAGGATTCGTGGGAAGTGTTACCAAACTCACTTTTAATAAAACAATGATCCAAACACCGGTTGCCAGTGGGATCGCTCCCAGGAACACCAAAAGGGGTGATATTCCAGGAAGCCAGAGTAAAACGTTCCTAAAAAATCCCTGTTGTCTCCTGCGGGCCGTCAATCTCGTGGAGAATAAAGCTCTGGCAGGTGCTCAGAGGCGTAATGCTCGTCTAACGTCAGGCTGACAGTTCTGATGCGGGCTTTCCGGCAACGCTTGTTCTCAGGGGTCGTTCCATTTTTAGGCACGAGGAACTGGCAGCTCTACGATGGTGCTCCATGTCAACCCTGTTATACAGCCGGTTTGGGAAACGCTTGTATGGTTTTAACTTGTTTGAAGTTCGTTTACTGTAGTGAAATTAATTAATTTAGATGAACTGTCTCAGATTTCACCATCATGTAATCCAAAATAAGTATCTAGTAAGAACACAGACCACTGGACACTACCCTTCGGATGCTGCCCACTTGACACTGCCCAGAAACTGACTCGGTATATCGGGAGATTATGTTGCTGGTTTAAGCATATTTCATAAAATAAGCAAAACTACCAACCAAATTATTAAACAACTGTTCAAATAAAAAAAGAATGTAACTAGAAAAACGTGTTTCCTAAAGTAAACGCCTAGTGATTGCATAACTTGTGGTAAGCTACTTGAAAAGGTGTCACTAAAATGAATGGAAGTCTATGGCAAGAATGGGGGATGAATAAACAACACATAGAGGAGTGCAGGTCAGTATGGCTGTGGATTACAGTTTGAGGATCTGCCCTAAATCAGTACATGCAGTTTGGTGACTGTAGGTTGAAGGAAGAAATAGGTGGGTGAAAATGAATGGGAGTCTATGGGAGGAATGAGGGATGAATAAATGAAACAGAGGAGTGTGGGTCAGTATGGATGTGGATTGGAGTTTGAGGATCTGCCCTGAATCAGTACATGCAGTTTGGTGACTGTAGGTTGAAGGAAGAAATAGGGGGGTGAAAATAAATGGGAGTCTATAGGAGGAATGGGGGATGAATAAACCACACATAGAGGAATGTGGGTCAGTATGGGTGTGGATTGGAGTTTGAGGATCTGCACTGAATCAGTACATGTAGTTTGGTGACTGTGGGTTGAAGGAAGAAATAGGGGGGTGAAAATGAATGGGAGTCAATGGGAGGAATGAGGGATGAATAAACGAAACATAGAGGAGTGTGGGTCAGAATGGGTGTGGATTGGAGTTTCGGGATCCGCCCTGAATCAGTACATGCAGTTTGGTGACTGTAGGTTGAAGGAAGAAATAGGGGGGTGAAAATAAATGGGAGTCTATGGGAGGAATAAGGGATGAATAAACGACACATAGAGGAGTGCAGATCAAGATGACTGTGGATTAGAGTCCGAGGATCTGCCCTGAATCAGTACCTGCAGTTTGGTTAAAGGAAAGAATTGTTTGAAATGGGGTGTAATGAATGGGACTCTATGGGAGAAGCAAGTGATGGGGAAAGAAAGACGAGTACAGTTCAGACCATCCTTGAATTTGTCCTCAGTGGTCTGCCCTAAGTGAGTATCTCTAGTTTGGTGGCTGTAGGTTAAAGGAAACCATAGGGTTTAATTAATGGGACTCTATGGGAGGAACGAGTGATGGGAAAAGAAAGACAAGAAAGACGAGTACAGATCAGACCATCATTAAATTTGTCCTCAGTGGTCTGCCCTGAGTGAGTATCTCTAGTTTGGTGACTGTAGGTTAAAGGAAACCATAGGGTTTGATTAATGGGACTCTATGTGAGGAACGAGTGATGGGGAAAGAAAGAAAAGAAGGACGAGTGCAGGTCAGACCATCCTTGAATTTGTGCTCAGGGGTCAGCCCTGAGACAGTGTATGTCAAACGGTGTCTGACGGGTCAAGCAGAAGTAAAGTGGATGGGTGTTCAGTTTTCCATCCCATTCATTCCTAATGGGAAAAAATTGGGATCAGAAAGCTGTTGGTGCTTCCGGATATTCCGTCCACTACCACTTGCCGTTGACCGAGGCAGCTCTAGCAGGGCGGAGATGTGATCAGCTGACTTGTTCTTGGAGACCGACATTCCTGCAGGACTGATATTACGCACATGCTAGGGAGGAGTGTCCACATACTTTTGGCCATGCTGTGTATGTGTTCCCCTGCTGCTCGGTGTTGCTCTGCTTCACCCTTCATGTTCCTCCACAGCATCTGTTTTGGGTTGCTTTGTGTTTCCATTCAACCCCGCGCCTCCGACGGCTTATTTGTCACTTTGATTACGGTGGTCTTGTCCGAAGAGTGGCAGCACGTGGCGGGGTAACGTGGTGGGGAGCCTATGGGGGTGATACAACCAGAACGTGAATGGAACTCAGCAGGACCGGAAGGTTTGGCCGGGTCCGTGATGCGTTCGGAGATATGCCCTCATGCCCTTCAGTCTCTTGGGCATGCGTTTCCAGCCAGCTTATTTTCCCAGTTTTCCGTGTTTCAGTGGAACTGCATGGCGCTATTAACGCTGTGCAATAACACTGGGCATAAACAAATTGGGCCAATTTTGTGTAGGCAGTGAAGAGCTCTTACCACATTTCAAAACAAAAGTCCCCTAATCACATTTTCCCCATTACATCAACACCTGTTTACACTGCTAAGTGGCGTGACCTTAAATCTGGTCTGTATACACTCATCACTCAAAACCTGCACCCAGAAGGAAGTGTGGAGCTTGAATGTCTCTCAGTATGGCGTCGGGCCGCCGCGTTTGCTAACCCAACACGCCAGACGTCTCGGTATGGAGCTGTAGAGGTTCCTGATGGAGTCCTGTGATAATCCATCCCATGCAGCTTGAACATCCTCACACAGTTCCTGCAGATGGTGCGGTAGGGGTGGAGGTGGAGGGACACCAGGCCTTCTGGACGTGTGACAACACACTGTTCATTTTGGTGCTGACCACGGTGCCTCCACACACGGATTCGTTGGGCGTCTCCACCAAGACTAAAGCGGGACTGAAGATGACCCGCTGCCATTCTGAGTCACTCCAGGACAGTCTGGTACGACACCACTGCAGTCTTTGGTGACGGTGACGTGGTGTTAAGGACAGTCGTGGTAACGGTCTGTGTGCATGGTGTCCTGTGTGGTGCAGCCGTCTGCCAATGGTGCTGCACTAACAGGACGACTCATGGAGGACACCACTGCTCGCTGGATGTCCGCAGTCGTGTATGTTGAGTCACTCGGCGCCTGTTGGACAGTTCTCTCCCTTCATGTCGCTGCTATTGTAGCGTCCGCAGTACATCGATAAGACCATCTTCCCAACTCTTCCCACTTCCCAACTCTTCCCACTTCCCAACCCTTCCAACTGCTGGAACTGATTTCCAACTCCTCTCTGAGGCACTTCACTTAACAAAGATGCTACCAGCCCAACAGCACAAGAGCAGAGTCAGAATGGAAAGCATGCGCACCTGGACCACCTCATATCATCAGTCAGGTACAGTGATGAGAACCATTAGCATGAGAACCATTAGCATGTCTCACAATGCCAAAAATACACCTGGGGAGAAGCTGGAATCACTGGAACCGGGTTCGGAACCGTCCGGCACATTATTAACACCTGGAAGGAGAACCGGCAACTTCCTCAATCCGGGATCGGAGATCACTTGAATGCTTGGGGAAGTTGAATGGGATACACTGGACAGTAGAACTCACGACTGTGATCTCTACGTGACCAGAACCCACAGGATTGGGATCAAAAGGCTGTGTGGATACAAAACCACTTACTGGTCGGAGAAATGGGCTTCAGTTTTCAAGGGAGCATAAAGACTGGACTCTGGAGTGCTGGAAAGAGGTCTTGTAGTCTGATGAGGCCAGATGGACCACTATTCCAGACTGATGGGAGCATCAGGGCAAGAAGGGAAGCGCATGAAGCGATGGACCCATCATGCATCTGTACAGTTGATCAGGTTCAGGTGATCCCATCAATGGATTCATAGGATTCCATTGTTCTTCCCTGATGGCATGGCCATATACCAGGATGTCAGTGCCGAGATGCATTGGGTTTAGATTGTGGTAGAGTGGTTCGGGGGGCCATCATCTCCATCACAGAGTCCTGACCTCAACCCTATTGGAAGTTTTTGGGATGTGCTGGAGAACTTCACGTTCCTGAAAAGCTGACAGTGGTCCAATGAAATATTAGAGTAGAGTGGTGGACAAACTGATGGACAACAGCATTCCTAAGGAATAACGAATCTCTGGCGTAGCCCCCATCCTGGGCCCAGATCTCGAAACGTTCAGACCCTCGCAGATCCTGCCGAACATGGACGGCAGTGGGGTAGCCCTATCTCTGGACATCAGGACCAGGACCGATCTGGTGTTCGGGTGGAGGAAGGAGGAAGCGTTTGGCACCTGAAAGGAGCAGAACAGGAGGGTGAGTTGAATCCTTTTGAAGACAGGTGGAGGACCGGGACTGACCGGAGTAATGAATGAATGAGTGACGTAGCGTTGGAGCCTTCCTGGCATATCTATCACTGTTACCGTGACGCTAATGCACTCCTATGGGCTGACTGTGGGGTACGTTCACATTCCCAGTCTGGATTTATCATGATCTGTGTGATTTAACTGTGGGCATCTGAAAACGTTCAGGTCACCTGTTTTTAATTTACTGTGTATGTAGGATAGTGAATCCTTCTTGGCCATTGTACTACTGGCTCCCTCTGGACTTCAGATGGACCCATCAGTGTTTGTTGGGCCCAGTACCAATCACAGACTGTGTTTCAGCACAATGGGTTGATACCGGTCAACGAAGAACTGAACCGTTATGCTGTGTTCACACGTCTGCATTGATAAACCTTCATTCTGCACCTCATAGCAATATGCAGTGGATGGTGGCATGATGCCCATACAAATGGTGGCATAGGGTCAGCGCTACTGGTGAAAATGAATGACCAGACCAGAGTACAGCTTTGTGTGTGTAACCGTCAATCTGTGTAGATCTGTCAATCACAGAGCCTGGAAACAGTTCTGCCAGGAAGACTGGCCCTGGACCCTGGATGGTCAAGTTGATGGATAGCAGTTCTTAAGGCCCAAAGAGCCATTGGTGTAGGCCCCATCCTGGGCCAAGGTCTTGAAGCACTCCGACCCTCATGGATCTGGCTGGAAATGGAGGGCAGGGGTATAGCCTACTCCAGGACCGGGACCAAACTGGTGGTGAGGGAAGGGGGATAGGGTAGCTACATCACATGTTAACAAGGGGATACCACTGCTGTGGTCAAGCGCTGGGGAAACTGAGCTCCTGATGGAGCATTGTGCTCACAGTCTGCGGAATGTTGGCGTCTATGGTGTCAGGATTTGGGAGTTGGGACTCCTTTGAAAACAAGTATCAGCTGTCTTTGCTAGTTCTGCTGTTGTATCGGTTAAACCAGCTGATATGATGATGTGTTGCAAAAAAATGATATCCTGGCAGGTAAAATGATTGAGCATCTAGTTGATATATATTATATTTTTTATTTTAAGATTGTTGTAGGCTGTTTATAAGATCATTTGTCTTATTTCAAGACTTTTTTGCAATTCTAAATAATTGTACTTTAAGGTAATTGTAATGCTAAGTAGTTAATTAATTGTAGCTAATTAAAATTTTAAGTCCATCTATCCAATCTATCCAATTTTAGGTAACTGTAATGCTAAGTAGTTAATTAATTAAAACAATTAAAACTGTTTAAATAGGTTAAATTATCCTTTTCTGTAATTGTAATGTCAAAAGTTACATTTTATGATTTGATAATGTGTACATTGATAAAGTATATTTTAAAATCGTTTTAAGTGAGCGGTCATTATATTTCTCGAAGCAGCGTTCACAGAAACCAGCCCAGTATGTATAAAAGAGCCCATCTGTCTATCAGGGAATCTATCTATCAAGCGCCCCGTGAGCTAGATCTAGCTGTGGCTAGGAGAAAATCTATCTTAGAGTACGATGAAGAAACCTCGAGAGGAAACCAGACTTCAAGGGCGTTAAAACCCATCCTCCTCAGGTTAAACCCGGATGAACTGAGATTAAGACAATCTAACAAATTAGGAGCTTAGAACATCTCATTACATCCAGATGAAAGATTAGTCTCTTGATTAGATCAGTCTGATTAAATCCAATCTGATTAGATCTAGTCTGATTAGATCCAGTCTCATTAGATCCAGTCTGATTAATCCAGTCTGATTGTCCAGGACGGAGTAAAACCAGTTCCAAGCCCCCCGTGAGCCAGTTCATGCATCTGAGCCAGACACTGGAAACTCCCTTAGAGTACGAGGAAGAAACCTCGAGAGGAACCAGACTCAAGGGCGGAACCCATCCTCCTCAGGTGGAACCCGGATGAAGAGAGAAAGACAGAACTAACAGGAGGAGGAGCTTAGAACATCTATTACATCCAGTCTGATTAGATCCAATCTGATTAGATCCAGTCTGATTAGATCCAATCTGATTAGATCCAGTCTGATTAGATCCAGGACAGAGTAACTGCCCAGGTGGAGGCGACCCATAGATAGAGTTCATGATCAGAGCCAGACACTGGTGGCTCTACTGTGGTGAGAGAGAGAGAGAGAGAGAGAGACAGAGACAAAGACAGAGAGAGAGAGAGAGAGAGAGAGAAAGAGAAAGACACAGAGACACAGAGACAGAGAGAGAGAGAGAGAGAGAGAGAGAGACAGAGAGAGAGCCAGTGAGAGACACACACAGAGAGAGAGAGGGAGTGAGAGAGAGAGAGACAGAGAGAGAGAGAGAGGGAGAGTGAGGGAGAGAGAAAGAGAGAGAGAGAGAGAGAGAGAGGAGGGAGGGAGGGAGGGAGGGAGGAGGGAGGAGGGAGGAAGAGAGACAGAGAGAGAGAGAGAGAGAGAGAGAGAGAGAGATTTAATTTTTTGCTGTGTAGCTAATCAGTCTTTCTCACTAATCATCTTAAATGGAATCAGTAAAGTTAATTCTTCTAATTATGATTTATATTTATTATATGTAACATCACATATTTCATATATTCTAAACTGTACAGATGTATATCTATATCTATATTAAACTGTACGACCCTAAAGGTTTAGACGAGCGATCCCGGGCCCTGGCCATGTCTCGGCGTTCCCAGGACGACATTGTTTTCCAGATACACGTGAATTCAATGCCACAAGACGAGGAAAAGTACAGTTTGTGACTGTTTGTCTCTAAAACATCATCATCCAAAAGCACATAATGAAGGTTCTCTTATTGTATTTATGCAGTTAAGGTAACCGGTTCCCCAGACCCCGCCCACCCACCGCCCCCGGCATGTTTACGGCTTTGTAAACAGGCCTACTCACAATGCTGCAGTCATCTCTAGAATAGGGGTGCCCAAAGTTTCGGTCTTCGAGGCCCAACGTGTAATGTGTGTGATGGCCCCTACTACGGGGGTCCCAGTGGTCTGGTTTACAGAGAGGTGACCCCCTTTCTGATTAGGTATCTTGTAGGGCTGCCCGGAATACCGTGTAACATTTGTACTCCGGAGTTGGATCAGTAGGTCATTGGGAATATGCTAAGCTTCGCCCGGCGAAGAAAATCCATGTCCGCTGCCCGTCTTCCGTAAAATCTGAATCTCTGGGCTAGCTGCAGTCTGTACAGTTAAGCAGTCTGTAATGTTCTGGTGGTCAGTCTGTGTAGCTAAGCAGTCTGTAATCTTCTGGTGGTCAGTCTGTGTAGCTAAGCAGTCTGTAACGTTCTGGTGGTCAGTCTGTGTAGCTAAGCAGTCTGTAATGTTATGGTGGTCAGTCTGTGTAGCTAAGCAGTCTGTAACGTTCTGGTGGTCAGTCTGTGTAGCTAAGCAGTCTGTAATGTGGTGGTCAGTCTGTGTAGCTAAGCAGTCTGTAATGTTGTGGTGGTCAGTCTGTGTAGCTAAGCAGTCTGTAACGTTCTGATTGTCAGTCTGTGTAGCTAAGCAGTCTGTAATGTTCTGGTGGTCAGTCTGTGTAGCTAAGCAGTCTGTAATGTTCTGGTGGTCAGTCTGTATAGCTAAGCAGTCTGTAATGTTCTGGTGGTCAGTCTGTGTAGCTAAGCAGTCTGTAATGTTCTGGTGGTCAGTCTGTGTAGCTAAGCAGTCTGTAACGTTCTGGTGGTCAGTCTGTGTAGCTAAGCAGTCTGTAATGTTGTGGTGGTCAGTCTGTGTAGCTAAGCAGTCTGTAATGTTGTGGTGGTCAGTCTGTGTAGCTAAGCAGTCTGTAACATTCTGATTGTCAGTCTGTGTAGCTAAGCAGTCTGTAATGTTGTGGTGGTCAGTCTGTGTAGCTAAGCAGTCTGTAATGTTCTGGTGGTCAGTCTGTGTAGCTAAGCAGTCTGTAATGTTGTGGTGGTCAGTCTGTGTAGCTAAGCAGTCTGTAATGTTCTGGTGGTCAGTCTGTGTAGCTAAGCAGTCTGTAACGTTCTGGTGGTCAGTCTGTGTAGCTAAGCAGTCTGTAATCTTCTGGTGGTCAGTCTGTGTAGCTAAGCAGTCTGTAACGTTCTGGTGGTCAGTCTGTGTAGCTAAGCAGTCTGTAATGTTGTGGTGGTCAGTCTGTGTAGCTAAGCAGTCTGTAATGTTCTGGTGGTCAGTCTGTGTAGTTAAGCAGTCTGTAATGTTCTGGTGGTCAGTCTGTGTAGCTAAGCAGTCTGTAATGTTGTGGTGGTCAGTCTGTGTAGTTAAGCAGTCTGTAATGTTGTGGTGGTCAGTCTGTGTAGTTAAGCAGTCTGTAATGTTGTGGTGGTCAGTCTCTGTAGCTAAGCAGTCTGTAATGTTCTGGTGGTCAGTCTGTGTAACTAAGCAGTCTGTAACGTTCTGGTGGTCAGTCTGTATAGCTAAGCAGTCTGTAATGTTGTGGTAGTCAGTCTGTATAGCTAAGCAGTCTGTAACAATCTGGTGGTCAGTCTGTATAGCTAAGCAGTCTGTAATGTTCTGGTGGTCAGGCTGTGTAGCTAGGCAGTCTGTAACGTTCTGGTGGTCAGTCTGTGTAGTTAAGCAGTCTGTAATGTTGTGGTGGTCAGTCTCTGTAGCTAAGCAGTCTGTAATGTTCTGGTGGTCCGTCTGTGTAACTAAGCAGTCTGTAACGTTCTGGTGGTCAGTCTGTATAGCTAAGCAGTCTGTAACGTTCTGGTAGTCAGTCTGTATAGCTAAGCAGTCTGTAACGTTCTGGTGGTCAGTCTGTGTAGCTAAGCAGTCTGTAATGTTCTGGTGGTCAGTCTGTGTAGCTAAGCAGTCTGTAACGTTCTGGTGGTCAGTCTGTGTAGCTAAGCAGTCTGTAATGTTCTGGTGGTCAGTCTGTGTAGTTAAGCAGTCTCTTCTGGTGGTCAGTCTGTGTAGCTAAGCAGTCTGTAATGTTCTGGTGGTCAGTCTGTGTAGTTAAGCAGTCTCTTCTGGTGGTCATCTCGTAGGTGAGAGGACTGAGCTTCAACTACTCAGGACTGGTCAGATGCTTGTAGCGGAGGAGCATGGGGTAGAATGGTTGTTGGATGGCCTGGGGAAGAAACTGTTCTGTAGTCTGGTGGTCCTTGGTTTCATGCTTCTGTATCGTCTGCCGGATGGAGAAGTGTGAAGAGGTGCTATCTGCACTGTCCCCTCCCTGTCTTTACTACCAGTGGGCTATCTGCACTGTCCCCTCCCTGTCTTTACTACCAGTGGGCTATCTGCACTGTCCCCTCCCTGTCTTTACTACCAGTGGGCTATCTGCACTGTCCCCTAGTTTAGAGTTGGAGCTGTGAGGCTAATGTAGCCTATGTAAACTTGGACCAGGTTACAGACCAGTTTGTATCTCCTGTTGTAATCTACTGTCTACTACATTTGTGGTGATAGCCGTGCTTGTTCCCACCAGCCTTCATCACCGTTGGAGATATGGCCGGGTTCCTGCTTTATTCCCGGCAGACCATCCTCACCTTCCATTACAGTGGAGTCCAACAGTGCCGAGGCTAGCATTAGCACGTCCATGCGTGCTTCCTGTACTGTCTGTTCGCTCGGTCCAGCTTTCCTGATCAACACCAGACTGGGCAGGAAAACAAAAGACCATTACAAATCCTTTCTCCATGCACAACACAGGGTAATATCCCACCGATGTGCAGCTCCGCACGTGGGCGCCGGCCGAGAAGTAAGGTCTACGTAGCGTTTGATGGAGGGTTTGGCGGAGACCTGTAGCGTTATTAGCACAACGGCTGCGGGAGAATAAACAGCCTTCCAGTAAAACCCATTAGGACTGGAGGGAGGGAGGATGGAGGGCGAGCGCCAGTTGTGTTTTTATAGTTCTGTGATTGGAAAATGTCTGCATAAGCACTTCATAAGTAACGCTGTCTATGAAAGCCGTATTCATAAGCCATTATTAATGTACTGTGCTTGGCAGTGCTTTGTCAGCATATTTATGGACTATAATAACTGATATGACTGATATGATCAATATTTATTGAGCTACACATACAGAATCTGTCTCTCAGTATGGCGTCGGGCCGCCGTGTTTGCTAACCCAACACGCCAGACGTCTCGGTATGGAGCTGTAGAGGTTCCTAATGGTGTCCTGTGATAATCCATCCCATGCAGCTTGAACATCCTCACACAGCTCCTGCAGATGGTGCGGTAGGGGTGGAGGTGGAGGGACACCAGGTCTTCTGGACGTGTGACACCGAACCGTTCGTCTTGGTGCTGACCACGGTGCCTCCACACACGGATTCGTTGGGCGTCTCCACCAAGACTAAAGCGGGACTCGTCACTGAAGATGACCCGCTGCCATTCGGAGTCACTCCATGACAGTCTGGTATGACACCACTGCAGTCTTTGGTGACGGTGACGTGGTGTTAAGGACAGTCGTGGTAACGGTCTGTGTGCATGGTGTCCTGCGTGGTGCAGCCGTCTGCCAACAGGATGACTCATGGAGGACACCACTGCTCGCGGAGTGTCCACCATCGTGGCTGTTGGGTCAGTCAGGTACAGAGATAAGACCCATGAACCTGAATCGTTAGCATGTCTTACAAGGTCCTGTCGGTTGATCCTTTAGACATAACCGATTGCACCACAGTCTTGTAAAACTGAAGGAGAAGCCGAGGGAGGTGCGGCTGATAGAGGGAAGCCTGCAGGCTCTTCCAGTCGGCGCTTTAAGATCTCCCGCTCTTGTAAAACGCAGCAGAAGGAGCTTAACAGAAACAGTCCTGATTCTGAGGGAGTGGCTGAACGTCTCCAGCTGGAAGTATTACACTATTAATCAGACGCCAGCTTTAAAGAACCGGAGCCTTTTTCATCTGTGGATGACCACAAGGAAGACGTTATGTACACACTGTATTCTCATATAGTTTACTTTAAACCCCCATTTGGCAGGAGAATCCTCCATTGTTTTGCAACATGGCTTCATGAAGGCCGGAAAAGAAAATGTGTTCTTCATTGGAGCCGTGTTGACATGTTCCTGGCTCAGGCGCGCCAACCGTTCCTCCGCTATACGTCCATGCTACAGGAGGGCCTAAGCCCTTCTGAATTATAGGCTCCGTCTATATGAATGCATTTTTCAAGATGTAGTTAAAGAGAGCGAGAGGCCGATTCGGGCCCGGTCTCACCCCTTATCTGTAATATCTGATAATCTTTAATATCTGAATGGCGCACCTGCTGGTATAAAGCAGCCAGAGAAGCGCGGTAATAAAAAGCAGATTACTGTATGAATGCACGTCTGGACTTTCTCAGCAGACTGTCGAAGAACGAGAGACGCTTTTTGGGAGGGAACAGGATTTTTTTTTTGCTGTTGAGACAGTAACCGAGGCCAACATCAGTGCATTACTTTGCAATGTAACATTAATAATGTATGGTTCTGTTAAGGTCAGAGGAAAACTCAAAGGGATAAAGTTACACGGCAATGCAAAAATATGTGATTGTGTGTTTGAACATGTAGGGAAATGTTTGGCAAATGTCATGAAAAAAAAAAGAATATAAAAAAAAGTTGTATGCATTTTTCCCACAATCACATGTGGAAAAATTTGCGATAATGATTTAAAAAAATGTTATCACATGTGGAAAAATGACCGTAGAATAAAAAAAATCAGAACATCACAAACGTCAGAACGTGCAATCATGTTAACGTATCACACGTGGCATAACATAAATGCCATCACATGGGCAACCGTGTGATCACAAGTTTGAAAAACCTGTACATGTATGAAAGTCATGTGATATGGGAAATGTGTGATTAAATGAATGTGTGATCGTACAGAAAAGGTAAGATCACATGGGGAAACATATCCACCTTTGGAAAAACATGCGATCACATCAATAACGATTGTGGGGAAAAGTGTAGCATGTATTTAAAAAAAAAAAAAAAAAAAAAAAAAAATGAAAAGAAAGAATTAAAAAAATTTTATGCATTTTTCCCACAATCACATGTGAAAAAATAAGCGATAATGATAAAAAAAAAACAAATGTTATCACATGTGGAAAAATTACTGTAGAATTTTTAAAAAATATAGCATCACATGCGAAGAAACATCTGAACATGCAATCATGTTCACAATGCATGTGATAAAACGTCAAAATCACAAAATCACATGGGCTATCACGTGGGAAAACAGCAAGAATGTAGAATGCAAAATCACATGTCAAAAAATGTGACAGGGAGAAAAATCGCATGTGGGAAAATGTATCACACGTGACATAACATGTCATAACTCATGTTTGAGTACATGTGAAAAATTAAAATATGTATTCACATGAAAAACCTGTACATGTATGAATATATATATATATATATATGCAAAAATATGTGATTGTGTGTTTGAATATGTGGGGAACAAGTTTGGCAAATGTCATGAAAAAAAAGAATTAAAAAAAAAATTATGCATTTTTCCCACAATCACATGTGGAAAAATAAGTGATAATGATCAGAAATTTTTTTTTTATCACGTGGAAAAATTACCGTACAATAAAAAAAATCTATCATCACATGTGAAGAAACATCAGAACATGTTCACGATGCATGTGATAAAATGCCAAGACTTGTGGAAATTGTGTAATTACATGTGCTATCACATGTGGGGAAACAGCAAGAATGTAGAATTCAAAATCACATGTCAAAAAATGTGGCGGGGAGAAAAATCACATGTGGGAAAACGTATCACACGTGACATAACATAAATGCCATCACATGGGCAACCGTGTGATCACACGTTTGAGTACATGTGAAAAATTAAAATATGTAATCACATGAAAAACCTGTACATGTATGAAAATCATGTGATATGGGAAATATGGGTGTGTGATTAAATGAATGTGTGATCGTACTGAAAAGGTAAGATCACATGGGGAAACATATCCACCTTTGGAAAAACGTGATCACATCAATACCGCGTTCAGCACGGAAAAAGTGTAGCATGTATTAAATATATATGATCACATGGGAAAAATGAGTGATCACCTGAAAAATGTGGGATCATGTGAACAAAAGTGTTATCACATGTGGGGAAAGACTCAAATGTGATCATACGTGGGAAATGTGTTCGAAGGAAAATCGTGTTATCACATGTGGAAAAAATTTCACTTGTGAAAACATGTAGGGAAAACATGATCATAGGAAAGGCGTGTTATCACATGTGGGGGAAATGTTGACAAATGTGATCATAAGTGAATATGTGCAATCACATGTGCAACTACGTGACATCACATAAGTGCATAAAAAATGGTATCATATGGGAAATGTGGGGAAAAAAACAAATATGGAGTTAAATCACATGTGATCGTGTGGAAAATGTGAACAATGTTTAATCACATGGGGGAAACTTAATGAAGGGGAAACATGTTATTACATGTGGGAAAAAATTCACTTGTGGACACATGTAGGGGAAACGTGACCACAGGAAAGGTGTGTTATCACATGTGGGAAATGGCTGACAAATGTGATCCCATGTGGGGCAAATGTGATGAAGGGGAAGCATGTTATAACGTGTGTAGAAAGACTAAAATGTGATCATACGTGGGAAATGTGATTGAAGGACAATCGTGTTATCACATGTGGGAAAAAATTCACTTGTGGACACATGTAGGGGAAACGTGACCATAGGAAAGGTGTGTTATCACATGTGGGAAAAGGTTGACAAATGAGATCCCAAGGGGGGGAAATGTAATGAAGGGGAAAGCATGCTATTACATGTGGGGAAAGACTCAAATGTAATCGCATGTGGGAAATGTGATCGAAGGAACATCGTGTTATCACATGTGGGAAATGATTGACAGATAAGATCCCAGGTGGGGGAAATGTGATGCAGGGGAAAGCATGTTATTACATGTGGGGAAAGACTCAAATGTGATCATACGTGGGAAATGTGATTGAAGAAAAATCTAGTTATGACATGTGGGAAAGTTTTCACTTGTGAACACATGTAGGCGAAACGGCTGACAAATGTGATCCCAGGTGGGGGAAATGTGATGCAGGGGGAAGGAATGTTATTACATGTGGGGAAAAACTAAAATGTGATCCTATGTTGGGGGAATGTGATGAAGGGGAACGCATGTTATCACATGATTGAAGGAAAATCGTGTTATCACATGTGGGAAAGATTTCACTTGTGAACACATGGGGATAACATGATCATAGGAAAGGTGACAAATGTGATCATAAGTGAAAATGTGCAATCACATGTGCAACTATGTGACATCACATGTGACAAGCATGAGTGCATTAAAAATGGTATCATATGGGAAATGTGTGGGAAAAAACAAATATGGAGTAAAATCACATGTGATCGTGTGGAACATGTAAAATCACATGGGGATAAAACATGTGACCACATGTGACCACCTTGTAAGGACATGTGGACAATGTTTTATCACATGGGGGAAATCTGTGACCACGTAAAAAGGGATCATCACATGAAAGTCATCATCACATGTGGAAAAACATGTGACCATTTGCTTGTGACGGTGCGGTTTTGAGTCATGTGACTTTTCAGTTTCCCGCCAAAAATCCGTGCTTGGGGAACAGCTGTTTAGGTCCTGACTGAAGCGTTCTCAGTTGGGCGTTTAAGGATTTGAACCGCTCTGTTTACAGCCAGAACCAAACAGTGAAAGAAGGGTACTGCTCCAAGGCTCACAGGGCTCAGACCCAGCACGCGCGATGACTCGTAGTCCAACCGCACAACTACACACGCTCTTACTTCTCCGAAACCAGGCCTTCTCCGCAGAGCTCGCGGGCCCTGAAGCCTCCGCGCTGACTGCTAGTCTAACTAATAGAGCTTATTTATGACAAACTAATGGCAATAACTCACGCGTGTCTGGCGTTTGGAGTCCTGCGAGGCTGAAGTGCGGCCTCGGTGGACGTCCTTAGTGGCGTTAGTTCAAGTTGGAGTTCCGTGATGGCTCTGGCGTCAGCCTGTTATTGAGCAGTAATGATGATAACATTGTTCTCCCTCTCCCACTCCTTTAGAGCCTCAGCCGTGAACACGGGACGGGGAGACAGGCTCCTGATTGTTCTCCTCATGACTAAACAAGCAGCAGCTCCCTTCACAGACAGATGAGCTGTTGGAGCTCACTCCTTATTAGAACGCCTTTGTCTGGCTGCAGGACCTCTCTGTGCTTCAGGAGGTCACGACCTCTCTCTCCTCTGCCAGGACAGCAGGTGCAGGACACTCAGGACATTAGTTCATCACTGTCTTCAGTTTCCAGGCCTTGACAAGTCAACAGCGTGGTGCAGAACCCGGAGGGAGACACTAGAGGAGGCTGAGTGGGTGGGGCTAAACTGCTGTAGGTGGAATGGGTGGGGCTAAACTGCTGTAGGCTGAATGGGTGGGGCTTAACTGCTGTAGGCTAAAGGGGTGGGGCTAAACTGCTGTAGGCTGAATGGGTGGGGCTAAACTGGTGTAGACTGAATGGGTGGGGCTAAACTGCTGTAGGCTAAATGGGTGGGGCTATACTGCTGTAGGCTGAATGGGTGGTGCTAAACTGCTGTAGGCTGAATGGGTGGGGCTAAACTGGTGTAGACTGAATGGGTGGGGCTAAACTGCTGTAGGCTGAATGGCAAAACTCAGTTTCTCAGTTCCTCAGATTCTCAGTTCCTTACTTCCTCAGTTCTTCAGTTCCTCAGTTCCTTACTTCCTCAGTTCTTCAGTTCCTCAGTTCCTTACTTCCTCAGTTCTTCAGTTCCTCAGTTCCTTACTTCCTCACTTCCTCAGTTCCTTACTTCCTCAATTGTTCAGTTTCTCAGTTCTTCAGTTCCTTAGTTTTTCAGTACCCCAGTTCCTTACTTTCTCAGTTTCTCAGCTCCTCAGTTCCTTACTTCCTTAGTTTCTCAGTTCCTTACTTCCTCAGTTCTTCAGTTCCTCAGTTTTTCAGTTCCTCAGTTCCTTACTTCCTCAGTTTCTCAGTTCTTCAGTTCCTCAGTTTTTCAGTTCCTCAGTTCCTTACTTCCTCAGTTTCTCAGTTCCTTACTTCCTCAGTTCTTCAGTTCCTCAGTTTTTCAGTTCCTCAGTTCCTTACTTCCTCAGTTTCTCAGTTCCTTACTTCCTCAGTTCTTCAGTTCCTCAGTTTTTCAGTTCCTCAGTTCCTTACTTTCTCAGTTTCTCAGTTCCTCACTTCCTCAGTTTCTCAGTTCCTCAGTTCTTAAGTTTCTCAGTTTTTCAGTTCCTCAGTTTCTCAATTCCTTAGATTCTCAGTTCCTCCGTTTCCTGATTCCTTATTCTCCCTGCCTTTCAGATTCATAGTTCCTCAGTTTCTTGGTTCCTCAGTTCCTTCATTCTTCAGTTCCTCAGTTCCGTGGCTCCTCAGTTCTTCAGTCCCTGGGTTCCTCAGTTCGCGCTGAATGCACGTGAGAGTAATTGGGTAACGTAGCGGTTAAGGGGCAGCTGTATGTGAGAGCGGAGCGCAGGCCTCATTTCCAGTAAAGCGTGCAGGATCTCCTCGGGTGGAGGGTAATTAGCTGGATGGTGGCTGAGAGGGAGAAGGGCACCTCACTGCTGTTTATCCAGCACAAAGACCAATTTAGGATTAGTCAGTTCCTGTGAACCGGCCTGCTCATTCATCCCTACTGCTCGGAGCCTGGCGGAGCTGGACGCCAGCCAGCGGACTCACACAGGAACGGCAGGAACCAGTTCTCTTTCATGTTCAAGAAGGGGCTGGAGTAGGCATCTGTAGCCTGCTGCAGGCTGGAGCCTGGATTATCATCATCATCATCATCATCATCATCATCATAGTCCTGCAGCGTTACTCCTACACCTCTTACATCATCACCTGATTACAACCATTTGAGCTGATTGCATCTATTTTCCTCTGTTAGCGTTATAATCGTCCGTTTACATCACTGGGCTGAGTTTGGGGCAAACGCAAGTTAATATGAAGAGCAACAAGCATCCAGATTTCATACTGGTGTTGTTACAGTGTTATTACAGAGTTATTACAGTGTTATTACAGTGTAGTTACTGTTAATTGTCATTCTGCATGGAGCTGCAGCGGTTCCTAACGGTGTCCTGTGATAATCCATCCCATGCAGCTTGAACATCCTCACACAGTTCCTGCAGATGGTGCGGTAGGGGTGGAGGTGGAGGGACACCAGGCCCTAATCGTTCATCTGGGTGCTGACCACGGTGCCTCCACACACGGATTCGTTGGGCGTCTCCACCAAGACTAAAGCGGGACTCGTCACTGAAGATGACCCGCTGCCATTCTGAGTCACTCCATGACAGTCTGGTACGACACCACTGCAGTCTTTGGTGACGGTGACGTGGTGTTAAGGACAGTCTGTGTACATGTAGTTCTGCGTGGTGCAGCCGTCTGCCGATGGTGCTGCACTAACAGGATGACCCATGGAGGACACCACTGCTCGCTCAGTGTCTGCAGCCATGACTGTCGGTTCTCTGGCTCTGTGGTTTGTCTAGGACCCTACTGTAAATGGTGTGTGCCTTCTTCTATCCATCCTGTTTCCCAGAGCCCGATGATGCGCCCCCTCTTCCAACTGCTGGAACTGCTTTCCAACTCTTCTCTAACCTCCACCAGTGCTCACCTAACAGCTGAGCTGGCCGACAGGCCATCAGTAGCCACATACGTCCTGTACATGGTGTACATACAGGCTCGCTCTGCAGCCCCACTGGATAAACACACATGTACAGCTTTACTCTAACACCAGCAACTAATTACAGTCTCTCTTACTGCACAACGCAAACAGCAGCTGGGGTCTTGGAACGTTCACAGCCCCCGTAAACACACATACTCTAAGACCTCCCTTGGGTCGCATCCTCTTCCCCGGAGCAGAGAAAGTGAGGGCTAAGTGCTCCTCCTTCCTCAGTGGAGTGGTACTCTTCGCCTTAGCTGGTGTGGTGAGCTGCATGTGCTGGCTCAACTCCTCTGGCAGCAGTGCACCCAGAAGGTGCCCCACAGAAGCTCCTCCATGCTGCCCTGCTGAATGCCAGACATCCATGCTACCTTGTTGGAGGCATGCTGAGCCTTCAGCATTCAGCTCAGCCATCAGATTGCAGGGCGCTCTTGCTTCACTGGCGAGTCCTTGCTGGCCGCTGTTTTGGTCATCTGTCAACCAACTGGGCAAGGTTGCTAATAGCATGGTCATGCCTACTGGTCGGTCGTACCAGTACCATTCATTTCTATGATAAAACCTCAAATATTTACGATATTGGTAATACTGATGTTCAGAAGTACTGAAGTCATTGCTTCATGATGAATAGTATTAGCTGTAGTGACTAGAGTTCAGATGATATCATTTCTATATCCCTCTATTTTGCAGTGAAGACGCCAGAACTGTCTCTCTGGACTCTAGAAAGAATGCCAAATTTCATAATTCACCTTTCGGAATGGACACCACATATAACCATAGCTGCACCCGGAAGGAATCAACCGATTGGAACGAAAATTGGTGGGTAGGTTTGACACTGTGAGACGTGTGAATGGTTCAAGTTTCAGACTCGGCTGTGCATGTGACGCGAGTCAGGACAGGCCTCATCGCTGTACCTGGCTGACTATTTAAGGTCACCCTGTTGGGCATGCTTTCCATTCTGACTCGTGCTGTTGTGTTGGTAGCTTACTATGTCCCTCAGAGAAGAGTTTGAATGCAGTTCCAGCAGTTGGAGAAGTTAGAGAGGGGTCACATGGTAGGGCTCCAAGAAGCTGAATGGTCTAATCAACATACAGCATGCCATACTGGTCATACAGATGCTACTACAGGGTGCATTCGGCTGTAGTGGACAGGAGAAGGTCCACACCTGTGAGACGAAGGATTGTGGGGGGCCTACACAAACCATGGAGAGGACAACTGATGGGTTGTCTGACATGCAGAGAGTGACCCAAACGACTGGGGACTAATCCTGTTGGTGCCAGCACCATTGGCAGACGGCTGCACCATGCAGGACTACGTGTACACAGACCGGTACGACGACTGCCCTTAACACCACGTCACCGTCACCAAAGACTGCAGTGGTGTCGTACCAGACTGTCATGGAGTGACTCAGAATGGCAGCGGGTCATCTTCAGTCATGCAACACTCGTCCACAAGGCTTGGTGTCACTCCACCTCCACCTCTACCACAACATCTAGAGGAACTGTGTGAGGACTGTGTTCCCTATAGCGCTGTAGTCCCACACTGAATGTAGGTACCTGGGTGCATAATTAGGAAAGCAGAAATAGGCCCTGGTCCTGTCACATGTCCCCACCCTCAGAGAAGCATGTGAGAGTCATATCATCTCCGATGAAGCAACCATTAGAGCCCTGGGGGACCCCCCAAAAAGCCCACCAAGATTTAATGGTCGAGTTATGAAATGTTCCAGAGCGGGATGGGACTGGGCGATGACGGAGAGAGCGAACGTGACGCCTAGTTTTGCAGAGTAGGTTTTAGTGTTGGGGGAGGGGGGAGTGGGGCTGGGGGGCTTTGGCACTCAGAGCTGGAACTCAGCCCAAACGTCATTAAACGTATAGAAGCACAGCAGGAGAACATTCAGGCGCTGCCGACAGTGTCCATACAGCTGTGATAAGTCAGGAATTCCGTGAATATGAAATTATGTAAAGAAGCACAGCGCACCGTGGGAAGAGTTTGGCAGGCCAGGGTTCAGCTTTTCCAGGAATTATGGGTATTACGTTGCTGGGCCCATGACAGTGGGATGACATGAAGGTAAATGACTGCGGGGGCTTTGGGAGTCTCCAGTGAGGGATGGGGCTCTTCTGAAGTTCTTCACACAGCTGGGTGGGAAGCCCAGAGTTTGGGGAAGCATACGGCAGAGATAGGCACTCGAGTCAAGTGCGACTCGAACTGGAGTTAGTGACTCGAGTTCGAGTTGCACTTGAGTTGCATATAAATGGACTTCAGACTTGACTTGTAACTCGTCTATAATGACTTCTGACTCGACTCGGTCCAAAATAACACATGAACTTGGACTCTAACCTATAAACTCGTGACTTGACTTGGACTCTAACCTATAGACTCGTGACTTGACCTGGACTCTAACCTATAGACTCGTGACTTCACTTGGACTCTAAAGACTTCACTTGGACTCTAACCTATAGACTCGTGACTTGACCTGGACTCTAACCTATAGACTCTTGACTTGACTTGGACTCTAACCTATAGACTCGTGACTTGACTTGGACTCTAAAGACTTGACTTGGACTCTAACCTATAGACTCGTGACTTGACTTGGACTCTAACCTATAGACTCGTGACTTGACTTGGACTCTAAAGACTTGACTTGGACTCTAACCTATAGACTCGTGACTTGACTTGGACTCTAACCTATAGACTCTTGACTTGACTTGGACTCTAACCTATAGACTCGTGACTTGACTTGGACTCTAAAGGCTTGACTTGGACTCTAACCTATAGACTCGTGACTTGACTTGGACTCTAAAGACTTGACTTGGACTCTAACCTATAGACTTGTGACTTTGACTCTAAAGACTTGACTTGGACTCTAACCTATAGACTCGTGACTTGCCTTGGACTCTAAAGACTTGACTTAGATTCTAACCTATAGACTCGTGACTTGACTTGGACTCTAAAGACTTGACTTAGATTCTAACCTATAGACTCGTGACTTGACTCGGACTCTAAAGATTTGACTTGTACTCTAACCTATAGACTCGTGACTTGACTTGGACTCGAACCTATAGACTCGTGACCTGACTTGGACTCTAAGGACTTGACTTGGACTTGAACCTATAGACTCGTGACTTGACTTGGACTTTAAAGACTTGACTTGGACTCTAACCTATAGACTCGTGTCTTGACTTGGACTCTAACCTATAGACTACAGAAGTCTACAGAACCTACACCACAGTGGAGTCCCATTATTAAGATGGAGGCAGCTCGTAGCTCATGAAGGACGTCTCATGTTGTGAGCTGGCTCGGTAATGGTAACTGGGAATGAACCCATCCTTGCAGATCACCCATACATGCTGATGGTCCTCCATGGGGCGGATGGGATCCTCCAGCAAGACAATGCCGCATGTACCATGGCTAGAAATGTCCGACACTGGTTGGAAGAGCATGACCAAGACTTCCAGTTACTACCCTGGCCCCCTAACTCCCCAGACTTATCCCAGGACACTAGGAACCTCCACAGCTCCTTGCTGCCGAGACGTCTGGCATGTTGGGTTAACAAAGATGGTGGCCCAACACCATACTGAGAGACAGACTTCTGTATGTGTAGCTCAATAAATATTGATCATATCAGTCTAAATTTATCATCAGTTATTGATCCTGGTCACCTTTATCTTCCTTCCCAACACCACCGCAATCCCACACCTCCTTCTGGGTGGAGCTGTTTAACACTGGGCTGAATACCTAAGAAGTGCTCCTTGAATGAGAACCCAATCAGAGCAGAGCTCCTTTACATATATCAGTCTTAAAGGCACAGTAACAGAAAAACAGCCTGTTTGGTTGGAAGCCATAAGGAGAGGCTGGACAATGAATAACTGACCAGGCTGTGCACATTGCTGACCACTGCTTTCATAAATGGATTGATTCAGTGACCCCATCTCGCTGACCCCTATGCCAGTGCCGTCATTGGAGCTTTGAAGGAAAGAAAACAATACACTGTCAGTTTATGTAGCGCTGCATGTCGCAACGCCTCGCTGTAGCTGCCGCGCTGTCAGCGTGCAGCTTGCGCAGATCCATCATGCAACCCTGGCGTGCTCTGGATGTTGCCTAACCCAGCCCCGAGATGTCAACATGTCCCTCACGTTCGGATCACTGGAACACGCTCTGCTCGCGGCGCTGATCTGAAACTCGGAGCTCCAGTTTCACAATGAAAGATGGGTTTCATGTGCTGAACTTCGAGGCACCGCCGACCTGCCTCGCTGCTACCCGCCACGCTGATCTGCGCGTGTAATAACACATGTAATTACCCCCTATGGAATAAGCACTTACTCTGAACAATGGCTGTCTCAGAGCGCGGACGGTGCGCTGGTATACGCGCCCCCTGAGCCTGCACGTAAAACAGAATGGTTACCCAAACATGACAGTGCTGTTCCTGCTCAGGATGGAATGTAGGTTTCAAGATATCATAACTTACAGGTCCACTGTGTACTCCGCGCTGCCTTGGCCACGCCTCCAGCCTGTCTTCTCCGGTTGTAGGTTCCTAAGCTGGGATGGAGAGAGTCTCAGAAAGCTCAGATTGAAAGTTAAGCTAATGTTTTAGAACCCAAACGAGTTACTACACATATAACCTCCACCCACCATCCCCACAACCTGCCAGGCTACTGTGGAGGCAGTAGTTTCTATGAGCGCTGGCCTTCTTTACATCTGTTTCTATGGAAACCAACATTTTTACAGCTGTTTCTATAGATGTGATTGTTTGTATGGGCACCAATCATCTTGGCTGCCGTTTCTATGGATAAGATTGTTTCTATGGATGCTAATCTGCCACACAGTGTTTCCATAGATACAGCTGATTTCTATGGACAACAATCGGATTCTATGGAGACAATTGTTTCTATGTACACCAATCCTTTTTACAGTCGACTGTAAGAACCCCAACATCTTCATAGCTGTTTCTATGAATAAGGTTGTTTCTATGGATGCTAATCTGCCTTACAGTGTTGCCATAGATACAGCTGTTTCTGTGGAGACAACCATTTCTATGGACAACAACCTTCATACATCTGATTCTATGGATACCATTGTTTCTATGCACGCTAATCTTCTTTAAGCTACAGATACAATCGTTTCTAAGAACACCAACATCTCTACAGCTGTTTGTGTGGATAAGATTGTTTCTATGGATGCTAATCTGCCTTACAGTGTTTCCATAGATACTGCTGTTTCTGTGGAGACAACCATTTATATGGACAACAACTTTAACAATGGCTCTGTCTATGGATATGACTGTTTCTATGGACACCAGCCTTCTTACATCAGATTCTATGAATACGATTGTTTCTATGTACACCAATCCTTTTTACAGTCGACTGTAAGAATTCCAACATCTTTACAGCTGTTTCTATGAATAAGGTTGTTTCTATGGATGCTAATCTGGCTTACAGTGTTTCCATAGATACAGCTGTTTCTGTGGAGACAACCATTTCTATGGACATCAACCTTCTTACATCTAATTCTATGGATATCATTTTTTTCTATGTACACCAATCCTTTTTAACAGTCGACTGTAAGAATTCCAATATCTTTACAGTCGTTTCTATGGACACCAACATCTCTACAGCTGTTTGTGTGGATTATGTTGTTTCTATGCACGCTGATCTTCTTCAAGCTTGTTTCCACAGATACTGTTGTTTCTAAGGAAACCACAAATCTTCATTACGCTTGTTTCTACGGATACTGTTGTTTCTATGGACACCGGCCTTCTTAACAACTGCTTTCATGGACACAAACTATCTTTACAATTGTTTGTATGAACTTTAACATTTTTTACAGTTGTTTATTTAGCCGATAGATACTGTTGTCTCTATGCGACAAACTTTTACAATCTTCCATGGATTACTGGTTCTATAGATACAACTGTTTCTATGGACAACAACCTTTACGATGGCTGTTTCTACAGATTCTACAACTGTTTCCATAGATACATCTGTTTCTATTGGCCACAACTTTTACAATGACTGTTTCCATGGATGCAACTGGTTCTATAGATTCAACTGTTTCTATGGACAACAACCTTTGCGATGGCTGTTTTTAACATTACAACTGTTTACATGGATACCTCTGTTTATATGGGCCACAACTTTTACAGAATGACAGTTTCCATGGATGCAACTGGTTCTACAGATTCAACTGTTTCTATGGACAACAACCTTTGCGATGGCTGTTTCTACATTTTCTACAACTGTTTCCATGGATACATCTGTTTCTATGGGCCACAACTTTTACAATGACTGTTTCCATGGATGCAACTGGTTCTATAGATTCAACTGTTTCTATGGACAACAACCTTTACGATGGCTGTTTCTACAGATTCTACAACTGTTTCCATGGATACATCTGTTTCTATGGGCCACAACTTTTACAATGACTGTTTCCATGGATGCAACTGGTTCTATAGATTCAACTGTTTCTATGGACAACAACCTTTACGATGGCTGTTTCTACATTTTCTACAACAGTTTCCATGGATACATCTGTTTCTATGTGCCACAACTTTCACAATGGCTGTTTCCATGGATGAAATTGCTTCTATAGAATCAACTGTTTCTATGGACAACAACCTTTACGATGACTGTTTCTACAGATTCTACAACTGTTTCCATGGATACATCTGTTTCTATGTGCCACAACTTTTACAATGACTGTTTCCATGGATGCAACTGGTTCTATAGATTCAACTGTTTCTATGGACAACAACCTTCACAATGGCTGTTTCTACAGATTCTACAACTGTTTCAATGGATACAGCTTTTTCTATGGACACCAGTTTTCCAACAGGCTGTTTCTATGGATACAGTTTACAGATGTTTCCAGGGATTCGGTTGTTCTTTATGGCTGTAACATTTGACCCGTCAGGACGGTCTCACCGACAGCAGTAGCCTGAATCTGCACCTGCATTTGTTCAAGGGCAGAACAGCTGCCATATTGAGTGCTTGTGAGTTTTCCCTTTCAGACTTCTGGCTCCTCCTCTGAGAACGCCTCTGACCGGGGTCCTGCTGGTGGTCACTTGGCTGCTCAGTGATCTACAGTGAGAACCCTTGGCGTGACATTACACATGCAGTTTTCCGCCATTGGTCCGAGGTGCCTTTTGGGATTTCTCCTGTGGTGTGAAGAACGGCTTTGCAAACCGTCCAGCGTGCTCCACCCCAATGATTCAATCATACCATTGAACATTGCACCATCAGGTCCGCCTCTGGAAGCAGAACCGTTGCTGTGTTACGGCTGGCAGCTGGTCTTGAGACCAGCTTTTACGGGAAGGTCACCGCGAGACCGGAGGGAGTTGGTAGGACAAGAGCACCTTGACCTCATCTTCCAGTTCAACCCCTGTACTTTCCCAGGCGATCAGAAGCTTTGAGGAATGTCTCAGCGCTCAATCATTATTACGCTCTGAAGGAGATTTCACAGCCAAGGATGATGTCAAAGTAGATGACTGCGGGAGTTTGGAGAAATGCTTCAGCATTGTCCGTGAGGGATGGTGCTCCTAAGATGCTCAACTGGGATTGCGATGGATGTCCAAAGACCCTTTGAACAGTCCATATGAATGTAAGACCACATCACTGCTAGCATGTCCAGTTTACAGTACGTTCCAACCATTTGAGATACCAAACAATTTCAGAAGCTGAACTTCCCGAGTGTGGTATTTCCATGTGAGATCCTGATCTACTCTACATCTGCAGGGTCATGGACCACCCATGAGATTACAGTGTATGCAGGTCAATGGTTATATTTCCAGACTCTTTTTCGTGTAGTAGCCAGTAAAAGGATCCAATATGGCGTCCAACAGATCCATTCTAAAGATACAGATCTAATTTGGCTTTAGAGCTCCTCCCACAATGCTCCGGCGTAGCGCTAGTAGGTAGTGCAACTTTTGAAAACTTAGGGGTTAGGGTTAACATTAGGGTTCCTGTTCGATTTGGGCTTCAGACAATCCAAACTGATTCAGGATTATTGCTGGAAAACTACAAACTCCCAACAAGACAATGGAGACAATGACCAGGCTTGGGAAAAAGTTCAGTGGTGCAATGTGGCTCTTGAGGAAAATGTCTGGGCACACGGTATGGTCAGTGCCTAATAACCCAAATACAACCCAGTTCCTAGTAGTGCCCCGCAGATTTAGCTTTGGCTCATTGACTCCCGCAGCGAGGCCATTTACCAAGAACAATGCGAGCCTTGTTCCAGATCCAAGTCGCCTACCAAATGTCATAAGTTACATCCACGTAGAAAGTGGGAACTGAGTCGGCCCAGAAATGAGCCTAAGCTATGGAAAAAGGATTCACGGAGGTTTCATGCATGCCCGCAGTGTGTCCACTTAAAACCAAAGTGGTCAAGAAGGGCCGGCCTGGGTAAACAGAAGTGGGGACTCTAATGTGCTGTTTTAATGTTTAGTCCTGCGCTGGCTGCAATTAAGAGCAACTCACTGTGACCATGTTTCTCTTTTCCCAGACTGGGGCCGAGGGCCGAAGCCCCTCTCCACACTAAACACCAATTACATTCCGGCTAAAGCTGCGCAAATGATCCCGAATGGGATATACCCCTCCGTAGCATCTCCGGGGAGACGTGTTACTCCAGGATGAAGAGTGTAAAACGTCATCCTCATCCAGCGTCCTCCAGATTTCATGCACATGTGCCATCTTTTCCAGGCACCATCAAATGAGGAACCTACCCAAACGACGGAAGGCTTGTCTTTCAGCAGCGGGGTTATGAAAACAGCTCCGACTATGTATCTGTAATATTTCCTAAACGCCTGGCTGCTGACCAACAGCATGATCCAGAGATTACCCTGGGAATCCAGGATGTGGCTGGAAGCCAGATGAAGAACATATGAGCAGGAGTTGAACCGAAGGCTTCTTCTATGTGTGATGTCCGTGAGATATATCCATGCCTTCTGTCAGCCTATATAAATATATGGATGTTTAAATCATATTATCTTAATATGTGACCATAGATTACCAAATATATCATATAGGAAGCATCCCACTAAGTTAAATGCAAAGCAAGCTAAATTTGTTCAACGCTGTGACCTTGAAACTACACTGGTTAGTCGTGTTTCCTGCAGATCCTGCAGGTGGCGCTACATGAGGAAGACGGGGCTATAAACCACTGCGGGGTGCGAGTAACGGGATCCATAGATTGGGAAGAGGTGCTACAGTGCAGGGAATGTCTCATTCCATGTGTGGAAAACGCTCCAGAGCACATGTTAATGCTTGGCTAATAGGAGGAACTGCATGTGGGCGTGGCCAAACACCATAGTGTGAAGGAAGTAGCTGAATCTGCAGGTGTATGGAAGCAGTGTACGGTCATACGGGTCTACCAGCGGTGGGAAAATCCCAGTCTACAGGGAATTCTCCTCGGAATTGTTCCAGGGAAGGCCTCCACCAAATCTGGCCCAACTGACCAATTGTATGATGGAAGAGGTTCTGAACACTGATGTGGTCTCCATCCAGAAACTTCCAGCCCATGCCCAAGCTGTTGTTGGTGCTGGCGGAGGAGTTACAAACTATTAGGTGACTCGCATTTTTGTCCGGTAAGCTTATAATAGATCACCATGGCATCACCTGGCCTGCAGCCCATTATGTCATTTCCTCCGAGGTTCAAAGTTACAGCCGTTCGTCCTTGGTGACGGTTGTTAAGCAGTTGTTTCTGGATCAGTTGTGGATTACAATAATGGCCGGCAGCGTGAGTCACTTTCACTGCCTACAAAGTCATTAAAAGGAGATTTATGAACAAGCTGAAATTTGAAAGTTCATGCCATCCCCAGCACCAACCAGCCTCCACCCTGTTCCTCGGTCCTATGACAGACCTACCACATTTACAAGGGGGGGTCCTGCCTTCTAGCCCCAGGCAGAAGCCTCCATAGTTCTCCTCCCTCCCTTAATCACTCTCTTTCCTTGTATTACCACCACATGTTGGTGGCACGATCTGAATACACAGAGAGTTGTTGAGTAAGGCGTTGCTGGATAACACTACAGACCCTGCTACATAACACTAACCTAACAGTGCCATAAACAGTGCCAGTTCTGGACAACTTGGGCCCAATGGCACGGTGCGCTATCCCGCTGGAATATCCCCATCACTGTGTGGGGTTCATGGAGTCCATGAAGGGATGGAAACATAGCAGGCACCGGTCAGTGATGTGTGTAGGTGGACCAGTGGACCCAGCCCATGCCATGAGAACACACTCTGTGTTACGAATCTGTTACCACCAAACCTACTGTACTACCAAAGTCTGTCTCTCAGTATGGCGTCGGCCGCCGTGTTTGCTAACCCTACACTCCATTCGTCTCGGTATGGAGCTGTAGAGGTTCCTAATGGTGCCTGTGATGATCCAGCCCATGCAGCTTGACTATCCTCACACAGTTCCTGCAGATGGTGCGGTAGGGGTGGAGGTGGAGGGACATGCAAGAACAAACCGTTCATCTTGGTGCTGGCCACGGTGCCTCCACCCACGGATTCATTGGGCGTGTCCACCAAGACTAAAGCGGGACTCGTCACTGAAGGTGACCCGCTGCCAATCTGAGACAGCCTGGTACCACACCATTGCAGTCTTTGGTGACGGTGACGTGGTGTTAAGGACAGTCGAGTGAGTGCATCACTGCTCGATGAACATCCACCATCGTGGTTTTTGGGTCTCTCAGCCCATGTCGGACAATTTCTGTCTCTGTGGTTAACGTAGGTCTCCCAGATCCTCCATGTCGCTGGCGCATGCCGTCTTCTGTCCACTGCTGCCAACAGCATGCACTGGTGGTATGCAGATGGCTGGCATACGTTAATAAGACCATCCTGCTTCCTGGAGGCCAATGATGTGGCCCCTGTTCGACTCTGGAACCGCTTTTGAACTTTTCTCTGAGGCACATACGTCACTTGGAAAGGAGAATGGAAGACGCCCAAGAGGACGACCTTATATAGTGATAAGGCCCGTCCTTCCTTACACCACAGATCACAAAACCTGACTCAATTCACACGTCTCACAACGTCAAACCTACCCACCAACTTTCATACCAGTTGGTTGACCCTTTTTGGGAGCAGCTGTTTTTCCATGAGGTCTATAATTCTGGGACGAGTGTCCATAAACTGAACCTCAAGACAGTGAAGGTCACTGAGCAAGACCCAATGACCCAAAGCCACTCTACCAAAGAACACCGTCAAGAGTAGACGGCCAACGTCCGGGACATTTATCCGATAGGAATGTTGGGAAAGGATGCAGCAGTTCATGCGAGGAAGCCCACCAGAGCTGAAGCTGTTCAGTACAGTGGAATGGGCTAAAATTCCTCGGAACCCATTTGCAGGACTGATCAACAGCTACCGGAAGCTTTTAGTTGGAATTATTGCCACACCAGACTTTGACCACCCACAGATCTAGAACATTGGGTCATTATTGGGTCATTTACCACCATTAATAAATCACCATGTATAATATTGCTGTCTCATTGGCCTGATTCGGTTCTCTCTGTTTACTATTAGGGCTGGCGAAGACTCGGTACTGGACGTGAAGGGACGGTTAGTCTCCTGTCTGTGCTACACAAGATGTTACTTGGTTGAGCATTACCATGTATTTGAAATGACTAGGGCTGCCCTCTAGAAATCAACGAGTCCAATCCTCAGTCGGAGACCCTTTAAGTCAACTGAGACCCCTCAAGTCGACTGACAACAGTGACGAGTGTGCTGGCGGTGAACCGCTGAAGGAAGCTGAAGCTGTGAAGCTGAGAAACACGGGGGGAGCGATGTCTCAGAGAAAGAGGAGGAGCTTCTAAAGAAGAGAATCGAATGGAACCGAATTCTGCTCTTCATTGTGGCCTGGCTGGGGGGAGGGGCTTAGCACATTGACCCCAGGAAACCCTTGAGGTGGCCCAAGCCTCACACCCAAACACCCTGTGTGTGTGAACCGGGGGGCTTTATTCACACATACTGAGACAACAAACCAACCATCAGACCAACAAGGCTTACTCAGCCCTCCCTACGGGTCGCCCACCCCCCGTTCCCGCGCTCTCTCTCGCCCCGCTGTGTATGGGGGTTCTCCTCTCCACACTGGAGAGGGAGTCAGTATATGTGGGCACGATGCCCTGCCTTCCGAACCCGCACACCTGTGCATGATCCGTGGGGAGCATGAGCCACTTTCCGAGGGAAGGCCTGCGACTCCACCCCTCCCCCGGCGTGAAGTGCATTCTGTGGAATGTGCCTCGGATCATAGGATGCCTGAAGCGACTCTGCTCTAGTCATACAGACGGAAGCGGCTATCGTGTGGATGCGGCACATCCAGCGTTCCCGCATTCATCTGGACTGGTGTGGATTCGTGTTTCAAAACTCCAAATTACAGAGCGGATCGGAACATTACGAAATTCCGAAACGGCAGAGTGAGTTATTGATTCAAATAGACGCTCTTTAATGAAAGACCACTGCGGCTGCCTCGTCGTGGCCCAAGCATGTATGTGCCTTACCACAGTCTCCAGGACGGTCAGACCACATTCTGGTCTTCCTGCCATCTGACTGTGCCCAGCGTCTCCCAACGGTGGGACCTCTTTCATGGGATTTCTATACAGTAGTGCTGGTGGTGGTGATGGGAACCAGGGGTCTCCATGTCTACAACACACATATAGACAAATGACTTACTATAAAACCCACCAGCGGACCTCCAAGTGTCTTCCAAGGTCTTATTTATGGAGTGTTGATGATGGGAAAATAGTACGGTTTCTTTGGGGGACTATGTTTTGCCACACAGCGCCCTCCTGTTGCATGTATCCCTCCACCAGGAATGGGGTTTAAGGCCAAGACGACCATGAACAGCATCTCAGACATCAGGCAGCGTATTCATAACCATCTCATGTAGGATTTTCTGAGTGGGAGCTTTAGAGGTGGACGTCTGGTTACCTTCACCACCATTGTAACCTCTGTTGTGATAGGTTTCTAGCTGGATGCGAATGGGTTGTCTGTATCGGGACACCTTACCGCACCCTCATTGAGCTGGGAGGCTCGGTTCTATTATATAATAACTAAGTTATGTTTGATCACCAATATTTGGTCACTGTCCACCAACGAATTGTAATATCGTCACAGTCTAAAACCCTATTTGGGTGGGATTAGTGGTACCTGGGGAGGTGGGGTAATGTAATTCCTGCCAGAGTTGGAGTTCCTCAGTGATGTCAGTCCTGTCCGAATGTGCTATGTCAGTCATATTAGCTAAGAGATTCCTCCACCTTTGACCTTTACCTCGAAACTGAGCCCACTTCACGCCCACTTCATCCAGAAGGTGAGCCAAAGAACTCCCTTAGAGGTGATTCTGGGAATGGTACGTCATGGTGTACATATGTGATATGAACACGTAGCTGCTAATTTACACATCATTAATTTGTTATTAATATCATTTTAATAATGTATCTATCTATCCTTGCCTGTGCATCCTGCTTCCCTATCTCGTCTAAGTGTAACAATTAGCTATAATGGAGTCACTCCATCACAGTCACTCTCACTCCATCTTCTATGCACTGCCTCCAACAGCGAGCTATGGTAGTATCCCTATGGCGTGCAATACGTCGATAAGGCCGTTCCTTTTCCTGGAATGGGAAAAGCCCTACCATGTGACCCCTGTCCAACTCTTCGAACCTTTAAACTGAAATTTCATCCTTTTTTTTAAAAACAAAGTTTATTTATTCATTTTTCAATTATAAATACTTTAATACAATTATTGCAAACAAAAAAAAAACATATTCAAACTTTAAATTTCCAAGGACCCACCCATTCCCACCCTTTCACTGAGAGAATATAATAATAAAATATTAAAATATTAATAAAACACAAAAATAAATAAATAAATAAATAAGAATAATAATAAAAATTAATAACAATAATAATAATAATAATAATAATAATAATTATTATTATTATTATTACTATATATATATATATATATATATATATATATATATATATATATATATATATATATATATATATATATATATATGTATACACTTTAAAGTGAAATTTCATTCTTAATATAATATTAATAATGCATTATAAGATTGGTTATCATCCTCTCCTTCATCTGTGGTCCGAGGACGTATGAGTATTTGGGTTTTAGAGTAGGGTGTAAATCCAGTAGCCACTGCCGTCTCATTAACTGTACCGAGGTGTTCCAGTAAAACTGCTTTACCCCACCTCCCCATGTACAACTAATCCCATCCCTACAGGGCCTAAGCCTTTTTAGAACCTCTAGAACGTATTAGAACAGCAGTTGTGAGGCTGAAATTGGCTGTATATGATAATAAGAACCTGGCAAATAAGAATCTGTGTGGGAAGTGGAATTTATGTTGCTCTGGTCATCTCTTCTTGGGATCGTTTTGGGACCTTCTGGGTCTAAAACACAATTCAGAAGTCCTGGAGTCGCCGACGGTAAAGCAGAACCGGAGCTGAGCCCACACAAAAGCATGATTAATCCCAAAGACGTGTAGCAGAAGTGAAAGAATCAGCATTTTAAAATACTTGGAGTCTGTACATGGAGCCAATCTAGTCTAGATCTGGTTACTGGATGTCTGGCCATGCTGTGCAGTTTGTTCCCCCTGAAATCTGCTCTCGTTTCAGGTCTTCGGGGACGGCTCTGAGTGGCAAGACAGATGTGTGCACAATGGCCATTTCATTCAAGCCCAGGGCTCGGGGAGGGGGACTGTTTTGGACGGTTCGGTTGGTGTGGAATGCTCCAAATCTGGTGAGACATTCCAGCTACACCACACAGGAAGTTGATGGTTTTTCTGAATCTATGGGAGGCCACCAGAACGCGTCACACACAGCACAGGCGGACATTCATATTGTGGCTGTCCGGAAGACAACCTGAACACATTCACCCCACGCAGTTTCGGAGGATTGGTCTTAGTCCATTCTTCATGAAAAGTGGACACGGTGTGAAGACATGGTGTCCCCGAATGATGCAATACAGAAAAGTGGAAAAGGCGTGCTGTATTCCCACATCATCAAAAGAACAGCTGCACCCAGGAGGAGGTGTGGGAGTGCGGTGGTGTTGGGAAGGAGGATAAAGGTGACCAGGATCAATAACTGATGATGAATTTAGACTGATATGATCAATATTTATTGAGCTACACATACAGAAGTCTGTTTCTCAGTATGGCGTTGGGCCGCTGTGTTTGCTAACCCAACACGCCAGACATCTCGGTATGGAGCTGTAGAGGTTCCTAATGGTGTCCTGTGATAATCCAGCCCATGCAGCTTGAACATCCTCACACAGTTCCTGCAGATGGTGCGGTAGGGGTGGAGGTGGAGGGACACCAGGCCTTCTGGACGTGTGACAACAAACCGGCCATCTTGGTGCTGACCACGGTGCCTCCACACACGGATTCGTTGGGCGTCTCCACCAAGACTAAAGCGGGACTCGTCACTGAAGATGACCCGCTGCCATTCTGAGTCACTCCATGACAGTCTGGTACGACACCACTGCAGTCTTTGGTGACGGTGACGTGGTGTTAGGGACAGTCGTGGTAACGGTCTGTGTGCATGTAGTCCTGCGTGGTGCAGCCGTCTGCCAATGGTGCTGCACTAACAGGACGACTCATAGAGGACACCACTGCTGGCTGAATGTCATGGCTGTTGGGTCAGTCAGGTACAGTGATAAGGCCCGTCCTTGTTTACGTCTCATGAGTGACCGAGTGTGAAACTTGAATCACTGGCATGTCTCACCATGTCAAACCCACCCACCAAATTTCATCCCTTTCAAACAAGGTCTTGATCACATTGCTAGTCCTCGGGGAACCGGAGATACCAACCCTGGAGTCCTTCAGGTTGGTACACAGCTTGGGCACAGCTTGCTGAGACGCTCAACCGTGACGGAGGACCAGAGACAAAGTAACTGTGTGTGACTGTTGGGCGTCATGCTGCCTCTCCGGTGGCCAACAGAGACACCGACCCCAAAACCAACAGGCTCCTCGCCCCTTGTCTTCTCATTGTTATGTGATTAGAATCCAATCAAAATCAAGCTCAATGCATCATCGCCAGCAGTAGGGTCAGCTGGTTACCAAGCCTGTCCACCCCCAAGTCTCTTAGCTCTGTTGTATCCACGGTTCTCCTGAATAGTGCTATGGGAGCGACTGCTGACGCTTCACTATTTGCCGGTTTTCTGTTTCTGTGGTTGCGCAAGAAGACAAGTAGTGCCAGCCATTGAGTTCTAGTGAGATACATTGAATTAGCTCTGGTATAGACTGCATGGCTCAGGCGCGAGCTCAGGCTTGGCCTGTGCTGCTGTCAGTGCAACAAGGACCCGAAAGAACTGAAAGTCTTCTGGGAACAGAAGCAGATCTGTAAACGCTGCTCATGTCCCGCAACCTCGGGGAGCCCTGCAGCCTTAAAACTGAAATATCCTCCATATAGAAATATGCGTGTTCATAGAGTAGGGTGTGTAGAATATAGGAGATATGGTTAAATAAATAAACACCGTACCATTACCATACCATTACCATACCGTTACTATACCGTTACTGTACCGTTACCATACCGTTACTGTACCGTTACTGTACCGTTACTGTACCGTTACCATAGAGGTTGCATTCGCAGTCAACTCGTGAAGTCAGGTGACCCCCGTTTGTCCAGACTCTGGGCTGTGACACATGACCCTCTGTCTCTCTCTCTCTCTCTTTCTCTCTCGCTCTCTCTCTTTCCCTCTCTCTCTCTCTCTCTCGCTCTCTGTCTCTCTCTGTCTCTTTCTCAATCTCTCTTTCTTTCTTTCTGTCTCTCTGTCTCTCTATCTCTCTTTTTCTCTCTCTCTCTCTTTGTCTATCTCTGTCTCTCTTCTCTCTCTCTCCTCTCTCTCTCTGTCTCTCTCTCTCTCTCTTTGTCTGTCTCTTTCCCTCTCTCTCTCTCTTTGTCTATCTCTGTCTCTCTTCTCTCTCTCTCCTCTCTCTCTCTGTCTCTCTTTCTCTCTCTCTCTCTCTCTCTCTCTCTCTATGTCTCTCTCTCTCTCTGTCTCTCTTTCTCTCTCTCTCTCTCTCTCTCTCTTTCTCTCTCTCTCTCTCTCTCTCTGTCTCTCTCTCTCTCTCTCTCTCTCTCTCTCTCTCTCTCTCTGTCTCTCTCTCTCTCTCTCTCTCTCTCTCTCTCTCTCTCTCTCTCTCTTTCTCTCTCTCTCTCTCTCGCTGTCTCTCTCTTTCTCTCTCTCTCTCTCTCTCTCTCTCTCTCTCTCTCTCTCTCTCTCTCTCTCTCTCTCTCTCTCTCTCTCTCTCTATCTCTCTCTATGAGAAGGAGAGACGAATGATCTTGTTTTCACTCACTGTGGTAAAGATGGCAGGGCTGAAGCCACAGCTTGTAATGGGAACCCTTATTAATCATGAGTGAGGCATCTGAAAACCGCCGGAGGAGCAGCACATCTACATTAAATAAACATTTACTGCAGGAGTCTACCGCACACGCTGCACACCACTGGACCCGCACTGCAGGAATATCATACAGAGCAGAGCATATTACAGACTGCTATACACGACACATACAGCATGTTCACGGTAGATACTGAATCTGAATCATTCATAGTGGATACTGAATCATTCACAGTAGATGCTGAATAATTCATAGTAGATACTGAATCGGAATCATTCATAGTAGATACTGAATCATTCATAGTAGATACTGAATCGGAATCATTCATAGTAGATACTGAATAATTCATAGTGGATACTGAATCATTCATAGTGGATACTGAATCTGAATCATTCATAGTGGATATTGAATCGGAATCATTCATAGTGGATACTGAATCATTCAAAGTAGATGCTGAATCGGAATCATTCATAGTAGATGCTGAATAATTTATAGTGGATACTGAATCATTCATAGTGGATACTGAATCATTCAAAGTGGATACTGAATCGGAATCATTCATAGTAGATACTGAATAATTCATAGTGGATACTGAATCATTCATAGTGGATACTGAATCTAAATCATTCATAGTGGATATTGAATCTGAATCATTCATAGTGGATACTGAATCATTCAAAGTAGATGCTGAATAATTTATAGTGGATACTGAATCATTCATAGTGGTTACTGAATCATTCATAGTGGATACTGAATCTGAATCATTCATAGTGGATACTGAATCATTCAAAGTAGATGCTGAATAATTTATAGTGGATACTGAATAATTCATAGTGGATACTGAATCATTCAAAGTGGATACTGAATATTCCTAGTGGATACTGAATAATTCATAGTGGATACTGAATAATTCATAGTGGATATGGAATAATTCATAGTGGATACTGAATAATTCATAGTAGATACTGAATAATTCATAGTGGATACTGAATAATTCATAGTGGATACTGAATCATTTGTAGTGGATATGGAATAATTCATAGTGGATACTGAATAATTCATAGTAGATACTGAATAATTCATAGTGGATACTGAATAATTCATAGTAGATACTGAATAATTCATAGTGGATACTGAATAATTCATAGTAGATACGGAATAATTCATAGTGGATACTGAAAAATCCATAGTGGATGCTGAATAATTCATAGTAGATACTGAATAATTCATAGTGGGTGCTGAATAATTCATAGTAGATACTGAATCATTCATAGTAGATACTGAATAATTCATAGTAGATACTGAATAATTCATAGTGGGTGCTGAATAATTCATAGTAGATACTGAATCATTCATAGTGGATACTGAATCTGAATCATTCATAGTGGATATTGAATCTGAATCATTCATAGTGGATACTGAATCATTCAAAGTAGATGCTGAATAATTCATAGTGGATACTGAATAATTAATAGTGGATACTGAATCATTCAAAGTGGATACTGAATCATTCATAGTGGATACTGAATCTGAATCATTCATAGTAGATACTGAATCATTCAAAGTAGATGCTGAATAATTTATAGTGGATACTGAATAATTCATAGTGGATACTGAATCATTCAAAGTGGATACTGAATCATTCATAGTGGATACTGAATAATTCATAGTGGATACTGAATAATTTGTAGTGGATATGGAATAATTCATAGTGGATACTGAATAATTAATAGTAGATACTGAATAATTCATAGTAGATACTGAATAATTCATAGTAGATACTGAATAATTCATAGTGGATACTGAATAATGCATAGTGGATACTGAATAATTCATAGTAGATACTGAATAAATCATAATGGATATGGAATAATTTATAGTAGATGCTGAATAATTCACAGTAGTAGTAATAAATCATTCTTTAAGAAGTTGTTTTTGCATGTGTCCATAGGAGAAGGTTTAAGATGGTCTGGGGGAGATACGGTGTATTCAGAGTGCAGTGCCAGGTTTAGGTATGGAACAGCACAGTGTGGATTGGAGCTGGCATTACGGCCCCACACGCTGAGCTGATAAGCAGACGGGATACATTACTCAGTACTATACAGCTGCTGTTCACACAGCTCCAACCTGAACACTGTTTCTCTGTATCCTTCAGAGGTGGCGGTTATGATAACTGTAGCATGCTGTAACATGATATGAACTATTTGGGAGTGAAACGAATGAAGTACTTATGTGGAAAGTAAAGAATCTAAATTTCGCTCCACACCACATTAGAGTTCGTTAATAGAATTAAACTGATCATCAACAGAACAGCTGCACCCAGAAGGAGATGTGGGAGTGCGGTGGTGTTGGGAAGGGAGATAAAGGTGACCAGGATCAATAACTGATGATGAATTTAGACTGATATGATCAATATTTATTGAGCTACACATACAGAAGTCTGTCTCTCAGTATGGAGTCGGGCCGCCGTGTTTGCTAACCCAACATGCCAGACGTCTCGGTATGGAGCTGTAGAGGTTCCTAATGGAGTCCTGTGATAATCCATCCCATGCAGCTTGAACATCCTCAAACCCACCCACCAAGTTTCAGTCCTGTCGGTTGGTTCCTTCGAGAGGGTCATGTGTCTCGCTGTCATGCTGTATGAGGCATTTTGAGGGCCATGTCCTCAGGTCACTAGGAGTCACCGAATGGTGTGATACGGATGAAAACAATATAAATCACATGATATGGTTTTCACTGTCACTAGAACTCAATACCGTTGGGAGACAAAGATGCGAATAGTGCCACATACCACTGGTTCAGTTCCAGAGGCTTCCAGAGCACTGAAACTGTTATGGTGGCTCAATATCTTCACCAAGAAAGTGACTGAAATCAGGGAACCAACTCTTTTTGGCACGCGCCATCAAAATGCCTCCGATTATGGTTTTCTTGTTTTGGAGGAGCAGGCAGTGTCATCAAGTAAACACAGTTCTTTCTAAACAGAGGTATTGAGAAGAATGAGGGAGGAACAAAAGAGGTATAGGAGTCCCATGCTGATCACTCATTATCGACCCAGAAGGAGGTGTGGGAGTGCGGTGGTGTTGGGAAGGAGGATAAAGGTGACCAGGATCAATAACTGATGATAAATTTAGACTGATATGATCAATATTTATTGAGCTACACATACAGAAGTCTGTCTCTCAGTATGGCGTCGGGCCGCCGTGTTTGCTAACCCAACACGCCAGACGTCTCGGTATGGAGCTGTAGAGGTTCCTAATGGTGACCTGTGATAATCCATCCCATGCAGCTTGAACATCCTCACACAGTTCCTGCAGATGGTGCGGTTGGGGTGGAGGTGGAGTGACACCAGGTCCTCTGGACGTGTGACAGTAGACAGCTCATCTTGGTGCTGACCACGGTGCCTCCACACATGGACTCGTTGGGCGTCTCCACCAAGACTAAAGCGGGTCTGGTACAACAGTAGTCGTCGTATGGTGCCAATGGAGGAATGATACGAGGGCACTGATCGTTTGCTGTTGTGGTTGTTGAGCTAGGTTTAGTGATAAGGCCTGTCCTTACTTACGTCAGGTGTGTTGGGAACTTGGAAACACTAAAAAGTGCGGTGGGGTGGACCTCAAGGACCAGGGTTGAGGAACACCGGTGTAGGGGACAATCAGAATAGGAAGGTTTGAACAAGTTTTCCTAAAGACCACCTGGATGAGCCAGAAGACAATGACGGCCTGATCCCACCTGTAAAACATGGTGGTGGTAGTTTCATGTTGTGGGGTTGTTGGGCTGCTAGTGGACCAGCACATCTGACCACCATTTGTTGGAGCTATGAATTCTGGTTTGCATCAGTACTCTAGCATCCCACAAGAGGATATCAGGGCATCCATCCATGACCTGAATCTCCACAGAATGAGGGTCCTGCAGACAAACAGCCACCCCGAAAATGCCGGTTAGTCTGCAAAGGACGGCTAAAGCAGAAGGAATGTTGAGTCAATATCCAGACCCTAATCCCATAAAATGCTCAGGCCGAAGCTAATATGTGGTGTTCATCCAACACAGCCCACCAACATAACAGAGCTGAGGCAGTTCTGCAAGGAACGCCGGGCCAAGATTCCTCCCAGTCAATGTGCTGGACTGATCAACAGTTACAGGAACCGTTTGGTTGAAGTCACTGCTGCTCAAAGGTGGTCACGCCAGTTCCCGAAAGCTGGGGTTCACCATCTTTTGCCAACTGTTAGATTATTCAGCTCAATAAAATTAATAAAACACTACAACAACTATATTCCATGAAGATCCAAGGAACTCCCTCCATGAGTAATTTGCATTGTGAAGGATTGATGGAAAACGTGCTCTAGATGGTTCTCTTTTTGGAAATGGTCCCTATAGCACCAAAACTGTTCTCCTATTGTTGTGATGTCAGGCTTGTAACAATAGAACAACCCTTTAGGGTGCTAGATAGCACTGTCTTTAGCACATCCATCAACCTGAAGAACCATTTCATGATGCAAGGAACCCTGCATAATCATGCATAGGGTTCTTGCGACACGACTACCCCAGAAATGGGTTGCCAACAATAGTCATGGACTTTCTTGAACAATAGTAAGTATGTGGTTGGTGTAGCTCAGCGGATCACACCACTACTCACCAGGGAGCCGCCACCACCACATGTGGGAGATTGGGGTTTGATTCCCGCTCTGGGTGACTACGCTGTGCTACACCAATAAGAGTCCTTGGGCAAGACTCCTAACACTACACTGGCCCACCTGTAATTTGAATAGCCTTGTAAGTTGTTCTGGATAAGAGCCTCAGCTAAATGCCATTAATGTAAATGTGTTTATTATGACCTAATAAACTGGTTTAAACATAAAACAGATATTATTAAGGAACCAGACTTTTCATACCAAAGTGTTGGTGGGTGCTGCTTCTATAATATACCTGCTCCTGTACGTTATTTACCCGGATGTGCTTAAATGGAAAATCCGGAGTTCAATTGCGGAGAAGTAAAAGACGTTCAAAGCATTGAGTAGACTAACAATGTTCCTTCCAGGGTTCTCCAACACAGGCGTAGCCATTTTATTCACTCTCTAAACCCAACAGTGAACCTACACCTGATGGTCTTCTAAGTGGAATGTTGGTGATGGGAAAATCTGGAAAACCTGCATCACCGGGGTTCAGCTTCCAAACCTCCTGGATTTATACAGGTGCCTGAGGAAAACCAGGAAGATTCTAAAAGACTCCACCCACCCAAGCCACTGTCTGTTCTCACAGCTGTCGAGTGGGAGGAGGTTCCGAAGTATAAAGTCCAGAACCAGCCGCCTCCGAGATAGCTTCTTCCCCCAAGTCAGTAGTGCTGAGGCACCGGTATATGGACCTGGTTCAGCACACCTCACCAAAACCATCTAAACGATGATCTCCATGGACAATCATCACTCTGCACTTTACATTAGCATATTTACACTTGCACATATAGACCGACCTACCGTTATCTTCCATCCACACTGTATATCTGTAGTGTACGTATACACATATATAATATAATATTCTATGCCCTGTAAATACCCTGCATCTCTCATCTACCTCAGCCTTACCATAGTGCTATATGGTAATGTGTACATCTGCATATATCATAGTTTTTATTCGTAACTTTTATTCATAACTGTAAATTAGTGTAAACAGAGATTTTAGTGCTTAGTACTGTATATATGTATTGTCTATTTATGTGTTTGTATTGAAGTGCTGTAAGGGACTATGCACCTAAGTTTTTCACTCACCTTCACACCTGTAAAAATGTGATGTGACAATAAAAGTGATTTGATTTGATTTGATATAAGTTTTCTTTAGGGACTATTTTTTGCATGTATCCCTCCACCATGAATGGAGTTTAAGGCCAACACTACTGTGTTGCCCTTATGGCATACACTTGAATGTCTCGTTTTTTTTTAATGAACGTATGTATTGTTGTTCATTGCTAGTTAAAGAAAGAAGTTTCCCTGACTGACTTTTATTTTGACAAGCTTTACGCGGCAGCGCGATGACGTCACTTCCGGTTTCGTACTTCCGGGTTTTGCGGGTTTCGGCGGAATAGCAAAGCGAGGCAGACATGCAGATTATGCTCTGAAGGCCTGCTTGCACCCTTGTGAAGCATTATAGCGGCAATGCCGTAAATTTATCTGGCATTAAAAACATATTACGTTAATTTGGTAGAAAGATGTTGTTAAAAAGCGGTTTATTTACAAGCATTAGCAACATTAGCGGCTATGGCTACTCGTACCTGTAATACAGACCAGCAGTGTCTACAGTAATCGTTCCAGCTTTGTACCGTGACACTGAATATTCTGTATCGTTGTTTTCAGTTCTCACCTGCATATTAATGAGGAAGAGTGACAGTAAATGGTCAACCTTACTACGACTCCGTCTTCATTGGCTAAGGTTTACCTTGGTGTTAGTCAGCGTTACGACACCCTGCACCAGAACACTACAGCTACCATACAGTAGTGTCTCAGACATCAAGAAGCACGTTCATAACCATCTCATGTTGTAGCTTCCAATGAGGGAGCTATTAGAGGTGGACGTCTGGTTCCATTCACCCCCACATTGTGTTATCCCTACAGCCAGATGACTGCAGACTGTTAGGGGTTAAACAGCCTGACGTTGCTGTTCCTGTGCCTGGAGGCCACTATCGTGGAGTTCTCCACCCATTAACATGTTTATACTATGTTCTAGATTAGCAGAATGCTGTCGGCGTTCTCAATGGGGATGAAACGCAGAACCCGCCCTGCCCTAAACAAGGTTCTACTTGCATAGGATCAGAGCGAAGCCGAGCTTCCTGCTGGAATGCAAGTATATGCATATGATTCAGCGAAGAGTATATTTCCCAGAATGCACACTCAGAGCTGAGTCAGTACTAAGAGGCTAACTGTCGTGAGGAAGAGTGGGGGGTGTGGGTAGCATTGCGTTTGGCTCGTGTTCCGGAATTTGCATAAGGCCCGGACTGGGCTGGAGGTAAATGTGCCGTCAGCCGGAGTGTGAAGGCTTCCAGACCCGGGCTTATTCTAAACGCTTAACGACGTAGTGAAAGATCCAAAGTCAACATTACGTAGCCTGAAAGTGGAGCCCGGGAGGCGTGAGCATGTGAAGCAGGGATTACAGCCCAGCCTGCCTTATACCCTCCCTGAGTCTCAGAACCGAGGCTGCGCTACAGGAATGTCCCAGATTAAGATCTGACAGGCCAAGACATTTCAAATTCATATTACAGAAGCAAATCTGGTCCTAATTTATTTTTATTTATTCATTTATTATTATTATTATAATTTTTTAAATTTATTTATTTATTTATTTATTTATTTGTTTATTAATTTTTATTTTATGTGTGTGTGGGTGTACATGTGGTTGTGTGTGTGTACGTGTGCATACATGTAAGTGTAGTCTTGTACAGGGGTCAATCATGATTCCATTGAGAAAGTGCTGTAAATAAGGGCCACAGGGTCAGTTTGTGTTCTCCTGATATTCACTATTCTTTTCTATGTTTCTATGTTTCGTCATTGTGTTTTGTGCTGATCTATCTCTCTTCTCTCTCTCTCTCTCTTCTCTCTCTCTCTCTCTCTCTCTCTCTCTCTCTCTCTGTCTATCTGTCTGTCTGTCTATCTATCTATCTATCTATCTGTCTATCTATCTATCTATCTGTCTATCTATCTGTCTATCTAGCTATCTATCTAGCTATCTATCTATCTCTATCTCTCTTTCTCTCTCTCTATCTATCTGTCTATCTGTCTGTCTGTCTGTCTGTATATCTATCTATCTATCTATCTATCTATCTATCTATCTATCTATCTATCTATCTATCTCTCTCTCTCTCTCTCTCTCTCTCTCTATCTATCTCTCTCTCTCTCTCTCTCTCTCTCTCTCTCTCTCTCTCTCTCTCTCTCTCTCTCTCTCTCTCTCTCTCTATCTGTCTGTCTGTCTGTCTATCTATCTACCTCTCTCTCTCTCTATCTATCTCTCTCTCTCTCTCTCTCTCTCTCTCTCTCTCTCTCTATATATATATATATATATATATATATATATATATATCTGTCTGTCTGTCTATCTATCTATCTATCTATCTATCAGATATTATAATCGTATAATCATACCATAATATGGTAATGATATGTTAATATTCTGTAGTAATATTTTAATAATATTGTAATTATGCTGTACAATAATTAAATGATATTTATAGGATAATGATACTGTAGTGATATTGTAATATATATAAGGCTATGTTTTGATCTTGTAATGACAGCATAATGATACTGCAATAATATGATAGTGATATGTAAGTTATGTGTTACATATTAATACTCAAGTTGTAATAAGTTGATAAGTAAGTAGTAGTAAGTCAGTAATAGCGTGTTCTAGTTGTTATTACATAACCTTTCGTCTTTCTCTCTCTTTCTCTAGGTATGAGCACTGAACTGGGTTGTCAGGTAGTGCACTTATGCTTGTATATGATGCTTATACAGTGGGGCAAAAAAGTATTCAGTCAACCACTGATTGTGCAAGTTCTTCTACTTAGAAAGACGAGAGAGGTCTGTAATTGTCATCATAGGTACACTTCAACTTTGAGAGTCCTGGAAAGTTTTAAAGAATTTATTTGTAAATGATGGTGGAAAATAAGAATTTGGTCAATAGCAAACAAGCAAGATTTCTGGCTCTCACAGACCTGTACCTTCTTCTTTAAGAAGCTCTTTTGTCCTACACTCGTTACTGTTATAAATGACCCCTGTTTGACCTCGTTACCTGTATAAAAGACACCTGTCCACAGCCTCCAACAGTCAGACTCCAAACTCAACCATGGCCAAGACCAAAGAGCTGTGGAAAGACCCCAGGAAGAGAACTGTAGACCTGCACCAGGCTGGGAAGGGTGAATCTACAATAGCGTAGCCAAATGGTACATTGTTTGTTCTTCTGCTTGATGGGTGATTATCTATTATAGTATTTTATTATTCAATCATTATCTGCTGATAACTGCGCCCTGTGACAAACAATCAAGCAGCCCACAAGCTTTAACTGGCTGGAGCTGGGTTTCCCAAAAGCATCCTGGTGTTAATAGCAGCTTCGCTGATAGAGAGAGTCGTAAGACTGATGCTCTCTCCACCGTCCAGCGCTCATCTCTGTGCTAAGACGGATGCTTTCGGGAACTGCAAGCCCAGTCGCTGTGAACGCGAGCAAACAGAACAAGAATAGATGTGGCTGATCAGATTTCACTGGGCTGTGTCATCACGCCACATAACAAACGCCAACCAAAGTCTGGAAATGTTCCGTTTGGAGCCACACTGGATTCACTCCGCGCAAATCAAAGGGGAAACTTCATACGGACTTGCTCTGGGAATATTAGCATGTCTGTTATTTTGGCCGTGCATTATTATTACTGTTAATAATTTCTACAACATTAATATCAGCCACATATAAGAGCATTGGTTTGATTAAACCAGGTGCATTTCAGTCACAGGGGACTAAATTGTTATAACAGCATGTCGTACCTGCACGATACTGGGATTGTTGCCACTGCTGGTGAACCGATTTGACCATACGCTTCCATATAGAGACATCTCCTGCAGGTGGCGCTGCGTGAGGATGACCGGGCTGTAAATACCTGTGGGGTGTGAGTGACGGGATCCATAGGTTGGGAAGAGGTGCTACAGTGCAGGGAGTGTCTCGTTCCATGTTTGGAAAATGTCTCCAGAGCAGATGGTAATGATTGGCTAAAAGGAGGGACTGAGCATGTGGGCGTGGCCAAAGACCATAGTGTGAAGGAAGTAGCTGAATCTGCAAGTGTGTGGAAGCAGTGGGCTGGTAAACTCAGACCCTAAAGTCAAGTGGTACCAGGTTATGTGAGAGCGTGAGGCCTCCTTTGGAGGGTCATGTGATATGTAAATAAGACAATTTGGGCTGGGCCATGTGCTCATGATGTTTCATAAATCTGAAAATCCACTCATGAGAGGCTTTCAAGATCAGACCTCTGAGCAATGCAGAGATGTTCATGAGCTTACCAGAACAAATACGGGTCACCACATCAAAGAACTGAGCCCAGATTTGATGGATGGCTTCCCTGGCCCAATTCCAAGAATTCCCTGTAGAGTGGGATTTTCCCACTGCTGGTAGACCTGTATGACCGTACGCTTCCATACACCTGCAGATTCAGCTACTTCCTTCACACTCTGGTCTTTGGCCACGCCCACATGCTCAGTTTTTTCTTTCAGCCAATCATTAACATCTACTCTGGAGCGTTTTCCATACATGGAACGAGACACTCCCTGCACTGTAGCACCTCTTCCCAATCTATGGATCCCGTCCCTCACACCCCACAGGTATTTAAAGCCCCATCATCCTCGTGGAGCGCCATCTGCAGGAGCCTGAATTTACTGCTACCACCTTAAACACACGAGGGGACTCATTTGTAGGGGAACTGTCTGCCGCCCGCCAACAATAGAGCTCTGTTGTTAAATTGGCAGGCGTCTCAGTAAAGAAGAAAATGACTTTCATGTAAAAGGCATTAGCTGAAATACCTGAGCCCACCACCGTTTATTGTCCCACAATGGCTTCAATGCCGTCTCGCTGTTAGTGTAGGCGCCCCATGTGTTTTTGATAACGGTATGTTTTACGATGATGCTGTCCAGTTATGAGCACAAATGATTTAGACCACATGAAAATAAACGGGCGAAATTCAGGACACATGTCGATTTCAATGAGGGAATCTGCTGCAAACGGGCTGTTTCAGGCCACAAACAGCTCCCTACCCATCACTCGGCAATGATGAAAATGTCTGAGGATGTTATGAAGCTGAGAAATGAAAAGTGTCTTAAAGGTTTTTGGGTTAAACCATATTAAAAGCATTAGTGATTCTTGTAAAGTCATTTTGTTTGATATAAATAAATGAAACAAGTGAAAAATATAAATAAATAAAATCCAAAATATTCAGTAATGCCTGAAAAGCAACCAGGTCGTCTGCAACCAACCAAATAAATACCTGAGGGGTGTGAGGGATGGGATCCATAGATTGGGAAGAGGTGCTACAGTGCAGGGAATGTCGCGTTCCATGTGTGGAAAATGGCTCCAGAGCAGATGTTAATGATTGGCTAAAAGAAGTGACTGCATGTGGGCGTGGCCAAAGACCATAGTGTGAGGAAGTAGCTGAATCTGCAAGTGTATGGAAGCAGCGTACGGTCATACGGGTCTACCAGCAGTGGGTCCCTATAGTCAAGTGATACCAGGTTGAGTGAGAAGGTGACCCAGTCTATTCGGGATTGGGTTTGGTGTGGACTGGACAAGTTTCTGGATGTAGGCCACATTAAAGAATTGGGCCCGGATTTAGTGATTGCTTTTCCTGGCACAATTCCCAAGGAGAATTCCCTGTAGACTGGGAACCAAATATAGACCAAATGCAGTTAGAGCCCTCTTTTTTTGTAATTGCGCAATTGACCAAAACGACTTCACAGAGGAACCGTCTTTCGGTTACCCGAATAAGAACCCTTGGTTCTTTCTTTGAAGAACGTGAAGGTGTAGAACCTTCAGAAAAACAGTTGAAAGAACCTGAATCTGTATTATATTTGAGATAAAGAGCCGTGTTTGGTGGAGAAGAGTAAGAAAGACTTAGGGTGTGCCCCAAGGGTCTGTTCTAGGCCCCCTATTGTTTTCATTGTACCTCAGTAATTATAAAAAATTGACTTCATGGCTGATGATGTCATCATTTGTGCTACCTAAAAATATGCAACAAAAGCTCTTGGTTCTCCACATGGAACCCGTTGGTTCCACAAGATCTCACAAGACCCAAAATTCACTTTTAGTGGTCAGCAAGGTCAAGGCCTGGACGAAGCCTCTACAGATTGTAAACTTGGGTGCGTGTTTTATTCAGTTGCATAACACACGTCTCTCGTCGCTTGGTGGTCCGTGTAGCTTTTTATAAGCTGGTGTTGTAGTATTTTAAGACACCATGCTCATTGTTCCTTGAATTGCAGTTTCCCACCATGAAAATCCACAACCCTGTCTCACCGAGAGCCAGCGGTGATTAGAGTGTGAATAATTCTGATTCACTCAACAGTGAGAAAGGCCAGAGTTGTGTTTCGCCATGACCGTGTTTAAGGATTCCAGCCAGACTGATGAAAAAACCTCTCTGTCTGGGTTGTGAGAGTAGTGTATGGGAATTTGGGGAAGTCCCACAAAGACTAAAGGCGTTAGCCAACTTGCGGTTCCTTCTCTAACAGAAAGCCTATATTTCTGTATTCCGGTGTTCCGTATTTCTGGAAACTTGCAAGAATATTGAGGCAATAATTCATGAGAGGGAGTATAATACCAGGGGCCGAATAAATCAAGCCAGCAGCGCCGTTATCTCACCATAGAGCACATCCTCCGGGGTGTTATTGCAGTTATACAGTTTTTGATATTACTGATATTTATGACCAGAAATACTGATTAGGAATAGCTTATTCATCGAATTTGCATCGTATCAAGTGCAGACGGTGTGCACAATTATTAGTGATTTCACTACATACTAATACATAATAATAATAATAATAATAATAATAATAATAATAGTAATAATAATAATAATAATAATATATATATATATATATATATATATATATATATATATATATATATATATATATATATATTTAAAGGTTTTTACACCCTCTTATGTTGCAACCACCTGGAACACTATAGCAGTCACCTTGTACGGTTTATCAAACACACTAAAATATTAAACAACACCAGGATATTGATCACGATGCACTTTTGTATCGTTACAGTTGTCGTCCTCTATTGACCATTCATTATTATTATTATTATTATTACTATTATTATAATTGCTGTTATTATTATTATTGTTATTGCAATTGTTATTATTATTACCGTCATTATTATTATTATTATTATTATTTTTATTGCCATTATTATTATTATTATTATTGTTGTTTTGTTGTTGTTATTGTTGTTGTTATTGTTATTATTATTGTTATTATTATTATTATTATTTATCAACACTATGGACAACAATTTAACCACAAGACATGCATTTATAATAAAAATGTGCAACACTCAGGAACGCAGAGTAATACATAGGAACACTCAGGAACCCCCCAGAAACATTTGGGAACATTAAGGAATGCATAGGAACACATAGGAACACTCGGGCACCCATAGAAACATTTAGGAACATTCAGGGACACTAAGGAATGCACAGAAACACATAGGAACACTCAGGAACACATAGGAACACTCAGGAACATTCAGGAACACACAGGAACAGTCTGGAACACTTAGGAACGCAGAGGAATACATAGGAACACTTGGAAACACTTAGGAACACTAAGGAATGCATAGGAACACATAGGAACACAGGAATATTCGGGAACACACAGGAACACTCTGGAACACTCAGGAACACACAGAGACACTCTGGAACACTTAGGAATGCAGAGGAATACATAGGAACACTCGGGAACACTTGGGAACGCAGAGGAATACATAGGAACACTCGGGAACACATAGGAACACTCTGGAACACATAGAAACACTCGTAAACACATAGGAACACTCAGGAACACCCAGGAATATTCAGGAACACACAGGAACACTCTGGAACACATAGGAACACTCAGGAACACTAAGGAACACTAAGGAATGCATAGGAACACATAGGAACACTCAGGAATATTCGGGAACACACAGGAACACACAGGAACACTCCGGAACACTCAGGAACACATAGGAACACTCAGGAACACCCAGGAACACCCAGGATGTCTACTGTCTTCAATTTTACAATAAACCTGAAGGACTGGCGCTGTAACTTTCACACGATGATGATCTAGAACGAAACAATAAGCAGCAGCGTTTATCGCCAAACCCTCAGCGCTGTGGGAAAGAACAGAAGCTCAGAAAGTGTCTGCTGTGATTTCCATTCGCCGCCGAGCCGCATGTTGAGATTGGACGGGATCAGTCGGTCCTTGTTCTGGGGTTTGGCTGCGCTGCTTTCGCTACACGGCTATCAGCGTTGCAGGCCCGGTTGTTTTTGGAAATGGCAGCATGGTCTGTCAGCGTTGCGGGGGCATTAGGGTGGAGCAGCCATTACGATGCTGGCCAACACCCTTCATTATGCCTCATGGTGGCCCCGTCCCAACAGCTTGTATCTAAGCTGAGTGGAGGCTTCGGATGGAGCCTGCTGGAGCCATGTTGTGAACATGTGGGAAACACCAGACATGTGACGTAAGCAGGGACAGCCCTTATCGCTGTACCTGACCAGGTATATAAGGTCCTGTTGCGGGTGGTGTCCATTCTGACTCGTACTGAAGTATGTGCCTCAGAGAAGAGTTCAAAAGCAGTTCCAGCAGTTGGAAGACTGAGGGGTCTTCCAGGGGGTCAAAAGTGGTCCCATTGTAGGGGTCCAGGAAGCGGGATGGTCTTATTGACGTATTGAGGACCCTACCATAGCATGCTGTTGGCAGCAGTCAGTAGAATATGGCATGTACCAGTGACATGAAGAAGGATCTGGGAGACCAACATTAACCCTAGAGAGAGAGAGAGACGTTCAGTGAGCAGTGGTGTCCTCCATCCTGTTAGTGCAGCACCATCAGCAGACGGCTGCACCACGCAGGACTACATGCACACAGACCGTTACCACGACTGTCCTTAACACCACGTCACCGTCACCAAAGACTGCAGTGGTGTCATACCAGACTGTCATGGAGTGACTCAGAATGGCAGTGGGTCATCTTCAGTGACGAGTCCCGCTTTAGTCTTGGTGGAGACGCCCAACGAACCCATGGGTGGAGGCACCGTGGTCAGCACCGAGATGAACGGTGTGTTGTCACACGTCCAGAAGACCTGGTGTCCCTCCACCTCCACCCCTACCGCACCATCTGCAGGAACTGTGTGAGGATGTTCAAGCTGCATGGGATGGATTATCACAGGACACCATTAGGAACCTCTACAGCTCCATACCGAGACGTCTGGCGTGTTGGGTTAGCAAACACGGCGACCCGACGCCATACTGAGAGACAGACTTCTGTATGTGTAGCTCAATAAATACTGATCATATCAGTCTAAATTTATCACCAGTTATTGATTGTCTATTGGGTGCAGCTTGTTTTTCTAGGGTTGGTTGAAAAGTGGTCACTGGGGTCAGTTTAGAGCCAACTCCGCGACGGAGTGTGGATCTCTGAACGTTATTTCTGGGTTAATTACATCATATTGCTAGTAAAACCACTTCAGTGTATTTGGGGTGTGTGTTCATGAGCGGGTGGAAATCCCGTGAGATTTGGGAAAACAGTCATTCCCTTTTGTTTGACTTGATTGACTTAACGTTTGAGATCATTGTGTTCTTTCAACGTTAATACTTTAAGTGTTGCTTAACGTAATTGCCTAACGTACATGAGCCAGTTTTTTGAGTGTGTGAAAAGCTCACCATAGCCAGCCTTACCACTAAATCATCAGAGATCATGAGCCTGAGAGGAAACCTGTCTTGACCTGACCTCAGCGAAGATCTGAGAAAGGTGAAGCACCAGAGAGAATAAACCCAGGTCTGTGCACGAGTGGAGTTAAGGGGTGGGGAATTCCGTGTGTTAGATGTGCTCGCCAGCGCTCAAGCTCGGTTAGGAATCGATGATCAGTACAGTTGGTGTTGAACGTGTGATGTTCCATCACTCTTTAGCCACTTCTCTAAACAGTTCTCAGAGGTTTGGAAAGTTCAGAGTGTTTGAAAACCCTATTGACGTGTTGGGGTCGAATCAGGTCACTCTGAAAATGGACCGTAGCAACTGTGTAATTAGCATCAAGTCATGAGAACCGCTCCTTCATTGTGTGTTCTGTATGTCCAGGAGATGTCAGCAGGTCCAGGAATCCATTACTAACTCTTATAACTTAAAAAGAACTAATGTTATAGCAATCTTCTATGTAGATTATCAGTAATGAGGCTTATTACATTGTAATAAATATGTAACAAATGTTAGGATGTAGTAAACTGGGAGGTTAAACTTTCTACACACCTCATTTACAAAGTCGGGTCCTAAAAGACGTATCCTATGTTCAGTTAAATGTTCTATGAGCGCCATGACTATGAACACATATATATATATAACACATTGTAATAACAATTTTAAGCCATGATAGTTATTTCATTGTGTGTTCTCTATGTCCAGGAGATGTCAGCAGGTCCAGGAATCCATTACTCACTCCTATAACTTAAAAAGAACTAATGTTATAGCTATCTTTCCTGAAGATTCTTAGTAATAAGGCTTATTACATTGTAATAAATATGTAATAAATGTTAGGTTGTAGTAAACTGGGAGCTTAAACTTTCTACACACCTCATTTACAAAGGCGGGTCCTAAAAGACGTATTCTATTTTCGGTTAAATGTTCTATGAGCACCATGACTATGAACACATATATATATATATATTTTTTATTATTATTATAACAAATTTTGCAATCAGCATCAAGTCATAATAGTTATTTCATTATGTGTTCTCTATGTCCATGATATACCAGCAGGTCCAGGTATCCATTACTCACTCTTATAACTTAAAAAGAACTAATGTTATAGCAATCTTCTATGTAGATTATCAGTAATGAGGCTTATTACATTGTAATAAATATGTAACAAATGTTAGGATGTAGTAAACTGGGAGATTAAACTTTCTACGCACCTCATTTACAATGGCGGTCCTAAAAGACGCATTCTATGTTCGGTTACATGTTCTATGAGCACCATGACTATGAACACATATATATATAACACATTGTAATAACAATTTTAATTTTAATAATCAACTTCAAGTCATGATAGATATTTCATTATGTGTTCTGTATGTCCAGGAGATGTCAGCAGGTCCAGGAATCCATTACTCACTCTTATAACTTAAAAAGAACTAATGTTATAGCAATCTTTCCTGAAGATTCTTAATAATGAGTGTTATTACATTGTAATAAATATGTAACAAATGTTAGGTTGTAGTAAACTGGGAGCTTAAACTTTCTACACACCTTATTTACAAAGGCGGGTCCTAAAAGACGTATCCTATGTTCGGTTAAATGTTCTATGAGCACCATGACTATGAACACATATATATATATTTTTTTTATTATTATTATAACAAATTTTGCAATCAGCATCAAGTCATGATAGTTATTTCATTATGTGTTCTCTATGTCCATGATATGCCAGCAGGTCCAGGAATCCATTACTCACTCTTATAACTTATAAAGAACTAATGTTATAGCAATCTTCTATGTAGATTATCAGTAATGAGGCTTATTACATTGTAATAAATATGTAACAAATGTTAGGATGTAGTAAACCAGGGTGCTTAAACTTTCTACACACCTCATTTACAAAGGCGGGTCCTAAAAGAAGCATTCTATGTTTGGTTACATGTTCTATGAGCACCATGACTATGAACACATATATATATAACACATTGTAATAACAATTTTAATTTTAATAATCAACTTCAAGTCATGATAGATATTTCATTATGTGTTCTGTATGTCCAGGAGATGTCAGCAGGTCCAGGAATCCATTACTCACTCTTATAACTTAAAAAGAACTAATGTTATAGCAATTTTCCGTTTAGATTATCAGTAATGCGACTTATTACATTGTAATAAATATGTAACAAATGTTAACTGGGAGGTTAGGAACTTTCTACACACCTCATTTACAAAGGCAGTTACTAAATTATGTCTTCGCGGTTCTATGAGTACCAACACATTTATAACACATATATAAAACATTAGAAGCCGGAATGTAAACATCTATAAATACATAAAATTTCATAGCCATGCACTTATGCTATATAAATAGTTTTTATAATGCACTTATAAGGCATTGTAAACACGGATATAAACACTGGATATGAACAATTTTATTTACAACAACTGCTTTAGGAAAATCAACCTATAACACATTAATAACATGTTATAATGTGCTAATAAGGCATTATTAACATAGATATAAAACTTTATAAAGCATGCATTATACTTTATAGCATTTTATATTGTGGGTACTGCCATGAAAAACGTTAAGGAACCACTCGTTTAGGAAACCCAGTTATGAACACATTTATAATATCTTATTATGCACTTATGAGGCATGGCAAACATGGATATAAACATTTCTAAACACTGGATATGAAAAAAAAATATTTAGAACTGTGGCTTTAGGAAAAGCTCAAACTATGAACACATTAATAGCATGTTATAATGTGCATATAAGGCATTATAAATAAAGATATGAACATCTATAATACTTTATATCAATTTGTATTGTGGGTACGGGCATGAAAAAAAATTGGGAACCACTGCTTTAGGAAACCAAACTATGACTGCGTTTATAACATGTTATAACATGCTTATAAGGCGTTATCAACACAAAGATAAACTTTTGTGAACACATATGATACTTTATAGCATTTTTATTGTGTGTAGTGGCATAAAAAAGTTTGGGAACCACTTCTTTAGGAAACTATGAATACATGTTATAATACACTTATAAGGCATTATAAACATGGATATAAACAGTGGATGCGACCAGTTTTATTTACAACAATTGCTTTAGGGAAATCAAACTATAACACATTAATAATATGTTATAACGTGCTAATACAGCATTATAAATATAGATATAAACATTTATAAACCATGCTACTTTATAGCATTTTGTATTGTAGGTACTGGCATGAAAAACATTTAGTAACCACTCGTTATGAACGCATTTATAATATGCTATAATGCACTTATAAGGCATGGCAAACATGGATATAAACATTTTTAAACACTGGAAATGAAAACTTTAAATCAGAACCATTGCTTTAAGAAAAGCAAACTATGAACATGTTAATACCATGTTATAATGTGTATATAAGGCATTATAAATAAAGATATGAACATGATGAATCAAATATGAAATCAAATCTATGAAATTTGATAGCAATTTGTATTGTGGGTACGGGCATGAAAAAAAATTGGGAACCAGTGCTTTAGGAAACCAAACTATGACTGCGTTTATAGCATGTTATAACATGCTTATAAGGCATTATCAACACAGAGATAAACTTTTGTGAACACATATGATACTTATAACATTTTTATTGTGTGTACTGGCATAAAAAAGTTTGGGAACCACTTCTTTAGGGAACTATGAATACATGTTATAATACATTTATAAGGCATTATAAACATGAATATAAACATATGATATCATCAAGTTTAGTTAGAACAAGCTATGAACACATATAAAACATGTTATAATGCATTTATCAGGCATTATAACCATGAATATAAACATTTATAAACCTTGGCCATGAACAACTTTGTTTAGAAGCATGGGTTAAGGAAAACTGTGAACGTTTATAACATGTTATAATGTGCTTATAAGCAATTGCATACCTGAATATGAAAATTGGATATCAACAGTTTTATTTGGAACTGCTTCTTTAGGAAACCAAACTATGAATACATGTATAACATGTTATAATGCGCTTATGAAGCATTTATAAACAGACATTACGCTAGCTTAAATATTATAGTGCATTATGAAAGTCGTAATAACTGAAGCCAGCTGTGGCATTAAAGTTTACGTCGACCTGAAAACCTGGCAGTCCTGGCATCGAAGTTAGAGAACCGCTGTTCTAAGAACACCAGGAGTGGTTCTCTTTACGGAGTTCTGCCCTTATGGATGATGTTCACCTTTGCGTGGCCCTTTGATGTAAATAAAGGCCGTCAGTAGTGAGTCTGTGAAGACTGGCCTTCCACCCCTCTCTTCCTGTTCTCCATGCTCCTACAGATAAAAGGCTTTCCTTTCGGCAGGAAGCCGTCCAGCTGAGTTTAAGCCCCACTCACAGATCCCCCGAGATATCTCCTTAATCTAAACACGGCCAAAAAGCTGCAGCAATGTTTGAAGATTTCCTCAGACAAAGTGGCGATACATTAAGGAGGTGGAACATGATACTTTGCCAGGTAGACGCTGAGGCCTGCAGAACGTTCCTCGGCAACAGAGCGGTTACAGGCTGCAGGACGGCCGCCTCCCCCAACCCTTACCCGCCCTGCTGTCTCAGATCAGAGAACGCTGACCATTTCACCCAGCCGCATTGACATCTGTAATTCATGTTTGGTACACAGAGGTTCAGCTACCTTCTGGCCTCGTACTTCGGCCTTGGTGTCAACCGTCAACCTTCGGCTTGGTGAAACAGCCACGTCAAAATATTGCCATGCCCCTTCTTTCGCTTCGGCTCCATCCTGGCCGATCAGAACAGCTGGAGGTGTCCATTAGCGGTCTTACCTGCGAAATTAAAGGGGGCCCATGCTGTGAAGTTCAGTCACCAGGTCTGGACCGGCGGAGCAGGAGCAATTATCCCGAACACATGATGATCGGTTCCTACGTTGGATGGCCCTCAGCTGTCGCAGCATGGAGTGGTAATGAGGACGAAGCAAGGTGCAATTAAACGAATGTCAAAAGATGCCAAATAGCAGGACGAAATCCCGGCCACTGATCAGATCCCATTACTCACCGCTGAACGCTCTCCGCAGGCAGGACCGTGCAGTAATGAGTACATCCTGGCACCTAACGGGCCACCCTTCTAATTGGGCAGTTTGAAGAAACAGGCTTTTCTATATATAGCCATTTCTGCATTCTTGTTTTTGGAATGTTCGCTCAGCTTACCCAGCAGAATTCCTGAATCAACCTTCATTCCTGTGACTGATGGTGTAGGAGGAGTTAACTGTGATTGGCAGTGTAGGAGCGGTTTACTGTGATTGACTGATGGTGTAGGAGGAGATTACTGTGAGTGGCAGTGTAGGAGCGGTTTACTGTGATTGACTGATGGTGTAGGAGGAGATTACTGTGATTGGCAGTGTAGGAGGAGTTTACTGTGATTGTGTAGGAGGAGTTAACTGTGATTGACTGATGATGTAGGAGATAACTGTGATTGACTGATGGTGTAGCAGGAGATAACTGTGATTGGCAGTGTAGGAGGTGATTACTGTGAGTGGCAGTGTAGGAGGGGTTTACTGTGATTGACTGATGGTGTAGGAGGAGATAACTGTGATTGGCAGTGTAGGAGGAGTTTACTGTGATTGATTGTGTAGGAGGAGTTAACTGTGATTGACTGATGATGTAGGAGATAACTGTGATTGACTGATGGTGTAGCAGGAGATAACTGTGATTGGCAGTGTAGGAGGAGATAACTGTGATTGACTGATTGTGTAGGAGGAGTTAACTGTGAGTGGCAGTGTAGGATGGGTTTACTGTGATTGACTGATGGTGTAGGAGGAGATTACTGTGATTGGCTGAGAGTGTAGGAGGAGTTAACTGTGAGTGGCAGTGTAGGAGGAGTTTACTGTGATTCACTGATGGTGTAGGAGGAGATTACTGTGATTGACTGAGAGTGTAGGAGGAGTTAACTGTGAGTGGCAGTGTAGGAGGAGTTTACTGTGAGTAACTGATGGTGTGGGGGAGATAACTGTGAGTAACTGATGGTGTGGGGGAGATAACTGTGAGTGACTGATGGTGTGGGGGAGATAACTGTGAGTGACTGATGGTGTAGGGGGAGATAACTGTGAGTGACTGATGGTGTAGGAGGAGATAACTGTGAGTAACTGATGGTGTAGGGGGAGATAACTGTGATTGACTGATGGTGTAGGGGGAGATAACTGTGAGTGACTGATGGTGTAGGGGGAGATAACTGTGAGTAACTGATGGTGTAGGAGGAGATAACTGTGAGTAACTGATGGTGTAGGGGGAGATAACTGTGAGTGACTGATGGTGTAGGGGGAGATAACTGTGAGTGACTGATGGTGTAGGGGGAGATAACTGTGAGTGACTGATGGTGTAGGGGGAGATAACTGTGAGTAACTGATGGTGTAGGGGGAGATAACTGTGAGTAACTGATGGTGTAGGGGGAGATAACTGTGAGTAACTGATGGTGTAGGGGGAGATAACTGTGAGTGACTGATGGTGTAGGGGGAGATAACTGTGAGTGACTGATGGTGTAGGAGGGGTTTACTGTGATTAACTGATGGTGTAGGAGGAGATAACTGTGATTGACTGATTGTGTAGGAGGAGTTTACTGTGATGGACTGGCAGAGTGGGAGGGGTTTACTGTGATTGACTGATGGTGTAGGAGGAGATTACTGTGATTGACTGATGGTGTAGGAGGCGTTTACTGTGATTGACTGGTGGTGTAGGAGGGGTTTACTGTGATTGACTGATGGTGTAGGGGGAGATAACTGTGAGTGGCCGTGTAGGAGGAGATAACTGTGACTGACTGACAGAGTGGGAGGGGTTTACTGTGAGTGACTGATGGTGTAGGAGGAGATTACTGTGATTGACTGATGGTGTAGGAGGAGTTTACTGTGATTGACTGATGGTGTAGGAGGGGTTTACTGTGATGGACTGACAGAGTGGGAGGGGTTTACTGTGAGTGACTGATGGTGTAGGAGGAGATAACTGTGAGTGGCCGTGTAGGAGGAGATAACTGTGATTGACTGACAGAGTGGGAGGGGTTTACTGTGAGTAACTGATGGTGTAGGAGGAGTTTACTGTGATTAAACTGAAGGTGTAGAGGGTTTACTGATGGTGACAGTGTAGGAAGGGGTTTACTGTGATTGACTGATGGTGTAGGAGGGGTTTACTGAGATGGACTGACAGAGTGGGAGGGGTTTACTGTGAGTGACTGATGGTGTAGGAGGGGTTTACTGTGATGGATTGACAGAGTGGGAGGGGTTTAATGACGTGATCCTGTTTGCGCTGTAGTGGAGCGGTGTACCTCCACTGCTGTGTAAATGGAACCCACCTGCAGGGCCGTTTCTGGGGGTGGTGCTTTGCATTTCAGGCCAGCGTGTGTATCTTACACAGGCCCCAGAGCCTCAGCAGACTGCTTACCGGAGCCGGGCTGTTGAATGTCTACAGGTTTCAACAGAACGACAGCGTCTATGATGATCACCTCGTTCCCACAACGGCACGACAGCCGGGACTGTATTAACCCAACACGTCACCCTGAGTGTTCTAATGCTCAGTTATAACAGGGCTGTGTTGGCCAGTGAAGCAGATAATGCTCCGGTTGGTAATATGAGGCCTCTTGTTCTGTTCTAGTGCTGAGTTGTTGTTTTTTCGTGGCTAATTGACATAATTCACAAGTTTACGAGGACCATCTCAGGCCATTACTTTAAACCAGGCCTTCAGACTGCCAGCCCGCTTCATATGAGCCGCCACCTACTTACAGTTGATCCTTAAATCCGGACTGCAGGTCTTTTATTTCTTTATTGTTCTGCAGCTGGATTTTTCCATATGATGGGGAGATTAGCTTCTAGAGGCTGGTGACCCAACGTGATCTCTATCAGCTCAGCCTGATGATTCTGATGATAACAGCAGCTGCTCAAATGAACTCCTGACGCAGCATGAACGCTGCGCACTGACTGTACTTTAGCTGCAGCTAACTCGGCCATGATTCTAATTCAGCCTGATAGTCAAACTTGGCTTTGTGGATGCGTTCGGGACCGAGCTGGAGATACAGTGCCTCATAAATAAGAAATATATAAGAGTTATTAAACTAATCCACTGAGGACGCAGTGACTAACCGTTACCGGGGACTGTAACCCTTTTACTGTGGGGTAATAAATAACCCTAATGCTAAACACTTGATTAAATATATATTAAATAATATATTTACACTAGTCTTTTATTAGTATTAATATTATTATTAGTAGTATTAATAGTAGTTGTAGTAATGGTTGTGGATTTGTTGTGGTTTTCCTAAAAATAACATTCGGTAAGACGCAGAAGCACTACCGTGTTCCTGACTTGTTGACCATTCAGAGGCTTCATCTCTGACTGATTGTCCAATCAGAGGCTGTGTTCATGATTTGTCCACCATTTAGAAGCTGTGTTGCTGATGTGTTAACCAGTGACAAGCTGTGTTCCTGACTGTCAACCATTCAGAGGCTGCGTTTCTGACTGATCATCCAATCAGAGGCTGTGTTCCTGACTTGTCATCCAATCAGAGGCTGTGTTCCAGACTTGTCATCCAATCAGAGGCTGTGTTCCTGACTTGTCATCCAATCAGAGGCTGTGTTCCAGACTTGGCAGCCACTCAGAGGCTGTGTTCCAGACTTAGCAGCCACTCAGAGGCTGTGTTCCAGACTTGGCAGCCACTCAGAGGCTGTGTTCCAGACTTAGCAGCCACTCAGAGGCTGTGTTCCAGACTTGTCGTCCAATCAGAGGCTGTGTTGCTGATTTGTTAACCAGTGACAAGCTATGTTCCTGACTGTCATCCAATCAGAAGCTGTGTTCCTGACTGTCATCCAATCAGAGGCTGTGTTCCTGACTGTCATCCAATCAGAAGCTGTGTTCCTGACTGTCATCCAATCAGAGGCTGTGTTCCTGACTTGTCAACCAATCAGAGGCTGTGTTCCTGACTTGTCAACCAATCAGAGGCTGTGTTCCGGACTTGCTGACCATTCAGAGGTGTGTTTCTGACTAGCCGTCCAATCAGATGTTCAGTGTTCCTGAACTGTCATCTAATCAGAAGCTTTGTTCCTGACTTGTCGACTATTCAGAGGCTGCGATTCTGATTATCATCCAATCAGAGGCTGTGTTCCTGAATTGTCAGTCAATCAGAGGCTGTGTTCCGGACTTGCTGACCATTTAGAGGCCGTGTTCCTGACTTGTCAACTAATGAGAGGCTGTGTTCCTGACCTCATGTCCAGTCAGAGGCTGTGTTCCTGACTTCTCGACCAATCAGAGGCGGTGTTCTGGACTTGCTGACCATTCAGAGGCCATGTTTTTGACTAGCCATCCATTCAGAGGCTGTCATTCTGATTATCATCCAATCAGAGACTGTGTTCCTGTCTTGTCGACCATTCAGAGGCTGTGTTCCGGACTTGCTGACCATTTAGACGCTGTGTTCCTGACTTGTCAACTAATGAGAGGCTGTGTTCCTGACCTCATGTCCAGTCAGAGGCTGTGTTCCTGACTTGTCGACCAATCAGAGGCTGTCTTTCTGACTAGCCGTCCAAACAGATGCTGTGTTCCTGGCTTGTCAACCAATCAGAGGTGGTGTTCCTGACTGTCAAGCAATCGGAGGCTGTGTTCCTGACTTGTCGTCCAGTCAGAAGCTTTGTTCCTGACTTCACGTCCAATCAGAGTCTGTGTTTCTGGCTTGTCCCCTAGTCAGAGTGTTGCTGACCTGTAACTCGAATAAGCCCGCCTTCCCTAAGTCTCTAGCGTCCAGCATTCCCAATGCATTATTGTTATAGGTATTCTGTCCTTTGATGTCGCATACAACATCATCAACCTGAGAGAAATATCATTGATCACCTTTCATTCAACCTCAACCTCCACTCCCCCCTCCTTGGAGAAGACCACCTGGCTAGAGGCCCCCGGGTGGTTGAGTTTGAGATGCCTGATCTGCATTTATCAGTACAGTGAGGGTCAGTGGTCTTTAATATTCAACGTTTAGTCTGAAAATAATGCCAGCTGAGCTTCAGGACGGTCCCGTCAGTTCTTCTTCCAGAGCAACTGTACATGATATAAACCGTGTAGAAGATGAAGCGGTCCACAGTAACAGTACCCGGTTTGCTTCTGAGGAACGTTCGTTCATCCAGCACATCTCAAGTGAAAACAGAGACGGGGACGAGCGGCCGTGCCATGCTCCTTCCACATGTGCTCTTTGAAAACTTCCGATGTGCTGTTCCTCAACAGCTTGTTCACATCTCCATCCGCTCCAGCTAGCCTCCATGAACTTTAATGCCATGTTATTATGGAAAAGCAATGTCCTAAAGGAGCGCCGAAATGCAGCCCAGATGTGATCATGCCTAAAACGGACTCCACTTTAACCTGACCTCCGTCTGGTGTATTATTACTGCGGGGCAGGAGCGATACCTCAGGTACTGGCAACGCTAAACGTCCAGGGTCAAGTCCATAACTCTCAAATTATGCTAATGTGGAGTTCAGCTAATGTTCAACTTTCCTAAGAAAACATTCCTTCGGCTTTCCCTTTATTAGTAAACTGCTTCCATGCACTCCAGCGGCGGCTAATTGCGATTGGACTGCACTTACTTATGCTATAAGACGTGTTATTACCGCCTTAGCGGTAGAGGAGGTAGAGCGCCGAGCGTAGCCCGCCATCCCAAGACTGGCTGTGTTTATCTAACAGCTACAGTTTACAGAGCCGCTGTTTACATCACCTGTCGGCATGCCTAATTAGCCAAAGCCTCCATGATCCCCGTGGTGGACAGATTAATCTCCTCAACCTGTCTTGTTTATCCTTTAACGCTTTCGTAAACCATTTCCCCTCTACGATCCTATATGAGGAGTGAAAGCACCGGGAAAGCACTTGAGCATGCCAAGTTAACCGTATACACTCATCGGCGAGAGACTTGGCGCAGACTTACACGTATAAGACTCAAACTTGACGCAGATGCATGGCTATGAGACTCTGACTTGACTCAGACTCATGGTGAGACATGCAAATGATTCAAAACTTGACTAAGACACCTTTGAGACTCAGACTTGACTCAGACTTACATGTATAAGACTCAAACTTGACGCAGATGAACGACTTCCAGACTCCGACTTGACTCAGACTTATGCCTTCGAGATTCAGACTTGACTCAGACTCATGGTGAGACATGCAAATGATTCAAAACTTGACTAAGACACCTTTGAGACTCAGACTTGACTCAGACTTACACGTATAAGACTCAAACTTGACGCAGATGAAAGACTTCCAGACTCGGATTTGGCTCAGACTTACGCCTTCGAGATTCAGACTTGACTCAGACTCATGGTGAGACATGCAAATTATTCAAAACTTGACTAAGACACCTTTGAGACTCAGACTTGACTCAGACTTGCACATATAAGACTCAAACTTGACGCAGATGAACGACTTCCAGACTCGGATTTGACTCTGACTTACGCCTTCGAGATTCAGACTTGACTCGGGCTCATGGTGAGACATGCAAATGATTAAAAACTTGACTAAGACACCTTTGAGACTCAAACTTGGCGCAGACTAACACGAATAAGACTTAAACTTGACGCAGATGCACGACTATGAGACTCTGACTTGACTCAGATGCACGCCTTTGAGATTCAGACTTGACTCAGACTCATGGTGAGACATGCAAATGATTCAAAACTTGACTAAAACACCTTTGAGACTCAGACTTGGCGCAGACTTACACGTATAAGACTCAAACTTGACACAGATGAACGACTTCCCGACTCGGATTTGACTCAGACGCACACCTTTGAGATTCAGACTTGACTCAGACTCATGGTGAGACATGCAAATAATTCAAAACTTGACTAAGACACCTTTGAGACACAGACTTGGCGCAGACTTACGCCTTCGAGATTCAGACTTGACTCAGACTCCTGATGAGACATGCAAATGATTCAAAACTTGACTAAGACACCTTTGAGACTCAGATTTGACACAGGCTTACACGTATAAAACACAAACTTGACGCAGATGCATGACTTTGAGACTCCGACTTGACTCAGACTTATGCCTTCGAGATTCAGACTTGACTCAGACTCCTGATAAGACATGCAAATGATTAAAAACTTGACTAAGACACCTTTGAAACTCAGACTTGGTGCAGACTTACACGTATAAGACTCAAACTTGACGCAGATGAACGACTTCCAGACTCCGACTTGACTCAGACGCATGCCTTTGAGATTCAGACTTGACTCAGACTCATGGTGAGACATGTAAATGATTCAAAACTTGACTAAGACACCTTGAAGACTCAGACTTGGCACAGACTTAGACGTATAAGACTCAAACTTGACACAGATGCATGACTTCGAGACTCTGACTTGACTCAGACGCATGCCTTCGAGATTCAGACTTGACTCAGACTCATGTCTTTGAGACTCAGACTTGGCGCAGGCTTACACCTTTAAGAATCAAGTTTACTTGAGACTTGCATCTCAGAGACTAAAAACGCAACTCAGACTCGCAGGACTCGCAGGACTTGAGGCTCTACTCCGATTCACACTTCAGAGTCTTGGGGCCTGACTCACATCTCCAAGCTCAAACCTTAACTCAGACTTACACCCCTAAGACTCAAGACTCAACTCAGACTCATACCTTCAAGACTCAGACTTCACTTAGACTTACACCTCAGAAAGGCGAGACTCAACTCACACCCCACGACATGAGATCTAGACCTACATTTTCAAGACTCAATTCAGATTTACACCTCTGAGACTCAAGACTCAGATCAGACTTGACTCAGACTTACACCTAAGAAAGGCGAGATGCAACGCAGACTCACACCTCCAAGACATCTCAAAGACTCAAAGCTCACACCTCCAAGATGTGAGATTTAGATTCACATCGTAGAAGCTTAAGACTCAAATCTTGCCTCTAAGACTCAAGACAACAAAACATTGAGACTTCGACTTGGCTCAGATTACATCTTCAAGACTCAGACTTGACTCAAACTTACACCTTAGAGACTCAGACGTAACTCAGGATTACACCGTCAAGACTCAGAATGACTGAGACTCACACCTATGAGACTAAGACATGACTCAGATTTACACGTTTGAGACTCAGGCTTGACAAGACTTACACCTTCAAGACTGAGACGTAATTTAAAATGACATCTTAGAGACTCAGACTTTACTCAGACTCGCACCTTCAAGACTCAGACTTGACTGAGACTCACACCTTCAAGACTCAGACTTGACTGAGACTCACATCTATGAGACTCAGACTTGACTCAGACTCGCACCTTCAAGACTCAGACTTGACTGAGACTCACACCTTCAAGACTCAGACTTGACTGAGGCTCACATCTATGAGACTCAGACTTGACTGAGACTCGCACCTTCAAGACTTAGACTTGACTGAGACTCACATCTATGAGACTCAGACTTGACTCAAACTAACACCTTAGAGCCTGAGACTTGACTAGACTTATACCTTAGGGACTCAGAATGACTGAGACTCACACCTATGAGACTAAGACTTGACTCAGATTTACACATTTGAGACTCAGGCTTGACAAGACTTACACCTTCAAGACTGAGACGTAATTTAAAATGACATCTTAGAGACTCAGACTTTACTCAGACTCGCACCTTCAAGACTCAGACTTGACTGAGACTCACACCTTCAAGACTCAGACTTGACTGAGACTCACATCTATGAGACTCAGACTTGACTGAGACTCGCACCTTCAAGACTCAGACTTGACTGAGACTCGCACCTTCAAGACTCAGACTTGACTGAGACTCACACCTTCAAGACTCAGACTTGACTGAGACTCACACCTTCAAGACTCAGACTTGACTGAGACTCACATCTATGAGACTCAGACTTGACTCAGACTCGCACCTTCAAGACTCAGACTTGACTGAGACTCGCACCTTCAAGACTCAGACTTGACTGAGACTCACATCTATGAGACTCAGACTTACAAGTATAAGACTCAAACTTGACGCAGATGCAGGACTTCGAGACTCAGACTTGACTGAGACTCACACCTTCAAGACTCAGACTTGACTGAGACTCACATCTATGAGACTCAGACTTGACTCAGACTCGCACCTTCAAGACTCAGACTTGACTGAGACTCACACCTTCAAGACTCAGACTTGACTGAGACTCACATCTATGAGACTCAGACTTGACTCAGACTCGCACCTTCAAGACTCAGACTTGACTGAGACTCGCACCTTCAAGACTCAGACTTGACTGAGACTCGCACCTTCAAGACTCAGACTTTACTCAGACTCGCACCTTCAAGACTCAGACTTGACTGAGACTCACATCTATGAGACTCAGACTTGACTCAGACTCGCACCTTCAAGACTCAGACTTGACTGATACTCACATCTATGAGACTCAGACTTGACTTAGACTTACACGTATAAGACTCAAACTTGACGCAGATGCAGGACTTCGAGACTCAGACTTGACTCAGATTCACACCTTTGAAACTGAAAACTCAACTTGGATTTGTACCTTACACCTGGGACTCAATCCAGACTTGCAACTCAGAAAATGAAGACTCAGACTCGACTCCGATTCACCACACAGACTTGACTCAAGTTAGCAAGAAGCAGCATGTCTGGAATCCACCCATATCAGGTGATCCCTGAGCTACGCTAATGTATGGTGTTTTGCGTTTGAGCTACTGAATGAGGTTAACTCAGAGGTTAAACTGTTATGGTGACTCTTTTATTCGAAGAGTTTTATATTTTCAGTCCATCAAATTCCCTCCATCACTTTCCCAGGTCAACTGGTTTTTCTAAAAGCCTTTCACAGCCTAATTACACCCAACGTCTCTCAGCAGGGTTCCACAGGAAATCTCCACGCTCTAGATCATAACTACTGGGAACACCAACCAAACACACCATGTGTTTTTCTAAAGGCCGTAACTGACCTGGGTTGTTTGTGTTCTTTTCTCTGACATCATTTCCTCTTGTTAGCGTTTGTCAAGCGAACCTGTGCAGTCTCAGTGGCGCAGTGCTTGTGTGGCTTCAGGTACTTGCATGTGAATTTTGAACATGGGCGCTGGAGGATGTCGGCAAGTCCTCACTCGCTTTTCACCCCGTTTAGGCTCTATTTTGGGCCCTACTCTGATAAACCTGATCTCACAATGGTACCGCGATCTCACCGCGATAAGGTACCCCCATGTAGAGTTCCTTGCAAAGGCCTTTGGCAGAAATGCAAAGTGAAGCTGTTGATCTGGAAAGCCTGTGTGCTTTATATAACCTTCATATAAACACAAATAAGCCCGAATACAGGAATACATCATCTGTGAATGTTGCTCCACCCAGAAGGAGGTGTAGGAGTGTGGTGGTGTTGGGAAGGAAGATAAAGGTGACCAGGATCAATAACTGGTGATAAATTTAGACTGATATGATCAATATTTATTGAGCTACACATACAGAAGTCTGTCTCTCAGTATGGCGTCGGGCCGCCATGTTTGCTAACCCAACACGCCAGACGTCTCGGTATGGAGCTGTAGAGGTTCCTAATGGTGTCCTGTGATAACCCATACCATGCAGCTTGAACATCCTCACACGGTTCCTGCAGATGGTGCGGTAGGGGTGGAGGTGGAGGGACACCAGGCCTTCTGGGCGTGTGACAGCAGATCGTTCATCTCGGTGCTGACCACGGTGCCTCCACACACGGATTCGTTGGGCGCCTCCACCTGACTCGTCACTGAAGATGACCCGCTGCCATTCTGAGTCACTCCATGACAGTCTGGTACGACACCACTGCAGTGTTTGGTGATGGTGACGTGGTGTTAAGGACAGTCGTGGTAACGGTCTGTGTACATGTAGTCCTGCGTGGTGCTGTCCTCTCGAGGGCATCACTGCTTGCTGAATGTCCAGGATTGAAGCAGCTGGGTCAGTCAGGTACAGGGATAAGGCCCGCCCTTACCCACCAAGCTTCCTTCCTGTATTTGGGCAACTACTATTTGGACATGAGTCACTTTGGATAAGGGCATCTACCTAGTGCTGTAGCTACGCCTTCTCCAACAAATCCCAAAGAGTCTCAACGGGGTTCAGGTCTGGACATGTGTGAAAACGATGTCTCATGCTCACTCTTTCACAATCCGAGCCCGATGAATCCTGGCATTGTCAACTGGGAATATATCCGTGCCATCAGGGAAGAACAAGGGAAAAATCCATTGATGGAGTAACCAGGTGGTTCAGGATATCCAGGTGGTCAGCTGACCTCATTCTTTGAGCACATGATGTGGCTGAACCTGGAGCTGAGCAACTGCGGCAACCCCAGTTTGTAGCACTGCCCCCCACAGGCTTGTACGGGAGGCACTAGTGCATGATGGTACATCACTTCAGCCGCCTCTGTTCTTACCCTGATGTGGCCATCACTCTGGAACAGGGTGAATCTGAACTCATTAGACCACATGACCATCTCCCATTGCCCCAGAGTCCAGGCTTTATGCTTTCTAGGAAACGGGAGCCGTGTTTGCCGAGTAGCCTCGCTGACACAGCTGTTTTTTTAAGGCTGCACAGCTGTTTGGTCCCGGTCCCTGGAGTTACCTTCGCATGGTGCTTGTGGAGATGCTCTTACTTTCACTATTAAACATTTCCTGTAGATCTAATGCTGTTTCTCTATGATGCGATTTCACCGAACTTTATCACCGCCAGTCACCATCATTCCGGAATTTTTCCTCAACACATTCCTTCCTGGAAGATGATGTTTTGTCCCTACTGTCCTTTCACTTTTAATAATGCGTCGGACAGTTCCTAACCTGATTTTAGTAGCTTCAGCATCTCCTTATATGTGTTCTCTGCTTGATGCCAGTAATGTGAAGCCACTCAGTGCACCGGTTGGGTTTAAATAAGTGGTTGCCAGCTGAAACATAATCACCCATGCAGTGATAATCCAATGGGAGGCTCTTAGTACCCTACCTGGGCAACCACCCTACACTATACCAATAAAGGTCCTTGGGCAAGGCCCTTAACACTATCTTCGACTGCCTGAGCAAGAAATGATCAAATGGTTAGATCATAAGAGCTTCTCTGGCTTCTCAGAGCTTCTCAGAGCTTCTGAAAGAGCTTCTTAAAGAGCTTCTCAAAGAGCTTCTCAAAGAGCTTCTCAAAGAGCTCCTCAAAGAGCTTCTCAAAGAGCTCCTCAAAGAGCTTCTCAGAGTTTTTCAGAGCTTCTGAAAGAGTTTCTCAAAGAGCTCCTCAAAGAGCTTCTCAAAGAGCTCCTCAAAGAGCTTCTCAGAGTTTTTCAGAGCTTCTGAAAGAGTTTCTCAAAGAGCTCCTCAAAGAGCTCCTCAAAGAGCTTCTCAAAGAGCTCCTCAAAGAGCTTCTCAGAGTTTCTGAAAGAGCTTCTCAAAGAGCTCCTCAAAGAGCTCCTCAAAGAGCTACTGAAAGAGCTTGTCAAATGAGCTACTCAGACCTCCTCAAAGAGCTCCTCAAAGAGCTTCTCAAAGAGCTCCTCAAAGAGTTTCTCAAAGAGCTTCTCAGAGCTCCTCAAAGAGCTTCTCAAAGAGCTCCTCAGAGCTTCTCAAAGAGCTCCTCAGAGCTCCTCAATGAGCTCCTCAAAGAGCTTCTCAAAGAGCTTCTCAAAGAGCTTCTCAGAGCTCCTCAAAGAGCTCCTCAAAAAGCTTCTCAAAGAGCTCCTCAGAGCTTCTCAAAGAGCTTGTCAAAGTACTCCTCAAAGAGCTTTTCAGAGCTCCTCAAAGAGCTCCTCAAAAAGCTTCTCAAAGAGCTCCTCAGAGCTTCTCAAAGAGCTTGTCAAAGTACTCCTCAAAGAGCTTCTCACAGAGCTCCTCAGCCTCCGGATGAGAGTGTCTGCCAGGTGCCTTAAATGAAAGAGTAATCCCCATCTCTTCTTTCATCCACAAAGATCTCCTCATCTCCAATATAATATCTTAGCATGTAGTTGAGGACCTTTCTTTGTACTGCAGTGGCTCGAGCAGGAGCAGAAGGTGGAGGTGGAGGTGAACCGAATGTGTTTAACATCTGTTTAGTGTATATTTGGATTTGCTTGGTGCTCTGCGCGATGTAGACAAGGCGGCAGTGACCTAAGTTCTGGAAAATGCCGGACTTTGACAGGGTTAAAAACGGTTCCTCAATAAAGAACACGGCAAGACTCACTACTGTAAATCCAACCAATAAACAAGCGGCCGCTGCTCGTCGCGTAATTGCAAACAGGGCTCCGAAAGAGCACGGTCAAAGAGAAGTTTCAGGGCCTGGCGCGTAGCTGACTACCATGACCAATTAGCCTGGTCAAGTTGGCCAGGCAGACCAG
>JAMWET010002465.1:97500-127579 GCA_024036415.1 Prochilodus magdalenae
TTCAGTCATACTTGGGAATTTGGGCAACAGCTAGAGCAGCTTCACAGTCCCAGGCAATGGTAAAGTAGCTAGGACTATGGAGGGCTAACAGGTCAAACCAATTTACTACAGCGCCCCCTTGAGGCAAACCACTGTCGCCGCTCTGGTTCATCATCATCATCATCTTGTATCGCTTAGCCCAACTAGCAGCAAGGCCCAGCTGGCCCTGACCCCCACAACTTCCACCAGCTCTTTCTAGGGGATCCCAAGCCAACTCAGAGATATTGTCCCTCTACAGTGGGTCCTGGGATAACCTCTGGGACTCACCCGGAGCCTGGTAAACCTCCAATCGGACGCATAAATTACATTCCCGAAACCTTGTGTACTGGCTTCTTTCAATGTGGAGGTGGAGGAGCTCTACTATGAGGTCCTCCAAGCCGACTGAGCTCCTCACCTTATCAACTGAGCTGACATTCAGGTGCACATAGAGCCTAATTAAGGGATCCTAAAATGCAGGGCTACACTTCCAGTTATGTCCAAAGGGTTGGATATCTTAGATGTACAGGAGATGTAGAGATGATGTACAGATGATGTACTGGTGATATGCAGGTGATGTACACATGATGTGCAGGTGATGTACAGGTGATGTAGAGGTCATGTACAGGTGATGTACAGGTGATGTACAAGTGATGTAGAGGTGATGTACAGGTGATGTAGAGGTGATGTAGAGGTGATGTACAGGTGATGTAGAGGTGATGTAGAGGTGATGTACAAGTGATGTAGAGGTGATATACAGGTGATGTACAAGTGATGTGGAGGTGATGTAGAGGTGATGTACAAGTGATGTGGAGGTGATGTACAAGTGATGTAGAGGTTATGTACAGGTGATGTAGAGGTGATGTAGAGGTGATGTACAGGTGATGTAGAGGTGATGTAGAGGTGATGTACAGGTGATGTACAGGTGATGTAGAGGTGATGTACAGGTGATGTACAGGTGATGTACAGGTGATGTAGAGGTGATGTACAGGTGATATACAGGTGATGTACAGGTGATGTACAGATGATGTAGAGGTGATGTACAGGTGATGTACAGGTGATGTAGAGGTGATGTACAGGTGATGTAGAGGTGATGTACAGATGATGTACAGGTGATGTGCAGGTGATGTACAGATGATGTACAGATGATGTAGAGGCAATGTACAGGTGTTGTACAGGTGATGTAGAGGTGATGTAGAGGTGATGTACAGTTGATGTAAAGGTGATGTAGAGGTGATGTACAGTTGATGTAAAGGTGATGTGAAGGTGATGTACAGGTGATGTACAGGTGATGAGGTGCAGCAACAAATATTGGTCTATAAGTCATATTGAACATATAGACAGAAATGGGTCCATATAGTGTCCGTATATGTAGGACCGTGTGACAGCAGGACGGTTACAAGTAGCAAGCTATCTTCCCTTTAAGGGCAGAGGTCATCTTCAGGAAGGAAGCCGCCAGTGAGTTCAGTCTGACGTCCAGCACCGTCCTGCTTTCCAGGCTTAAAAGGGTCGGAGCCAGATAAGTTCGACTTTGAGTGTAATCTGGCTGTCTATTTTAAAACGCACCACAAAAGAGACAGAACCGTGTCCGGGCTGATTACAGCATCGGTGTTGTTGTTCCAGTCACGATCCAGCCTCTTTGTCCACCTGGGAAACAAGGACATGTGCTAGCGTCCTTCATTTGAAGCCATGGAGGCAGCGTTGACCTTGCGAGCTGACCTCTATTAGCGAGGATATTGGATACACACTCCGTTTCCCAGCGGTGTGGTGGTGGTGTCAGTGACTTCTTAATCAAGCAGCTTTTCGGTAGTGTTATTATGCATCAGGTATTGAGTCAGCTTTGGCAAAGGCTGCCTCGCTTCATTACCCCAGGCTATATACAAGCGTTCCATTTATACTGGCGCTCGGCAGAACAAGGAGCTGGAGGATATCTTCAAACATAACACCATGGTGTGTCTCAACAAACAAAACCCCGGGCTGTGGTCTCTCCTGGAGTCATTCTCGTGAACGCTGGAGGTTAAAAAAAGCAGAACAGGAAAAATATTGATGCTTCGGAGCCGCATGGCTTGGGTCTCACTCAGAGCAAAGATAACCAAACCTATTGTGAGAGGAACCGGGAAAGGCGATTGCACTCTGTAACAGTTGAAGGTAAACGGCAAAGAGAACATCCAGCAACAACGTAAATGGAGGCAGTCTGAGGATTCACGAGCAAGCCAATGATATAACACTATCCATATGGTCGCCAGAAGCCTGAATCTACTTGAGGCCTCTTTGGTAACTGTTGCTTTATTTGACAAGCCTTGGAGCCAAGTAAGGCCTTTCCCACCGGCTGCAGACATAGCACAGTCCATCTGATTCGAGAACTGGAACTGTCCGCTGTCTCAAACGTAGTACACCGCAACACCTTCATCTCAAAAATAAAAAAATAAAAATCAAAACTGGCTTTTCACAATGGACAGTCTCACTACGCTTTACAGGGACCCGGGTTCCAGGCCACTAAGAAAGAGCATGAGGAGGAACCGCAACGAGGAGCCAAGACCAAAAAGCTGAACCTGCCTAAGGGAATAAGCAAGATCGACTAAGAGGAGCCAAGAAGCAAAAAGCTGACGTCGGAGGGGATTCAGACAATCCACTGAAAGGAACCAAGACTCAAAGGGAGATCCTACCAAGAAGCCAGAAGGGAGACCGTTTGGAGGAACTAGGATTCAAAAGGTGAAACTCTCTAAGGACATCCAAAAGACAAAAGGAACCAAGACTCAAAGGGAGGTCCTCCCTAGCAACCAGAGGAGGAACCACTAGGGGGACTAAGACTCAAAAGTAGAAACTCTCTAAGGGGCATTCAGGAAGATCTGCTGAAAGGAACCAAGACTCAAAGAGAGATCCTACCTAGAAGCCAGAAGGAGGAATATTTAGAGGAACTAAGACTTAAAAGGGGAAACTCTCTAAGGATGTTCAAAAGACCCCATAAAAAGGAACCAAGACTTAAAGGGAGGTCCTACCAAGAAGCCAGAAGGGAAACCGTTTGGAGGAACTAGGATTCAAAAGGTGAAACTCTCTAAGGACATCCAAAAGACAAAAGGAACCAAGACTCAAAGGGAGGTCCTCACTAGCAGCCAGAGGAGGAACCACTAGGGGGACTAAGACTCAAAAGGAGAAATTATCTAAGGGGCATTCAGGAAGATCTGCTTAAAGGAACCAAGACTCAAAGGGAGATCCTCCCTAAAAGCCAGAAGGAGAACCATTTAGAGGAACTAGAACTCAAAAGGGGGAAACTCTTTAAGGACATCCAAAAGATCCCATAAAAAGGAACCAAGACTCAAAGGGAGAACCTACCAAGAAGCCAAAGGGAAACCATTTAGAGGAACTAGGACTCAAAAAGTGAAACTCTCTAAAGACATCCAAAAGATCCCATAAAAAGGAACCAAGACTCAAAGGGAGATCCTCCCTAGCAGCCAGAAGGAGGACTATTTAGAGGAACTAAGACTCAAAAGGAGAAACTCTCTAAGGACATCCAAAAGATCCCATAAAAAGGAACCAAGACTCAAAGGGAGGTCCTCACTAGAAGCCAGAGGAGAAACCACTGGGGGGCTAAGACTCAAAAGGAGAAACTCTCTAAGGACATCCAAAATATCACTTAAAAAGGAACCAAGACTCAAAGGGAGGTCCTCACTAGCAGCCAGAGAAGGAACCACTAGGGGGACTAAGACTCAAAAGGAGAAATTATCTAAGGGGGATTCAGGAAGATCTGCTTAAAGGAACCAAGACTCAAAGGGAGATCCTCCCTAGAAGCCAGAAGGAGAACTATTTAGAGGAACTAGAACTCAAAAGGGGGAAACTCTTTAATGACATCCAAAAGATCCCATAAAAAGGAACCAAGACTTAAAGGGAGATCTTTCCTAAGAGCAAGAGGAGGAACCACTAGGGGGACTAAGACTCAAAAGGAGAAACTCTCTAAGGGGCATTCAGGAAGATCCGCTGAAAGGAACCAAGACTTAAAGGGAGATCCTCCCTAGAAGCCAGAAGGGGAACCATTTAGAGGAACTAAGACTCAAAAGGGGGAAACTCTTCAAGGACATCCAAAAGATCCCATAAAAAGGAACCAAGACTCAAAGAGAGATCCTCCCTAGCAGCCAGAGCAGGAACCACTAGGGGGACTAAGACTCAAAAGGAGAAACTCTCTAAGGGGCATTCAGGAAGATCCGCTGAAAGGAACCAAGATTCAAAGTGAGATACTAACTAAGAACCAGAGGAAGAACCTTTGGGAGGAACTAAGACTCAAAAGGTAATCCTTACTAAGAACAAGAGGAACCACTAACAGCAATCAAGCCTCAGAAGAAAGAGCATGAAAGCATGTATTAAAAGAACCACTGAAAGGAACCAAGACTCAAAAGGGGAACCTCCCGATAAAGTTGAGAAAGAACTAGAAGAATCCAATTTTAATGAGGAAGACTATGAGGAAGAACCACAAACAAAAATTAAATTGCTGTTGAAGGAAGAACCTCCATAAGAGCATGTTTTAAATGGGAGAGCATAAGGAAGAACCACTGAGAGGGAAAAAAATCTCAAAAGAAGAACCTTCATAGGAGCACAAAGAGGTTCCACTCTGAGGAACCAGGACTTAAAGGTAAGGACATAAGGATAAACCAATAAGAGGAGTCTCAAAAGGAGAACCTTCTTAGTAACGAGAGGTGGAACCTTTAAGAGGAACTAAGACTCGAAAGGAAGATCGTAAAGAAGAACCACAAACAGGAACTAAGACTCAAGAGCACCCAGGAGCCTGAGAGGAACCAGGTCTAAAAACGAGAACCTTCCTAAAAGCATGAGACAGAACCACTGAACAGAACCAAGACTTAAAAGGAAGTGCATACGACAAAAACACTGAGAGGAACCAAGTCTCAAAAAGAGAACGTTCCTAAGAACAAGAGGAGGGACCACCCAAGGCTCAAAAGGACAACTGCCTCGAGAGCATGAGGCAGAACCACTGAATAGTACCAAGACTTAAAAGGAAGAGCATACGACAAAAACACTGAGAAGAACCAAGTCTCAAAAAGAGAACCTTCCTAAGAACAAGAGGAGGAACCAGCCAGGCCACAAAAGGACAACTGCCTCGAAAGTTTGAGGCAGAACCACTGAGTAGAACCAAGACTTAAAAGGAAGAGCATAAGACAGAAACACTGAGAGGAACCAAGTCTCAAAAAGAGAACCTTCCTATGAACAAGAGGAGGAACCACCCAAGGCTCAAAAGGACAACTGCCTCGTAAGCATGGGGCAGAACCACTAAATAGAACCAAGACTTAAAAGGAAGAGCATACAACAAAAACACTGAGAGGAACCAAGTCTCAAAACGAGAACCTTTCTAAGAACAAGAGGAGGAACCACCCAAGCCACAAAATGACAACTGCCTCGAGAGCATGAGGCAGAACCACTGAATAGAACCAAGACTTAAAAGGAAGAGCATACGACAAAAACATTTAGAGGAACCAAGTCTCAAAAAGAGAACCTTCCTAAGAACAAGAGGAGGAACCACCCACGGCTTAAAAGGCTAACTGCCTCGTAAGCATGAGGCAGAACCACTGAATAGTACCAAGACTTAAAAGGAAGAGCATAAGGCAAAAACACTGAGAGGAACCAAGTCTCAAAAAGAGAACCTTCCTAAGAACAAGAGGAGGAACCACCCAGGCCACAAAAGGACAACTGCCTCGAGAGCATGAGGCAGAACCCCTGAATAGAACCAAGACTTAAAAGGAAGGGCATAAGACAAAAACACTGAGAGGAACCAAGTCTCAAAAAGAGAACCTTCCTGAGAACAAGAGGAGGAACCAGCCAGGCCACAAAAGAACAACTGCCTCGAGAGCATGAGGCAGAACCCCTGAGAAGAACCAAGACATAAAAGGAAGAGCATACGACAAAAACATTTACAGGAACCAAGTCTCAAAATGAGAACCTTCCAAAGAACAAGAGAAGGAACCACCCAAGCCACAAAATGACAACTGCCTCGAGAGCATGAGGCAGAACCACTGAGAAGAACCAAGACTTAAAAGGAAAAGCATACGACAAAAACACTGAGAGGAACCAAGTCTCAAAACGAGAACCTTCCTAAGAACAAGAGGAGGAACCATCCAAGCCACAAAAGGACAACTGCCTCGAAAGCTTGAGGCAGAACCACTGAGTAGAACCAAGACTTAAAAGGAAGAGCATAAGACAAAAATACTGAGAGGAACCAAGTCTCAAAAAGAGAACCTTCCAAAGAGCAAGAGGAGGAACCACCCAAGCCATAAAGGACAACTGCCTCGAGAGCATGAGGCAGAACCACTGAGTAGAACCAAGACTTAAAAGGAAGAGCATAAGACAAAAACACTGAGAGGAACCAAGTCTCAAAATGAGAACCTTCCTGAGAACAAGAGGAGGAACCACCCAGACCACAAAAGGACAACTGCCTCGAAAGCATGAGGCAGAATCACTGAATAGAACCAAGACTTAAAAGGAAGAGCATAAGACAAAAACGCTAAGGGGAACCAAGTCTCAAAAAGAGGACCTTCCTAAGAACAAGAGGAGGAACCACCCAAGCCACAAATGGACAACTGCCTCGTAAGCAGGAGGCAGAACCACTGAATAGAACCAAGACTTAAAAGGAAGAGCATAAGACAAAAACATTTAGAGGAACCAAGTCTCAAAATGAGAACCTTCCAAAGAACAAGAGAAGGAACCACCCAAGCCACAAAAGGACAACTGCCTCGAGAGCATGAGGCAGAACCAGTGAACGGAACCAGGACTCAGAAAGGGAACCCAGCATTGTCTAATGACAAGAGCAGTGAGAGTTATGAGGGTGTAAATAGGGAAACGAGGTGACCTCAAACACTGACCAGATGTGAAGCCCACCGCTCCGGGCGCTCGGCAGCAGCAGTGCCCTCAGTGAGTGAAGGCCGTGCGTGACCCCGTCTGACCCCGGTGCCTGCAGTGGAGGGGGGCAGTCTCCCCTGCCTGCGTCACGTACAACTCGTTTCCCTCGTCTGACCACACAGGCACAGATAGAGGACAGATGTTTTCCAGCGCCCTGTTTACGCACCTCCACCACACGGCGCTGATGACGTCACTGACGTCTTTAAGCTCTTCACGACGATGAAATGAATGTATTCCGTGTGAACCGTTTCCCTAGCTACACCACCTGTACCGACAGGCTCGTGTCACAGGAACGCCGTCAGATTGTCCGACCTGCTTCCGACCGCTGACGTAGCTCCAGTAAAAGACTCTGGCTCTGGAAATCTGGAACCCGCACAGCAAGGCTTTCTACTGTAGACGTAGCAAACGTTTAATGATCTGCCAAACACATAGACGTCCTCTTCACCTGTGCTGTCTCCAAACGGTCCTAACCTCCCTCTGATTGCTTCCCTGCCGCAAAGATGGAAACAATTAGCTGGTGTAATTGTCCTCATCTCACCCCGGAGTGAGCAGACCCTGGAGACCAGAGAGACGTTTTACAGCATGCTTCTGGAGGCTGTCCTGGACTTGGATCTACTGTACACCAGGAACGCTGGAAGTGGGAATCAGACTGTTGTCAGAAATAGGGCTGTCGCAAACTGAATTAAACTCCACTGACATGACGCCCTCTCGATAGATCAACAGGGATCAGCCCTCTTCATTAGCGATCGGTAGCTTGTTTGTTTCATTTGGGAAGATCAGTAAAACCTGTATGAATACTCGGAACTAGATTTTGGACATATTATGACTATAAGGGAGATTTGTACACAGAAGTTGGACTTAGACTGTTTTTAAACCTGGCTGTTCCTCTTCGAAGACTACGTAACCTCCTTCAGTAGGTCGGTAGCATGAACGGTCCATGATGGGGATGGAAGACCTGGGATGCCATAGCAAACAGGCTAGCAACACCTTAAAGATCACCTGGGATACCAGAGCAAACAGCCTAACAACATCTTAAAAATCACCTGGGATACCTGAGCAAACAGCCTAGCAACAGCTTAATAATACCTGGGATACCTGAGCAAACAGCCTAGCAACGCCTTAAAGATCGCCTGGGATACCAGAGCAAACAGCCTAGCGACAACTTAATAATACCTGGGATACCTGAGCAAACAGCCTAGCAACACCTTAAAGATCACCTGGGATACCAGAGCAAACAGCCTAGCAACGCCTTAAAGATCACCTGGGATACCAGAGCAAACAGCCTAGCAACACCTTAATAATACCTGGGATACCAGAGCAAACAGCCTAGCAACGCCTTAAAGATCACCTGGGATACCAGAGCAAACAGCCTAGCAACACCTTAATAATACCTGGGATACCAGAGCAAACAGCCTAGCAACACCTTAATAATACCTGGGATACCAGAGCAAACAGCCTAGCAGCATCTTAAAGATCACCTGGGATACCAAAGCAAACAGCCTAGCAACACCTTAATAATACCTGGGATACCAGAGCAAACAGTCTAGCAACACCTTAAAGATAACCTGGGATACCAGAGCAAGCAGCCTAGCAACGCCTTAAAGATCACCTGGGATACCAGAGCAAACAGCCTAGCAACACCTTAAAGTTCACCTGGGATACCTGAGCAAACAGCCTAGCAACACCTTAAAGTTCACCTGGGATACCTGAGCAAACAGCCTAGCAACACCTTAAAGATAACCTGGGATACCAGAGCAAACAGCCTAGCAACACCTTAAAGATCACCTGGGATACCAGAGCAAACAGCCTAGCAACAGCTTAAAGATCACCTGGGATACCAGATCAAACAGCCTAGCAACACCTTAAAGATAACCTGGGATACCAGATCAAACAGCCTAGCAACACCTTAAAGATCACCTGGGATACCAGAGCAAACAGCCTAGCAACACCTTAAAGATCACCTGGGATACCAGAGCAAACAGCCTAGCAACGCCTTAAAGATCGCCTTGGATACCAGAGCAAACAGCCCAGCAACATCTTAAAATCATCTGGGATACCAGATCAAACAGCCTAGCAACACCTTAAAGATTACCTGGGATACCAGAGCAAACAGCCTAGCAACAGCTTAAAAATCACCTGGGATACCAGAGCAAACAGCCTAGCAACACCTTAAAGATCACCTGGGATACCAGAGCAAACAGCCTAGCAACACCTTAATAATACCTGGGATACCAGAGCAAGCAGCCTAGCAACGCCTTAAAGATCACCTGGGATACCTGAGCAAACAGCCTAGCAACACCTTAAAGATAACCTGGCATACCAGAGTAAACAGCCTAGCAACAGCTTAAAGATAACCTGGGATACCAGAACAAACAGCCTAGCAACAGCTTAAAGATCACCTGGGATACCAGAGCAAACAGCCTAGCAACAGCTTAAAGATCACCTGGGATACCAGAGCAAACAGCCTAGCAACACCTTAAAGATCACCTGGGATACCAGAGCAAACAGCCTAGCAACACCTTAAAGATCACCTGGGATACCAGAGCAAACAGCCTAGCAACATCTTAAAGATCACCTGGGATACCAGAGCAAACAGCCTAGCAACATCTTAAAGATCATCTGGGATACCAGAGCAAACAGCCTAGCAACACCACTGCAGTCTTTGGAGATGTTGTTATACAGCTGTCTGCCAGTAATCACATGTGCCTTTCAGCCCCAGTAGGAATGTATGTGGGGTCAAAGGTTATTATTAGATTATTGCCTAATAATGTTGGCGTCCAGGTTGCTGGTCCTGTAAGCCCCTGGTCTGTGTGTGGATTCAGATGGTTGCTGCCTCGGACTGTGTGTGTGTGTGTGTGTGGATACACGGTTTGAAATAATCCGGGGGAATAAAGATACACTGTGTTCGTCCATGTCTCCCAGAGAGAGCCTTACCTATGAACCCAGCGTGTGGGAGTCACTCACTCCCTATTTCAGCAATCATCTCCCCCTTAGCTGGGCCGCCCTGGGGGTCTGCACGCTGATCCACTGAGCATGTGCCAACCCCACGTACCTCCAGCAGAGCATTGATGATTGGCAAAGAGCGAAAAAATAATGGCAGTGTTTTTGTTTTGCATCAAAAAGCTAAACTGCACGCTCTGTTATTCCGCCCCAGAGCCTGGCTGGTGTTCCGCAGCGAGAGAAATCCAGCACAGATGGTCACAGAAACAATGAGAACTGGGGGAAAGGTGACAGTCGCTCTTTCAAGGCCACACGTTTCACACAGAACCAATACAGATAAAGCAAAGGCTATCCTGAGCCTGCTCTATAGTGTCTCATTAGGTCGAGTGTATAACTCTAAGCGCTAAATATATGGTATTGTGGTATACACAGAGTCTGTTCTACAGTTTCTCATTAGGTCGAGTGTATAACTCTAAGCTCTAAATGTAGGTACTGCGGTATACACTGAGCCTGTTCTACAGTTTCTCATTAGGTTGAGTGTATAACTCTAAGCTCTAAATGTAGGTATTGTGGTATACACTGAGTCTGTTCTACAGTTTCTCATTAGGTCGAGTGTATAACTCTAAGCTCTAAATGTAGGTACTGTGGTATAGACTGAGTCTGTTCTGCAGTGTCTCGTTAGGTCGAGTGTATAACTCTAAGCTCTAAATGTAGGTACTGTGGTATACACTGAGTCTGTTCTACAGTTTCTCATTAGGTCGAGTGTATAACTCTAAGCTCTAAATGTAGGTACTGTGGTATACACTGAGTCTGTTCTACAGTTTCTCATTAGGTCGAGTGTATAACTCTACGCTCTAAATGTAGGTACTGTGGTATACACTGAGTCTGTTCTACAGTTTCTCATTAGGTCGAGTGTATAACTCTAAGCTCTAAATGTAGGTACTGTGGTATAAGCTGAGTCTGTTCTACAGTTTCTCATTAGGTGGAGTGTATAACTCTAAGCTCTAAATGTAGGTACTGTGGTATAAGCTGAGTCTGTTCTACAGTTTCTCATTAGGTGGAGTGTATAACTCTAAGCTCTAAATGTAGGTACTGTGGTATACACTGAGTCTGTTCTACAGTTTCTCATTAGGTCGAGTGTATAACTCTAAGCTCTAAATGTAGGTACTGTGGTATACACGGAGTCTGTTCTACAGTTTCTCATTAGGTCGAGTGTATAACTCTAAGCTCTAAATGTAGGTACTGTGGTATACACTGAGTCTGTTCTACAGTTTCTCATTAGGTCGAGTGTATAACTCTAAGCTCTAAATGTAGTAACTGTGGTATACACTGAGTCTGTTCTACAGTTTCTCATTAGGTCGAGTGTATAACTCTAAGCTCTAAATGTAGGTACTGTGGTATACACTGAGTCTGTTCTACAGTTTCTCATTAGGTCGAGTGTATAACTCTAAGCTCTAAATGTAGGTACTGTGGTATACACTGAGTCTGTTCTACAGTTTCTCATTAGGTGGAGTGTATAACTCTAAGCTCTAAATGTAGGTATTGTGGTATACACCGAGTCTGTACTACAGTTTCTCATTAGGTGGAGTGTATAACTCTAAGCTCTAAATGTAGGTACTGTGGTATACACTGAGTCTGTTCTACAATTTCTCATTAGGTGGAGTGTATAACTCTAAGCTCTAAATGTAGGTACTGTGGTATACACTGAGTCTGTTCTACAGTTTCTCATTAGGCAGAGTGTATAACTGTAATCTCTAAATGTGGGTATTGTGGTATACACTGAGTCTGTTCTACAGTGTCTCGTTAGGTCGAGTGTATAACTCTAAGCTCTAAATGTAGGTACTGTGGTATACACTGAGTCTGTTCTACAGTTTCTCATTAGGTCGAGTGTATAACTCTAAGCTCTAAATGTAGGTACTGTGGTATACACTGAGTCTGCTCTACAGTTTCTCATTAAGTCGAGTGTATAACTCTAAGCTCTAAATGTAGGTACTGTGGTATACACTGAGTCTGTTCTACAGTTTCTCATTAAGTCGAGTGTATAACTCTAAGCTCTAAATGTAGGTACTGTGGTATACACTGAGTCTGCTCTACAGTTTCTCATTAAGTCGAGTGTATAACTCTAAGCTCTAAATGTAGGTACTGTGGTATACACTGAGTCTGCTCTACAGTTTCTCATTAGGCTGAATGGGAAGTTACAAGTGTTCTGAGAAAGCTCCAGCCTGACAGCAGTGTGATTTATCAGTGCTGCTCCATGGTCCGAAAGGGAAATCCTGCACAGCTGAAGATTCCTTGGGCCTCCAGAATCACCCCGCCCTCCTCAGACCTCTTTATCAGTGGCATGGTGGAGTTTTCCACTCCAACAGGCGTCAGTGTTAATGTACCTTCCACAAACATGATGACGTCAGCAGAACAGTTCAGGCCCCCCACTGGCACGGTTCTCTTGTCCTACATATGCATATTGTAGCTACACTGGTCCAGTGGAATAATGGCCATCTAAATCTATTTCTCTCTCTTCCTTCATTAGACACTTGTAGAGAGCTTGTATTCATTGCTAGGTAGTATAGCATAGCATAGCTAGCATTGTATTTATTGCTAGTTAGTATAGCATAGCTAGCATTGTATTCATTGCTAATTAGTATAGCATAGCTAGCATTGTATTCATTACTAGTTAGTATAGCATAGCTAGCTAGCATTGTATTCACTGCTAGTTAGTATAGCATAGCTAGATAACACTGTATTCATGGTTAGTTAGTATAGCATAGCTAGATAGCATTGTATTTATTGCTAGTTAGTATAGCATAGCTAGCATTGCATTCATTGCTAGTTAGTATAGCATAGCTAGCATTGCATTCATTGCTAGTTAGTATAGCATAGCTAGCTAGCATTGTATTCATTGCTAGTTAGTATAGCATAGCTAGCTAGCATTGTATTCATGGCTAGTTAGTATAGCATAGCTAGCTAGCATTGTATTCATTGCTAGTTAGTATAGCATAGCTAGCTAGCAAGCATTGTATTTATTGCTAGTTAGTATAGCATAGCTAGCTAGCAAGCATTGTATTTATTGCTAGTTAGTATAGCATAGCTAGCTAACATTGCATTCATGGCTAGTTAGTATAGCATAGCTAGCTAGCATTGCATTCATTGCTAGTTAGTATAGCATAGCTAGCATTGCATTCACTGCTAGTTAGTATAGCATAGCTAGCATTGCATTCACTGCTTATATTTTAAACTCATTTTACTCGCTTTATAAACCTGTTCTCGTTTGATTTCAGTGCCTTTTAATAATAACAATAACAAACAATTCACACCAAGACAGACATTTCAAAATACGTCACTTTGACAGTGACGCAAATGTTGATTTACAGGAATGCACAATTTAGTAACAGCAGGCAGGAACGCCACCATGACTGCAGTCTAGAACCTCATCTGAAGGGTGCTTTAGCCATGCTACAATAGGAAGTGGTTATGCTACGGCAAATAGCTAGATGCTAACATTAGCTTCCCACAGAAGAACCTGGTAGTGTACCTTAAGAACCATGTTTAATAAAGAGGCTTGTTCATGTGAAGAACCTCTAATAGCTTCCCATATAATAAAGGTTCTCTACCGGTCTCTCCTTCTAGAACCTTTACATCATGTAGAGGCTCCTCAAACGTGCTGGGGTTCCTATGTGGAAACAGTTGAATGACGGTGTTCGGCACCAAGGACCTGCCACGGTTCAGCCTTTGCGTGTTTACCATAGCCTTCTGGTGACACTTGGGCAGATGCTAGCAGCATCGGAACTCCAGCAGTCACATGCAGCACATCTACGGCACTGCGGGTGGAGGAGAGATCAGAGAGAGTGAGCGCTACTGCTGCCATCGAGCGTGGCGACGCAAGCTGGGGAGGAGGGTGCAGGACTGCGTCCCAGGGTCCCAGGATGTGTGTGAAGACACTGCTTGGGTTCTGGATGGACTACCTAGAGTCCTTGTAGGTTGCTGGAGCGGCTGAAGAAGGTGTAGCAGGCTGCTACTGGTTGGTTTGGCTATGGAGGCAGTAGGAGAGACGTTGAGTCATGTTGTATTGGTGCCTACCATCCAGGAGTCTGGTCATGGTCTGTGAGAGAGGATTAGCGTGGCAAGACGGACCACGAGAACCATCAGCAGTCTAGGTATCGCTATGAGGCTCGACAGCCGAGGCCAGCTGAAGGATGGCTAAGGAGATGCTAGTTGGTAAGGATGCCTGATGGAGGCTGACAGAGAGGACCAGGTGGTGTTTACCGTGGCTTTCTGGACCGTCGCATCAACACTTTGGCCGTGTGCTAGCAGAACCAGAACTCCAGTGCTCATGTACAGCACGATCTGGAGAACCTGGAGTGGCCCTGGTATCTTCGGCTCCAGTCAAGCTGCTAAGGGGTCCACCATGCTGGGGAGGAGTGCTGGGGTAGGGTGTGCAACCGTGAGGAGGGACCGTGGAGGACACTGTGTGTACTGTCCCAGTAATGTAGTGTCCCAGACGGCATGGCAGGAAGACTCTTTGGCTGTTGGGTCTAGCAACCTGCTACTGGCTGGTTTGGCTGTGGAGGCATGGGAGGCACGGGCAAGTGCGAAGCCCCCTGGAAGAGTAGATGGTGGGCAGGGAGGGACACTGTGGGTTGCAAGAAGATCAGCCATGCTGGGGAGGAGGACGCAGTGCTCAATCTCTCTGGTTCTACCTGAAGTTTGCACAGTGGTCCAGTGTTGGTGCCTACCCTTTTTCAGTAGCAGGCCGCTGACATGTCCATCTTCACAGGGCAGTCTGACCATATGAGACCCTTATGTGCTAGAACATGCCCACATAATGAAGTGGAATCCTTATAAATAGATGTTCTAGGTCATTTCCTTGGGTAGAACGTTGTTTAATACAGAAATAGAGCCCTCCCTGCTCCTGACCTCATGTGTTCCGCACTCGGCCTTTTATGATGTGTCAGTAAAGTTCAATAGGGCTTCTGGGAGCGCCGTGTAAATCACGGGTGCGTCGTCAGAACAAAGCAAGGCCATGTTGCTAATGCCTCAAACTGTTCCTCTGACTTCTCCGAAGGGAACGGCAGAACAACATCACTCATCCGTCCAACAACAAGAAAGGCGTGACCTCCGGAGCAGAAAGGTGGGAGGACCGGGACCACTGACCACAGAATGGAGGCCCAGCCTAGCATTTATTAAGTTACGTATTTATTTATTTATGTATTTGTACACGCGCCAAAAACTTTCAGCACGATTGTAACATCCACATTCGTTCATTTACTACCCCATCCGATGCCTGACCCCGCCCACACAAACATATAAGGACATATATGCTATCAGTCAACAGTCTAGACCCACCCAGCTAAATGGATGATGTTGGTTACACAGCTCCAACTGATGAGAGTCTGAACCAGTCCATATCCTGATACACCACATCTACTCCTGACGTAGCCCAGTATGATACTCCTCCATATCTCCACCTCTAATACATATTTAGTGGTGTAAAAGCTTTGATCTCTTTTTCTGCACAGTGTAAAAGCTCTAGCTCTCCTTTCAGGTTAGTGAATATTCATGAGGGACCGACCAACAGAATCGCTCCAAACCGGCTTAGTAGTAAACCTTGTTCTATCAGCTCCACTGCAGATTAAGAGAGCTGCTCCATCCTCCTGTACAGCTCCACTCTGGAGGGTTTTAAGGTGGACGGTATAATTCCAGGAGGGCTAGTTTATAGTTTGGTGTTCTCAGTTTTATTCTACAGCTTTAAGATACACAGAAGGAGAACCGTCTACGAGGAGCCGTCTCTAAACTTTTGACTGGTAGTGTATATCTGTATTAATGTATATGTTTCTACATCTATATCTATCTCACTTGTAACCGTCCTACAGTCACACGGTCCTACGCATACAGGTCACTCATCATCTATATAACAGCTCCACCCAGAAGGAGGTGTGGGAGTGCGGGTGTGTTGGGAAGGAGGATAAAGGTGACCAGGATCAATACCTGGTGATAAATTTAGACTGATATGATCAATATTTATTGAGCTACACATACAGAAGTCTGTCTCTCAGTATGGCGTCGGGCCGCCGTGTTTGCTAACCCAACACGCCAGACGTCTCGGTATGGAGCTGTAGAGGTTCCTAATGGTGTCCTGTGATAACCCATCCCATGCAGCTTGAACATCCTCAGTTCCTGCAGATGGTGCGGTAGGGGTGGAGGTGGAGGGACACCAGGTCTTCGTAACCGTTCATCTTGGTGCTGACCACGGTGCCTCCACACACGGATTCGGGCGTCTCCACCAAGACTAAAGCGGGACTCGTCACTGAAGATGACCCGCTGCCATTCTGAGTCCCTCCATGACAGTCTGGTACGACACCACTGCAGTCTTTGGTGACGGTGACGTGGTGTTAAGGACAGTCGTGGTAACGGTCTGTGTGCATGTAGTCCTGCATGGTGCAGCCGTCTGCTGATGGTGCTGCACTAACAGGATGACTGAATGTCTGGGTGATGAGGCCCGTCCTTGCTTACGTCGCATGTGCATTAATAAATTAGCGTACCAAATATGAACCCTGTGACATACTGTGGCAACTTGTTCATGTGACTTCATGTCACAGTATATCCTGTTCCTCACTGAGTATCTGTCAATAACACCACCCACAGTGTGGAGATGAGTAATCATTTCACCCCAGATATATAAATGCTCAGAGATTGGTTATACTTTGTGGTCTGTGGGTGTCGACGCACAGCGAACTGGTCCTCACCCTCCTCCTCCCATCACATCATGTTCCCACACGGGCGAGAAGCCTCCCCCGGAAAAACTCAGTGTTCAGACTGAGCAGGCCTTTAATACCTATCGTCTCATCTCCGCCGAGACTTTCCCCGATGTAATGAGGGAACACGGTGTCTAAATCCAGTGTTCCTGAGCCAGCGCTCCAAAAACAGAAGACCGAGGAAAACAAACAGAGGAAGCCGTGGAGCTGTGGTGCAGGAGAAACCCGGCTCGAGCCGTTCGGAGGGGTAATTAAACGAGGTGAGTTCAAAAGAGCCTGCATGGCGCTGAGCTCCACGGCCGGGTGGTAAACAGATGCCAGGTTTGACAGGAAGTGGCCGTCCTATGACAGGGTTCCGACAAGGACAGGAGATCCTTATCCTCCAGGGACCACCCACACCAGCACCATGTGTTTAGAACATCATCACTGAGCTGAACTGGACTGGGCTGAGCTACCATTTAATCTCCAGCCGCCTGTTTGAAAAGGATTAAAGAGCAGACACATAAAACACCTGGCATGCCGTGAGGAGGATCACCGGGACCTTCTCGGACACGGTAAAAACTTCAGGAGAGCCATGGATGACAGGGAGCTTAGCATGAAGACTGATCTACACGGCTTAGCATGACGCAAAATGGTGTGTCCTTGAAGAAGGAGATGTTCTACAAGGAGGTGTTGGCTACAAGGCCAATGGTGCAAGGAATGGAAGGCCTATGGCCTTGTAGCCAACACCTCCTTGTAGAACATCTCCTTCTTCGAGGACAATTAGCGATGTGTCTAAATCACATCTATCACAGTCTATCACAGTCTATTGCTGGCCTATGGCCTTCCATTCCTTGCACCATTGGCCTTGTAGCCAACACCTCCTTGTAGAACATCTCCTTCTTCGAGGACAATTAGCGATGTGTCTAAATCACATCTATCACAGTCTATCACAGTCTATTGCTGGCCTATGGCCTTCCATTCCTTGCACCATTGGCCTTGTAGCCAACACCTCCTTGTAGAACATCTCCTTCTTCGAGGACAATTAGCGATGTGTCTAAATCATTATCTCACTCCGCATTGAGATGTTCCGTAATCTCTATGACCACTATGTGGTTTCTGGCACTGCATGACTCACTGTTATCTATATACGTCAGAGAGGAATCCTCGGGGCTTTTGCAAGACCTCCTGAGACAGCCTCTGGTTCTGGGAAACGCGACCCAAATTCAGGATCAGGAGAACCATTTTTATTCAGCAGGATCATCCGAGTAGTTGTCTTTAAAGGCAAGCCAAAGAAACCCCCTTTTCCTTTCCCAACCCCCACCCACATGGGACATGCCGACAGTGACTGATCATGCATGTAGCGCAGCAACAGAAACACAACATCTTCGGTGGGACTACTCCATCGTACGAGGAATTCCAAGGTTTGGATAGTGTTGGCTTAAACAGGATGTCCACCGATTGTGCACAATGCCAGTAATGTATGGATGGCTGTGGGGGACTCTTTTCCACTGCAGAGCAGAAAGGTCCTCAGGACTTCTGAGAAAGGTCCTTGGGGCTTTACCGTGGCATTCCATGCTCAAGTGGACTTGTGAGACGGCTGATGGTTCCTTTTTCCGTCCTTTGGTTCTTTTATATGCTGTGCTGCAAAAACAGAATCCAGAAGAAAGCTACACACAAAAATGGCTAGATGCTAACAGGCTAATATCTAAACACACGCACGACAAGATATATTTGAATTCATCCGTCACCCCAACCCCTGCTAGAAATCCCAGCATGGACCAGAGCGTTGGTCAGCATTACAAACAGTGCACATTGTGACAGCAAGACAGCATAGACCACCTTAAACCAGCATAGACCATCTTAAGAGAGCATTGACCATCTTAAACCAGCATAGACCACCTTAAACCGGCATAGACCAACTTAAACCAGCATAGACCATCTGAAGAGAACATGGACCCTCTTAAACCAGCATAGACCAACTTATACCAGCATAGACCACCTTAAACCAGCATAGACCAACTTAAGACAGCATAGACCACCTTAAAAGAGCATTGACCATCTTAAACCAGCATAGACCAAGTTAGGACAGCATAGACCACCTTAAACCAGCATAGACCAATTTAAACCAGCATAGACCATCTGAAGAGAGCATGGACCATCTTAAACCAGCATAGATCAACTTATCCCAGCATAGACCATCTTAAGACAGCCTAGACCACCTTAAACCAGCATAGACCAACTTAAGACATCTTAGAGAAACTTAAACCAGCATAGACCTGCTTCAAACAGCATAGACCATCATGTGAGCTGCCGAACTAACACATTAGCTTGCTTGCTAACGTAGGTAGCTTACAAAACAGTTAGCCTAAGTTTCCCTTAAGTAGATGCTTTTCCAATAGGGCGGCTGCTAGCCGGACAATACGTAACGGAATACTATCTGTAGCAAACTTGACGCCAAACGTCTTGTTTGATTGACCACATCCACACAGAATGATGCCAGTGTGGGGGTGGGTTTCTTGAGGCCCTTCAGTTTCGCCCTCAGACTTTTATATGTTGTACTGCTCCCGGTATTGTTCAAGATCCATTTCGGTGAGGCACAACTGGGTACCCTAAAATAGAGCTTGTGGGTCAGCTTGGGTCCTTGTTCGCTCTTGGACGTCCCCTCTGGAATTTCAGCTCCAGTCAGTTCCAAGCCGTCACGGATGCAGAGTGTTGGAAATCCTGCCAAGAGAACGTCAAGCATGTCTTCCTAGAAAGTGTAGTATTCCATAATGTGGTCATTCTGAACAACAGCCAAATCAACATTTCCATTAATGGGAGGAACGTGGGCCCCATAGCGTGTGTTTATATTCATATCTATGATTCTATATAGCACCAAAGAGGGTTCTTCTGTTGTTACAAGCTTTGACCTCACAACAGTAGGGGAACCATTTTTGCTGCTACATGAATCATGGTGTAAAACGCTCTATGCATAAACATGTAGAACCCAATCTCCATCCATCTGAAGAACGAGTTTACCCTGCCAAGAACCATATAGCATGCATTTAGCTGGCGCTCATATCCAGAGCGACTTACGAGGTCAATCATATTCCTGGTGGGCCAATGTAGCGTTAGGAGTCCTGCCCAAGGACTCTTATTGGTGTAGCACAGCATAGTCACCCAGACCGGGATTCGAACCCTAGTCTGCCACATGTGGTGGCGGCGGCTCCCTGGTGGATAGTGGTGTAGCCGCTGAGCTACACCATCCACCATACTGCACCTGGAAAAACTAGCTGCCCATTAATTCCCAGAAGGAATCACCCCACAGGAATGAAACGTGGTGGGTAGGTTTGACATTGTGAGACATGCCAATGAGTCAGGCCAGGCATGTGGCGTATGCAGGGACAGCCCTTATCATTGTACCTGACCAGGTATATAAGGTCCTGTTGCGGGTGGTGTCCATTCTGACTGTTGTATTGGTAGCATCCTTTCCAAGTGAAGTGTGTGCCTCAGAGAAGAGTTCGAAAGCAGTTCCAGCAATGGGACGAGTGTAAGAGGGGTCCCATCGTAGGGGTCCGGGAAGCTGGATGGTCTTATTGACGTATTGCGCACCATACTGGTCATACGAATATTACCATAACGCAGCAGTGGACAGATAAAGACATGTACCAGCGTCATGGAGGATCCGGAAGACCAACACAAAACCAGAGGGAGTACCAACGAATTTTCCAACATGCTTGGAGTGACCTAACATCACGTCACTCTGTTAGTGCAGCACCATTGCCAGACGGCTATACGGCGCAGGACTACATGCATGAGGACCGTTACCACGACTGTCCTTAACACCACGTCACCATCACCAAAGACTGCAGTGGTGTCGTACCAGACTGTCGTGGAGTGACTCAGAATGGCAGAGGGTCATCTTCAGTGACGAGTCCGGCTTTTGTCACACGTCCAGAAGGCCTGGTGTCCCTCCACCTCCACCCCTACCGCACCATCTGCAGGAACTGTGTGTAGATGTTCAAGCTGCATGGGATGGATTATCACAGGACACCATTAGGAACCTCTACAGCTCCATACCGAGATGTCTGGCATGTTGGGTTAGCTAGCCTAGCGCATGCTATCTGTGCCTTCTTCCTCGTGTGCTTACTCACGTTTCGGAGCAGCACGTTGAATTGCAAGCCAGTGAATTGCTCCCCTGTGTGCTTCCTCCATCTTGGATTTCGCTATATGAAATATTCCTATTCATATTCCGTATTAAACTCCATTTAGGTCACCCAGTGAGAGGACGTCATTGTCCTGCAGCAGATGGGTCTGGATGCGGATGACCACCCAGGACAGAAAGTCAATCTTGGACAGGATGGAGGGGTGGTGGTGGTGGTGGTGGGGTGCTCCGGTCAGGGGTCTGAGTGGATTAGAGGCTGCTCCACTGAGGCTTTACCATCACCAGCTGGGCAAATGTATCACTGCTCCAGCTGGACTTTCCTTCACAGTAGGACGTGCTCAAACACCCACACAGTCAAAGGTCCCATAGACTCGAGACATAGGAATCTGGAATCTGTAGGAGCACTGAACGCAATCGGAAACAGTGCACTGATACATACGAACAGGGAATCCTCTGAGAAGTGAGGCATTGAGGAAGGATGGAAAGTACGGAGAGTGCTGCTCGCTTAACATCTCGTTTTAGCATATTAGCATTTCTCATAGTTAGCAATGGAACGGAATACATTTGATTATTGAAAAGGACATGGCATGACATGACGTTCTGGAGACACAATGGGAGAATAGTGTCGGAATAACTCGGAACGGTTTGCCAAATTTCCAGTCCAAGTCAAGCAGTTAAAGGTGCTTTCATAGCTCCTTGCTGGACGACCCGACAGGCTGGTGAGGAAAGCTGGTGCTGTGCTGGGACTAGAGCTGGAGTCCTTAACACCACTGGCGGAGAGGAGAGCCCTCAGCAAGCTGCTGAACATCATGGACAATGTTCACCATCCTCTGCACAGCACAGCACGATCATCAGGCAGAGGAGGTCATTCAGTGGCAGGCTGCTGTCCCAGTCCTGCTCCACAGACAGACTCAGGAAGTCTTCTGTCCCTCTGTCTCTATGACTGACATCTGTCATCTTCTCAATATGCACCATCTATATGACTGACATCTGTCATCTTCTCAATGTGCACCGTCTATATGACTGACATCTGTCATCTTCTCACTTTGCATTGTCTATATGACTGACATCGGTCATCTTCTCAATATGCACTGTCTATATGACTGACATCTGTCATCTTCTCAATATGCACCATCTATATGACTGACATCTGTCATCTTCTCAATATGCACTGTCTATATGACTGACATCTGTCATCTTCTCAATATGCACCATCTATATGACTGACATCGGTCATCTTCTCAATATGCACTGTCTATATGACTGACATCTGTCATCTTCTCAATATGCACCATCTATATGACTGACATCTGTCATCTTCTCAATGTGCACCGTCTATATGACTGACATCGGTCATCTTCTCAATTTGCATTGTCTATATGACTGACATCGGTCATCTTCTCAATATGCACTGTCTATATGACTGACATCTGTCATCTTCTCACTTTGCATTGTCTATATGACTGACATCGGTCATCTTCTCAATATGCACTGTCTATATGACTGACATCTGTCATCTTCTCAATATGCACCATCTATATGACTGACATCGGTCATCTTCTCAATTTGCACTGTCTATATGACTGACATCTGTCATCTTCTCACTTTGCATTGTCTATATGACTGACATCGGTCATCTTCTCAATATGCACTGTCTATATGACTGACATCTGTCATCTTCTCACTTTGCGCTGTCTATATGACTGACATCTGTCATCTTCTCAATATGCACTGTCTATATGACTGACATCTGTCATCTTCTCACTTTGCACTGTCTATATGACTGACATCGGTCATCTTCTCAATATGCACTGTCTATATGACTGACATCGGTCATCTTCTCAATATGCACTGTCTATATGACTGACATCGGTCATCTTCTCAATATGCACTGTCTATATGACTGACATCGGTCATCTTCTCAGTTTGCACTGTCTATATGACTGACATCGGTCATCTTCTCAGTTTGCACTGTCTATATGACTGACATCGGTCATCTTCTCAATATGCACTGTCTATATGACTGACATCGGTCATCTTCTCAGTTTGCACTGTCTATATGACTGACATCGGTCATCTCAGTATGCACTGTCTATATGACTGACATCTGTCATCTTCTCAATATGCACTGTCTATATGACTGACATCGGTCATCTTCTCAATATGCACTGTCTGTATGACTGACATCGGTCATCTTCTCAATTTGCACCATCTATATGACTGACATCGGTCATCTTCTCAATTTGCACTGTCTGTACAACTGACATTGGTCATCTTCTCAATTTGCACTGTCTATATGACTGACATCGGTCATCTTGTCTATTTGCACTGTCTATACGACTGACATCGGTCATCTTCTCAATTTACACTGTCTGTATGACTGACATCGGTCATCTTCTCAATTTGCACTGTCTATATGACTGACATCGGTCATCTTCTCAATATGCACTGTCTCTATGACTGACATCGGTCATCTTCTCAATTTACACTGTCTATATGACTGACATCGGTCATCTTCTCAGTTTGCACTGTCTATATGACTGACATCTGTCATCTTCTCAGTTTGCACTGTCTATATGACCGACATCGGTCATCTTCTCAATATGCACTGTCTATATGACTGACATCGGTCATCTTCTCACTTTGCACTGTCTATATGACTGACATCGGTCATCTTCTCAATATGCACCGTCTATATGACTGACATCAGTCATCTTCTCAGTTTGCACTGTCTATATGACTGACATCGGTCATCTTCTCAATTTGCACTGTCTATATGACTGACATCGGCCATCTTCTCAATTTGCACCGTCTATATGACTGACATCGGTCATCTTCTCAATTTGCATCGTCTATATGACTGACATCAGTCATCTTCTCAATATGCACTGTCTATATGACTGACATCGGCCATATTCTCAATTTGCACTGTCTATACGACTGACATCGGTCATCTTCTCAATATGCACTGTCTATATGACTGACATCGGTCATCTTCTCATTTTGCACTGTCTATATGACTGACATCGGTCATCTTCTCAATATGCACTGTCTATATGACTGACATCGGTCATCTTCTCAATTTGCACTGTCTATATGACTGACATTGGTCATCTTCTCAACATGCACCGTCTATATGACTGACATCGGTCATCTTCTCAATATGCACTGTCTATATGACTGACATCGGTCATCTTCTCAATTTGCACTGTCTATATGACTGACATCGGTCATCTTCTCAACATGCACTGTCTATATGACTGACATCGGTCATCTTCGCAATATGCACCGTCTATTTGACTGACATCGGTCATCTTCTCAATATGCACTGTCTGTATGACTGACATCGGTCATCTTTGCAATTTGCACTGTCTGTATGACTGACATCGGTCATCTTCTCAATATGCACTGTCTATATGACTGACATCGGTCATCTTCTCAATATGCACCGTCTATATGACTGACATAGGTCATCTTCTCAATTTGCACTGTCTATATGACTGACATCGGTCATCTTCTCAATATGCACCGTCTATATGACTGACATAGGTCATCTTCTCAATTTGCACTGTCTATATGACTGACATCGGTCATCTTCTCAATATGCACCGTCTATATGACTGACATCGGTCATCTTCTCAATTTGCACTGTCTATATGACTGACATAGGTCATCTTCTCAATTTGCACTGTCTATATGACTGACATCGGTCATCTTCTCAATTTGCACTGTCTATATGACTGACATCGGTCATCTTCTCAATATGCACTGTCTATATGACTGACATCGGTCATCTTCTCAATATGCACCGTCTATATGACTGACATCGGTCATCTTCTCACTTTGCACTGTCTATATGACTGACATCGGTCATCTTCTCAATATGCACTGTCTATATGACTGACATTGGTCATCTTCTCAATTTGCACGGTCTATATATGACTGACATCGGTCATCTTCTCAATTTGCACCATCTATATGACTGACATCGGTCATCTTCTCAATTTGCACCGTCTATATGACTGACATCGGTCATCTTCTCACTTTGCACTGTCTATATGACTGACATTAGCCATCTTCTCAACATGCACCATCTATATGACTGACATCGGTCATCTTCTCAATTTGCACTGTCTATATGACTGACATCGGTCATCTTCTCAATATGCACTGTCTATATGGCTGACATCGGTCATCTTCTCAATATGCACTGTCTATATGGCTGACATCGGTCATCTTCTCAATATGCACCGTCTATATGACTGACATCGGTCATCTTCTCAATATGCACTGTCTATATGACTGACATTAGCCATCTTCTCAATATGAACCGTCTATATGACTGACATTAGCCATCTTCTCAATATGCACCGTCTATATGACTGACATCGGTCATCTTCTCAATTTACACTGTCTATATGACTGACAATGCAATGGTAAAGCTTTTGTGAACTATTGTTGGGTCTTGTTGAGTCTTCCTCAGGAAACATGCGAGCCATCTGCTGAGCTGGTGGTTCTGCTGTATCTCTAAGGACACTCTGGAACGATGCAGAAGCTTCCCACTTCTTCCCGTAAGTTGCACAAAACGGGACGAAAGCAGACACATGATGCGGCATGGAAACAATTTCACTTTATCGTCATTATGGCAGGAAACCTAGCCTTGTCTGCGAAGCCGTAAAGCAGACCCTACTCGGAGCCTGCCGATCTGCCTCGTCTTCAGTGGTTTCTCCTGGAGGTACGGACTGGATCCAGGACCGCACACTTCCTCTCGAAAGTGTTCAAGGGGGCGTTCATGTCCTACGCCGTGGCAAACAATAGATGTCTGAGGTTATGGCTGGCTGTTCACTCGGTCAGGGCTAACGTGTTCAGTCTGGGTTGTCGCTTTGAGGCTGGAAGAGGAGGTGGTGGGGGGACGGGAAGGGGGTGACGTTGCTGATCGGTCCTGTGTCAGTGTGTTGGGGAGGGATTGGTTGGAGGGATGAACGGAGGAAGTGGGTCTGATTTATCAAACTGAAGGCTGAAAGCTTCAAAGACTCCCCCCACCTTTACCAGCCTCCCCAGGGGACAACTACGTCGGCCCACATTGCGGCCCATCAGAACTTACCAGATGTTGGGCGCTTTTTACCTGCTGACAACGACCTTTTATTTCAGGTCGTTTAGCATTACGTACCCCAGAAATACTGAGGCTGTCAGCCCGAAGGCTCAGGGGCTTCTGTTTGACTCGGAGCCTCGGGCTCATAAAAGCGAAAGTGGGAGTCTACGTCACTTACAGTACCGTGCAATGGAATGACCTGTTTGTGGGAGTCTTTCCAGTGAAAACACAACACAACATTGGGAAACATGCAAATGAGCGTAAACGCTGTAACGCCAGGACGTGTTTGTTTTCAGTGACGTTGTAGGTTAAAAGAAAACAGGCTTGGTTCCAGGCTTCTTGCAGAACTCCAAACATCAGATTACTGATTTCCTTTAAGGCCCATTCACACCGATCTCTATTGTAGTGGGACTGTCGGATCATTTGGAAGGGTCTTTGAAGACACCAGCACGGGGGAGTTCTGCTTCATCCATGAGCCGAAGCCATATGACGGCCCATTGTGAATGTACTTCCATCAGTGACGTACGTCGGTGGGGGTATTTGAGGCTGTGCTTGTTTATTAGTGAGGAAAGAGTTCATGGTAGAGTTGCTGTAATAAGAAACTTCAGACAGGCCCTAAGGTCATTCGAATTGTCTGGACTTAATTGTCTTGTGATCCCAAGATACGTTCAGCTCTCCAGAAAACAACCTTTGTTATCTTGAGATCACAAGATACATATATCAAGATCTCAAGATAACAGTTCAGAAAACCAGTCGATTCTGCAGCTTGGCTAGGGTAACCAACATGATTACATACTGCTCAGGATGCAGGATACCGTATATACTAGTACAGTATACAGTATGTACCAGTACAGTCTACTGTATGTACCAGTACAGTAAACAGTATGTACTAGTACAGTATACAGTATAGTGTACTGTATGTACTAGTACAGCATACGGTATATACCAGTGCAGTATACAGTATGTACCAGTACAGTATACAGTGTGTACTAGTACAGCATACAGTATGTACCAGTACAGTATACAGTATGTACTAGTACAGCATACAGTATATACCAGTACAGTATACAGTATATACCAGTACAGTATACTGTATGTACCAGTACAGTAAACAGTATGTACTAGTACAGTATACAGTGTAGTGTACTGTATGTACTAGTACAGCATACAGTATATACCAGTGCAGTATACAGTATGAACTAGTACATTATACAGTATGTGCTAGTGTAGTATACAGTATGTACTAGTACAGTATTCAGTATGTGCTAGTGTAGTATACAGTATGTACTAGTACAGTATTCAGTATGTACTAGTACAGTATACCATATATATTAGTACAGCATACAGTATGTACCAGTACAGTATACAGTATGTACTAGTACAGTATACCATATATATTAGTACAGCATACAGTATGTACCAGTACAGTATACAGTATGTACTAGTACAGTATACCATATATATTAGTACAGCATACAGTATGTACCAGTACAGTATACAGTATGTACTAGTACAGTATACAGTATATACCAGTACAGTGTACTGTATGTACTAGTACAGTATACAGTGTGTACCAGTGCAGTATACAGTATGTACTAGTACAGTATACAGTATATATCAGTACAGTATACTGTATGTACCAGTACAGTAAACAGTATGTACTAGTACAGTATACAGTATATACCAGTACAATGTACTGTATGTACTAATACAGCATACAGTATGTACCAGTGCAGTATACAGTATGTACTAATGCAGTATACCGTTTATACCAGTACAGTATACAGTATATACCAGTACAGTGTACTGTATGTACTAGTACAGCATACAGTATATACCACTACAGTATACAGTGCGTACCAGTACAGTATACCGTATATACTAGTACAGTATACCGTATATACTAGTACAGTATACCGTATGTACTACTCCTGTATACAGTGATTAGTGATACAGTAATCATTATAAATGATTAAGCAGCTGCTTTATACATTTCAGTAACTACTATAAATGCCACAGTTCCTACTGTAAATCATTAAATTCAGTATCTACTGTAAACCTTTAATGTCTATAAATGATTCACCCACACTAAAAGATCCAGTGCCTGCTATGAGTGATTCCTGACATAACCGACTATAACATGACTCCGCATGTCTAAAACTTGAATGTCAGTAATACGGTTCTAAGAGCTGATTGTGGAGCCATGCAGAGACGGCTGCAGTACAAAGAGCTGATCAGGGAGGTCAGAAGCGTGTGTTAAGTGAGCGCTCTGGAGAGACGGAAAGTGTGTAAGTGGATTTCCTCTATTAGAAGGCGGCGTAAAAGAGGTGGGATTCAGCCACACAATGAAAGACCGCAGGATAATCTCCTCCTGCAGACCAGCTGAACTTCTACAGCGCGCTCACTCATGAGAAGTAAACACCGAGGCCAGGCTAAAAACAAACAATCCTGCTGAGAGTTTCACTCCATCAATTATCATGGCAGAACGGAGCAGGGGAGAAAACGGGGGGAAGAGAAAACCACCTCTTGTGGCCGCCTGCACTAGGGTGCCGCGTGGTGTGGATCGAAATGTTTTTTGTTGGCCGAGCCGAAGCAAATATCATTAATGTATCGGCCGTCAGTGCCAGGAGCATCTCGGACTGGCTGGAGACCAGCGGGGGAGAATGTGTCCTTAATTATCAGCCCTACCGCTGCAGAATCAACCGCGTCATTGTGCTGGAAAACGTCAACACTTGTGTCAGGCGGCAGATGAACAGCAAACAGAGGGCGATCGTATTACACGTCCTGTTACTGTTCCTGATTATTAAATCTGATTGCATTTGGCAGCGCCTGTATCCCCCGCTTTGTGTTAAGGAGCCTTCAAACACAATATTGACTTAATGTTGGGCTAATGCTGATGAATGAGCGAACGTAGTGTTGCTTTGGAACCCAGTGGGTTTAACAGGGGGGGTCTTTTTATGTAGTAGCTTGGAAATTCATGCCAGTATAAGAACTCCTTCAGATATGGTTTTATTGGTTTAGGGACAATTCTGAAGCAGTGTGAGCAAAATCGTGCTGCAGTGATTGGAGATCACTTGACGGACCTGGTTTTCAGTAGCAAGTGTGAACAGGTTGGAGAAAGTTTTCCCTCTGGGGCTCCAGTAGAGGACTGACCATCGCCGGAGAATTTATTTTTGTGTGGGTTTCCTGTAGTAAAATGAACAGCCAAGGAAAAGTCTATTCAGGCCTCAAGGAGAAGAGAGTAAGAGCCAGGCAAGGTTCCTACTGGGCTCCAGTAGAAGAGTGACCATCCCAAGTTTCCTTTTGGGTTCCTGTAGTAAAATGAACAGCCAAGGAAAAGTCAATTCAGACTTCAGGTAGAAGAGGGAATAGCCAAGCAAGGTTCTTTCTGGGCTCCAGTAGAAGAGTGACCATCCCAAGTTTCCTTTTGGGTTCCTGTAGTAAAATGAACAGCCAAGGAAATGTCAATTCAGACCTCAAGTAGAAGAAAGTAATAGCCAAGCAAGGTTCTTACTGGGCTTCGGGAGAAGAGTGACCATCCCAAGTTCCTTTTGGGTTACTGTAGAAACATGAACAGCCAAGGAAAAGTCAATTCAGACCTCAAGTAGAAGAGTGTGAGAGCCAGGCAAGGTTCCTTTTGGGCTCCAGTAGAAGAGTGACCATCCCGGAGAAGTTCCTTTTGGGATCCTGTAGTAAAAGGAACAGCCAAGGAAAAGTCAATTCAGACCTCAAGTAGAAGAGAGTAAGAGCCAAGCAGGGTTCTTTCTGGGCTCCAGTAGAAGAGTGACCATCCCGGAGAAGTTCCTTTTGGGATCCTGTCGTAAAATGAACAGCCAAGGAAAAGTCAATTCGGACCTCAAGGATAAGAGAGTAAGAGCCAGGTAAGGTTCCTTCTGGGCTCCAGTAGAAGAGTGACCATCCCACAGTAGTTCCTTTTGGGTTCCTGTAGTAAAAGGAACAGCCAAGGAAAAGTCAATTCAGACCTCAAGTAGAAGAAAGTAATAGCCAAGCAAGGTTCTTACTGGGCTTCGGGAGAAGAGTGAGCATCCCGGAGAAGTTCGTTTTGAGTTCCTGTAGTAAAATGAACAGCCAAGGAAAAGTCAATTCAGACCTCAAGTAGAAGAGAGTAAGAGCCAACCAGGGTTTCTACTGGGCTCCAGGAGAAGAGTGGACAGCCAGTGAAAGTTCTTCTGGTCTTTGTTAAGAGAAAACAGCCAGGGCATGTTCTTCCTGGGCTCCAGGAGCAAGAATGGACCA
>JAMWET010002466.1:0-26740 GCA_024036415.1 Prochilodus magdalenae
CTAAACCATGCCGGTGAACAATCTTTGTTTTCATGTCATTTGAAAGTTGTTTTGAGACTCCCATGCTGCAACTCTTCAGAAAAGATGCAAAGAGGAGAAAAACTTACAATTGCCCCCCTTAAATAATCTTTCTCATAATTGGAGTCACCTGTGTATGGAGGTCAAGGGTCACTGAACTTACCAAACCAAATTTCAGTTCCAGTAATTAGTTCTAAAGGTTTTGAAATCAATAAAATGACAACAGTGCCCAAATTTATGCACCTGCCTACTTTTGTTTAACCAATTATTGCACACTTTCTGTAAATCATATAAACTTCATTTCACTACTCAAATATCACTGTGTTTGTCCCCTATATGATATATTTAACAGAATTTTTTTATCCAAACAATCAATGCTTTACAAAGGTAAATCAGGAAAATGAATAACGCTGCCCAAACTTTCGCACCCCACTGTAAACCTGAAACTTGAACTTGAGTGTTAGTGCATTGCTTTTGACATCCACCTTTTAAATTTTTTATTTAATTAACTTTTCTTTTACAGTTTTTCCCAATTTGAAAACCACTGTTATAAAAGATGCAAGTTAATAATGGTTTAAAACTTTGTCAGATGGTGATGACGATGATATAGGCAGCTTACAACTGTAGGAAGCTTACCAGAGCAGATGACACCAGCATCATGAATGTGAAGACATCCATGACTACCCCATCCTGGTGAACTACAATGTTTTAATGTAGGCTCTGATCCAATACAGTGAAAATAATCCATCCAGATGGGTCCTGATCCCTGTTTAAATGGTGCATTGGTCAGCGCATTTACAGCCTCTCCACAGCCCAGCTCTCTACACACCACTGCAGCAGCTTTCATATCCCAACCCTGACTACACACTGTTCCCCACTGTCCTCTATGAAGAACCTCCACTCTCCCAGAACAGCGACTCCCACCATTCACCAACCTCACACTGCCTGTACAACAGAGGCAGACAGAGAGAGAGAGAGAAAGAAAGGGGGAGAGAGAGAGGGGAAGGGACAGGGAGAAACAGATTTTAAAAGGCATTATTATCTTACAAAAAATAATTAAGAGCTGGGTGACTTTGTTACAGAAATACAACATTTTTAATCTATCATTCAGAAACTAGCAGGCTTTTAATTCCAGGTTGTAAAGCAACAAAGCAGGAAAAGAGGGTGAGTACTGTACTGTATTCTTTCATTTGAGAACATAGTTACAAATATGAGAGTAAGAAAATTCCAGGGCTGTTTGTATTTTGTCACATTTATGACTAATAAACAAATGAACTAATTTGACTGGTTATTTTTATCAGTTCCTACAGGCATCATCAGTACCGGTATGAATTTCACTGACTATTTTGTTATTTGGTAATTTCATCTTTGGCTTATCTGTACAACCAAACTTACATCTAAAAGCAGCGGGTGAAAACTTGAGTGCAATCATTTATCAATCTAAAACAAAACATAACACAGAAATAACAAAAAAAACAACCATGCTAATAATTCTGCAGTAAAGGAGTGGACGCACTTACAGTACATGCACACTGCTATAAACAATTACTAATAAATAAAAGGCACTATTACTGTAATTCTATAATTTATACCACAGACACCATGCAAAAACTAAGGATGTGGATACAAAACAAATCAGAAAATATCTCCAAAAGGCATAAAGTTTTAGATCAGACTCTCTTTTCAACATTTTGAGCAATATCAGTGTATTAATGCTTTGTACAATTTCAGAGTGAAAAAGGGAAAGGAGTACCTTGCATAAATCTGAAAACAAGAGCAGCTCACTGATCACTGATCACACATTGGGCCAAGGAATGATTTGCTTAGTAAAAGTTGTAAAAAACATAATTTCATTTCTTACCAGCACACACCAGTCCCACATCACTGTCATTGGAGCAGTTGTGTTTGAGTGAAGGTGATGTTGGACAGGAGGAAATCTGAGATTCACTGCCTCTACACTGAAGCTCCTCTGACCACACCTGACCTTCCCCTCTGCCAAAAGCAGCTCCTCCCAGCACCTCCACAGGAAGCCCACAGCCCAGCTCTCGACACACAACCTCTGCATCCTGCTGGTCAAAGTCAGCATTACACACCGTGAACCAGGACTCTCTGTGTAGCACCTCCACTCTTCCATAGCAGCAGAAACCAGCAACCAATCTAACTCCTGAAATATCATCAGAACAAAATGATCATGTCACATATGTTTCTGAACAGTAAAATGGTAATAAATATGTGAATGAGTGTCTAATTAAGCCCAGAGTCATACACTTTGAATTCTAAGCAAGTTAATACACAGTCTTCAGTAAACTTAATGCCATTTCAACACTGAACACCAAAACCAGTGGTAACAGATACACAGCATGTTTAACTGACATGTACCTGCACAAATGACTCCAGCATCCTTTGAATGATCACAATTATGTTCATCCCATCCTGCTGATATACAGTTCTTCAGTGTAGTCTCTGATCCATTACAGTACACATCATCCATCCAGATTGGTCCTGATCCTGGTCCAAAGTGAGCTTTACTCAGTACATCTACAGCCTCTCCACAGCCCAGCTCTCTACACACCACTGCAGCAGCAGTCATGTCCCAGTAATCATCACACACTGTTCCCCACTGTCCTCTATGAAGAACCTCCACTCTCCCAGCACAGCGACTCCCGCCATCCACCAACCTCACACTGTCTGACCACACAAAGAGAGAGAGAGTATTAGTGTGCTGTGGACATGTATAAACGCAAGCATATACAGAGGTGTATCGTAAAATCAAGGGTGCGGAGACAGCTGTCGAAGGCCCCCAAAAGCTGCCAGACATGATTGAAGCGGTGGGCAGAGCTGTCAGCACTCAGACTGTGACTTTTAACGCCTACATGGAAAACATTTCGGAGAAGCTAACGGCTTTGCAAAGAAGTGTGAAAAATGAAGACCACGATGGACAATAGTGAGTGAACACGTTAAAACTGATCAGCAGTCACTCGCCCAAACAACTGAAGTCTAATCTGCTTTCAGCTCCCTCCTTATCAGCACTTGGCCTTGTGGATGATAGGGCAACATTCCTCCTAAGAACTCTGTGACGTGATTCTCTCCCTGTTTTCCTAATTAGCTGGGGGTGTCTCTGACTGGGAACTGTTCAAGGGTGTCTCCAGGGCAAACTGACTGTTACCTTCGGCGCCCCCATACCTCCCATACCCCCCCTTTTGCCTCCATTGCTTGTTTTTTTTGTGTGTTGTATGTGCTTATGTGCTGAGGTTTTTTTGATGTTCCTACACTGTGCTCTCTTAGGGCACAGTCTGGGGGTAATGCTTTTTTTCCCCTTCTTTCCCCGTGTATCCCTTTTAATTGGAGATTTGATGGCGGTACGTGTCCCACGCAGCGGCTCACCTGTCCTCCTGTCCTGTCTTGTTTTCCCCCCCTGTATGTTATTGTATGGATAGGTCGACGGCTAATTTCGCCGGTTCTTGTGACTGGTGACAATAAAGGTGATTCTGATTCTGATTTTGATCCTTTAAGCAAACCATAAATGACACAAGTGAAAATGTGTGACTCTCTTCGTCCTGAGGATTATATACTTCGAGTTTGTAGATGCTGTAATTATAAGAGAACTGTATGACTGAAATGATTGTTCCCCAGAGGCCCTGCGATATTCAGCAGTATTAATAATTGTCTGATAATATTGATATTGATTTAAGAGTAATGTCCATATGTTTGCCACAAGCTGAACAAAAGCACTACAAATAAAAAATAAAATATAAAATAATAATTTCTGTAAGTGAGTCAATGTTTTTTGCAGTTCCACCTATACTCTCTTTATTTTTTTTGTTCCTTATTCTAAAGTCTTTTAAAATGCTCAGCACCGTAATATCATACACACTGGGAAAATATACATATGATGAGTCACATTCACTTTAAGGGGTGAATTTTTAATTCTTTTCATATTAACTTACTTTTTCACAAAATAACATATTATTGCATAATGAAATTAGTAGCATTAAACTACTGGAAATGTTATGATATAGTTACTCAGTCTAAATTAAACCCATACTTCTTCACATGTATCTGTTTAATTACAAAAGTAAATGTATTTTAATACTATTAATTCTCTATAGGACCTATCGTATATTGACATATTTATATAATAAAACATTACTCGTACTGTATGCAGTAGTATTTTGGACAGTACTGAGGTGGAATGCTCTTCAAGAGTACTGTTTTAACACCCTGATGTCACAAGATTTATCCAATCGAGTGATGCAAATTTGAACCTGGTTCAGTGCATACAGAGCATACAGATGTTTACTAAAAAAGATCTTGGCTTATTGATTTTGTTCGCTTCATGGAATAACCTTCTGGTTATTATTCTGCATTTTGTTCTTATAGTGCGCATGTGTTGGAATAGGTTGATAATAAATAGGTTGCATAGCTGACAATATCATAACATCAATCTATAGCCTGATGTTATGATATGGCTTAACTTTAGTTAGATTCACTTTAGTTTTTTACAGGTCTTTCTGACAGTTTATTTCAGCTAACTCCACTCTTATCACTGTCCCATGTGCAATAAAGAATAAATGTGCAATCATCTGTAAATATTTTGCAATTATCTGTAAATAGGATTCTCCAGAGGTTTTGACTTTTGTTATTTATAATGTTTATATTGTTCTGTTCTTATTTTTTGTACTGAGTACCTTGCTATCCCTTTGCTGCTGTAACATGTGAATTCCCCCACTGTGGGATTATATTATCTTATCAAAGTATGACAGTGCTAGCTGATACAACAGGTACTGAGTTCCATGTATATTGTACATGCTACCAAAGTGCCGGTTTGCATATGGTCAGTGTCCAAATATAAAAAATATCTCCAAAATAGTAATTACACATTTTACTATAAGTACACTCAAAACATTTTATTCTCAGTGATTATGGAGCATTTCTTTTGGTCCATTTATTGAAAAGTTAACTACATAAAGGACAGTTACAGTGTCCAAATGTATAAAATTAAAAAAAAATCTTGACAATATGTGAATTATGTGAAGATGGATAGCAGTGGTAAAAAATAATTAAGATACATACATATCCGAGCAGGTGAGGCATGCTAACAAGACTTTAACTTACTGTTTTAATTGTATAACTAGCTAGCCACCTTTGCTTAGGCATAAAATGTTTTCAGTACAGTATACAAGAGTCTCTTAAAATCAAGTCTAAAAAATAACAAACAAAACATAACATAAATACTTCTATTCTGACTGCATATATTTGTAGATCTAAAAAGGCACCTAAAAAATAAAATAAAACAATAATTTTAAAACTTGAATTTCCAGTGGATGTTTAGGTCACATCATTTCATACATGGTCTCCCATCTATGAACCAGCCAGGAACAGCCTTGCTTAGCTTCACATATAAAGCAAGCCTATAGATCTACAGACCCATAAGGCCCTAAGGGCTCATAAAAAAGATAATAAATGTTTATTCTGGCTTCTGAGGCATTATATTTTGGACAACATGTACATGTTTTGGATTTGACATCGCATAAATATAAAATAAATTTAAATATTCTTCACAACTGAAAATGAGTTAAATTTTATTTTTTAAATTGCTTTGCCAAAACCTGACCAACTGGAGTCCCCATTCTGTAAGGACAGTCATAAAAATAAATCACAAGTTTTCCACAACATCAGTGTCACTGCCATTACCCGCATGATACAATGTAGCTTTTAGATTTATTTCCTTAAATTAAGAAAAACCAAAAAGAATACTGAAATAGAGAGTGAGCAAATTATTTTTTGACTCTGTAGGAATATACTTACCAGCTGAGATAAGTGCACCTGCACAGGAAAGAAGAAGTAACACCACACAGCTATCCATCTCCAAGTGAAACTGAATAAACTGAGAGAAAGCAAGACACAGAATAAAAAAGGGTGAGAGAGAGAAAAGCTCCCCACAGCCGCCAATCACACTCACTATTACCTTATTAGAAAGAGAAGAGGAAACCATCAAACATTTTCAGTGACAAATCAGAGGAGGCATTTTCTCTCCCTCCATATATATCAAAAGAGCGTCAGCGCTGATGAACAGAACTCCACCTCCGTCTCTAGAGGAGTGTGTGTGAGGAGAGACGCTCACAGCAGTGTGGTGAGAAACACACCAACATACAGGAGACTGACTTCAGAGAGGAAACCCTCCAGTGTAACACAGCACTGATGCTGCACCTGCACTGATAACGATCTCTCTCCCTCGCTCTCTCACACACACAGGCACACTCACACCCACGTATACTCAAACACTGATTGCCTGCTCTTAATACATGTGCACACACACAGACCAACACGCTTACATGCACACTCACATACATTTAAACACTTATAACCCACTCTTAATGCATGCACACAGAGAAACACACACACACACGGGCGCACACTTACACACAAACACACCTTCACACGCACTCTCTCAAACATAGAAATAAACGCATAACGAACAAACAAGCTTCACCCCATCCAACACTAAAAGACAGAGAAAACTGAGAGAGGGGGAGAGAGGAGAGAGGAGAGAGAGAGAGAGAGAGAGAGAGAGAGAGAGAGAGAGAGAGAATCTCCCCAATCACACTCACTATTACCTTATTAGAAAGAGAAGAGGGAATCATGAAACATTTTCAGCGACAAATCAGAGGAGGCATTTTCTCTCCCTCCATATATATCAAAAGAGCGTCAGAACTCCTCCATCTCTAGAGGAGTGTGTGAGGACAGATGCTTGCAGCAGTGTAGTGAGAAACACAACTGCAGAAAAATCACTCACACACACACACACACACACAAGATAAAAGCACATGGCTGTAAGTGCTCACTAACCCTGCTGCTTGCACAGCTCCCCTGTTCAATAAAATAGTGTTTGCTCACATGTGAAATGTGTCCTTCTGATTCTTCTACAGGAACCAAAGGAGAGATCAAAGCCGTAACCCAAGGGAAGGAAACAGAGTGGAAAACCACACACAGATATATAAAGCAGAGAAGGCAAAAAGAGTAGTACACACACACACACACACACACACACACACACACACACATATATACATATATTTATATATATATACACGTACACACACACACACACACACACACAGGGGTTGGACAATGAAACTGAAACACCTGGTTTTAGACCACAATCATTTATTAGTATGGTGTAGGGGCTCCTTTTGCGGCCAATACAGCGTCATTTGGGCAGCAGTGGTTTTATGTTTTATGGATACAATCCGGGTTAGCACCCGAACATCCTTTTCAGACAGCTTCCTCTTGCGTCCACAGTTAATCCTGTTGGATGTGGTTCGTCCTTCTTGGTGGTATGCTGACATTACCCTGGATACCGTGGCTCTTGATACATCACAAAGACTTGCTGTCTTGGTCACAGATGCGCCAGCAAGACGTGCACCAACAATTTGTCCTCATTTGAACTCTGGTATGTCAACCATAATGCTGTGTGCATTGCAGTATTTTGAGCAGAACTGTGCTCTTACCTGCTAACTGAACCTTCACACTCTGCTCTTACTGGTGCAATGTGCAATTAATGAAGATTGGCCACCAGGCTGGTCCAATTTAGCCATGAAACCTCCCACACTAAAATGACAGGTGTTTCAGTTTCATTGTCCAACCCCTGTATGTATATATATATATATATATATATATGTGAGTGTGTGTGTGTTTGTGTGTGTGTGTGGTGAATATATCTATTATACATATTTTTCCTCATTAGTAGTCAAAATGTAAATTGTCTACAATTAAATGTGTTTCTAAATAAACAAAACAAGAGTGTAGTAAAAGAAAATTTATATGTACTTGTTGCACATTTAGCTCAAAAGCTGCATACATTAATCAAGTGTCCAGTTCTCTGGGCAGACTTTTCACTAGCTTTTAACTAGGGATGCACCGATACAACTTTTTCAGTTCCGATACCGATACATAAACTTTGCATATCAGTCGATAACCTATACCGATACCATTGTTGAATTAATAAACCATATACCTCACCATGTGGGAGAGACTTAAGGCAACTGGATTGACTTAAACATTACTTTACTAACTTTGCTAAATAAAATGTAACGAATTAACAGATATAAATGTACTAAATTGCTATTTATTTGTCACCAAAATAATAAACTATTGTGCAGAACCTTGACACAGCATTCAAATTCGGAACAAAAAAGTCAAACTTCTTAAAATATTTTAAAATAAATATAACATACCAGCCAAAACTGAAAATAAAAAGCTTCACTTTGTCAATCACACAAACAGTAAACAATCTTATTTTTTAATATTTAGTGTAAACAGTAATTCAAAATACAATCAGCTACACTTGAGAATAAATAAGTAACATGGTCAAACATACACGCAGTAATCAAACACTGTAAACATGTAAACATTTAGTGCAGTCTCACACCACTCGTAGCCTGTGGTTGTCCTGAATGCTCTCTTAAGCAGCAATGGCATGTGATGGCAGCAATGGAAAGTTTCGTGCTGTGAGATGTAAAATTCACGTCTAACCAGTGGACAGCTTCTATTTAGCCACACGAGCATTAATGTGGCAGGGGCTGAAGACCTAGCTCTAGTGTTCTAATGAATGCTGCAGTTAGGCTCTGTGCAGGCCAGTCAAGTTCCTTAACATCAAACTCAGCAAGTAAATCCTTCATGAAAGAGCTCTAACACTAAAACAGAACATGGCCCTTCCACATACTACTGCTGAAAACTAGAAGAACATCGCTAGAATGTTATTGTAGGTTGTACTATTAGGATTTGACTCTAATGGAATAATATGGTCCAACTCAAATCATAATAAACCAATTAGGCCATTATTCCTCCTGCACATAGCATTTGGGACAGGTAGTGTTTTTTTGTTGACCAAACTCAGATAATGATGTTTAGAGAGCAAGGGAATTGTTTTCAGAGCAGGGTGAGTTGGTTTCCTTTCCCCTGGGTAATTACAACTAGAAGCTAAGGCAACAAAAAGGGGATCTGTTATATCTTAACCAATAATTGGCCAAATATAATCATTTCAGCCATCAAACTGTCTACTAACTGTCAGCAGTAGTGTGTGTACCTCATCATTTTGTTTACTTTTTTTGGGGGGGGGTAACTAGACAAGCAGGGCTCTGGACCACCTGCAGCCCCAGGGTCCACAAGCAAGTTAAAGCACCCCTGCAGGTGACATTAGCTAAAAGGCTAACAACCGAACTAGCTAGCTGTTTTCTACATCCTGAAATTAAAAAAAAAAAAAAAAAAAGCACTGGTACTGGTTTTCACTTTTGGAGTTCAGTACAGTTCAGTAACATTTGTGGACGGAAAAAGTAGTAAAGTGAACAAAAAAAATAACATCACAGTAATTTTGGGGTGTTTCTAGAGTCTTTACAGATTTGTCATCCCGATTTGGGCTTGTGGTTTTGCTCAATACAGGTTCACAGCATAGCCCAGTTGTGGCACACTCAGTTAGCAGGAAATGGAGCATTAAAAAAAAATATCAGCAATTCATTAAAATACACTGAAATACAAAATAGTCAGTAATTAAAAGTGGTCCACAATGTGCCCACAAAGGTGTGTATATTTATATCATCACTGTCCAAAGAAAAACAAGGATCTTTAACTATAGATTTGCTTTATTATAGCTTTAAAGGAGAGGCAAAAATAGTTTTTACATAATAAGATTTTTTTTGTAGAAAAGTAAAACAAAAATAGAAAACGGAAATACTTTTTTGATACTGATAGTATACAAAGAGATACAGAGAGAAAGTTTTTAATTGTTCAATTGTTAATAGTTAATGTAAAACTAAAAAAATGCTGTAACACAGTTGGAAAACTGGAAATGGAAAACTGTCCATTCACACAGATCCAGCTATTCAGTGTAGTATTAGTTTAGATTAGCCAAACTTGTTTGCCTTTCAAGTAGTGCCTCAGAATGGAACTTTTGAATGAGACTTTTAAACAGCAGCCAATAGGATAAGAACTTCTGTATATACACTGGTCTTAAAGAGAGAAACATACATAACAGCATGTCATACCTCCAAAAGCACATATGGCAGCTTTGAATGGAGTAGGCATGGTCGGGACAGGTTTCTGGATTTAGTTCTCTCTGTGGCTGGAGGTTAGGGAACCAGATTTCCGGCTGGAAGGTCGCCAGTCAATTTCCAGAACTGCCATGACAGCAAATAACAGACAGCAAGGCACTTAACCCCCCAACTGGCCCCTGAACACCATGGATAGGGCTGATCACTGCCCCCTAGTGTGGGTGTGTGTCTGTGTATGTGTGTTTCACTTCACCTATTGGTTAAATGAAGAGTGAGGGAAGAGCAATTGGAAAACGGCTGGACATTCTAATTCAACGATTGTGCAGCTTAGCCCAATTTGGTGGATGCATTGTTGGATACAGGGAGAATTCCCTGTAGGCTAGGATTTTCGCCATTGCTGGTAGACCCAGATGCTCAACTTTTAGCCAATCATTAACATCAGCTTTAGACCCGTTTTCCACAAATCAAACGAAACACTCACTGCACTAAACTGAAAGCTGTGCTGGGTCATTTCTGAGATTTTTTTAAATTGATGAAGTAATTCATGCAAGTTTGTTTCTGTGTTGACACAGTGAAAGTACACTAATACCTGCAAGTAGACCTGCAAGGCATGTGTGAGGATGTGTGGGGTAGAGCTGATCTTCTGCTTCTCTTTGGGCTGTCTAGACATCTGTGGTTTGGCTGAGTTCAGGAGTATCTCTGTGGATGCTGTCCATGGTCCTGCAACATCTTGAGCTCTGTGGTTCTGAAACAGAACAGCTGGATCTGACTTTACAGCCACAAGCAGACAATTACATCAATATAAGAGATGGAGTATAAGTGTACTTATGTAACCCTGATTCTCTGATAGCAGGAGTGAAGTAGCCCACTATGGGAAACACCCCCATGTGGCTGACCATGGAAACCCATGAGACATGCTGAGATAGGAGCCAAAGACACCATAAGGTAAGGCTCTGTCTTGATCTAACAGATCCTGCAAAAAGCGAAGCATATCCAACACCAAGTTTAAAAGAAAAATATTTTTGCCCAGACCAGGACTCACATACATACATACCACTTCATAAAGAGAGTGCAAGGATACAGGTCTAGTGCATCAGATAGTAGTGATCACTTCAGGAGGCACATCAATAGCACTCAGATTCAACCTCTCACAGGCTGAACCTGCACCCCCAGTTGCTCGGAATGTGTATGAAGTCTTTGTTCACGGAAGGTGCAGACCTCATGTCCAGGGGTAGACTATTCCATAGTCTCGGTGCAGCAACAGAAAAGGCACGGTCACATTTGAGTTTCAGCCGACACCGTGGCACAGTCAGTAGCAGCTGATCTGATGACCGCAAAGACTTGGGGGCTGGACAGAGCTAAAGCCAATCCTCTATATAGGATGTCCATATATTCCATTTAAAGACTTAAAAACAAACAGCTACATTTTTTATTGGATCCTATAGTGTGCAGGAAGCCAGTGTAATGATGCCAAAATTGGAGTAATGTGGTTTCCTTTTTTTGTGCCTCTAAGAAGGTGAGCTGCCGCATTTTGGACTAACTGCAAACAAGCTGTTGAGGAGTTTCAAGTGGCTAATCTGAGTTGGTAAAAAGAACTTCGAACAACAGAGTTCAATTGTTTGTCAAACCTGAGGTCAGGGACAAACGTAACCTCAAGGTTCTTACATTAGTTGTGATGTTTGAGTGAGCATGAGTTATCAGGCCGAAAGGGGAGATACAACTGGGTATCATCGGCATAACAGTGAAATTGGATATCATATTTCCTAATGATTTTTCACCATGGAAGCATGCACAGAGAGAACAGAACTGGACCACAGATAGATCCCTGGGGAACTCCACACTTGATGGTAGAATTAGAAGAACAGAACTTACCAACTTGCACTGTAAAGGTTCTACCACAGAGGTAAGATGCAATCCAATTCAGCAGTGACTCTTTGAGGCCGACCACATGCTCAAGGCGCTGAATGAGTAGGTTATGATCAACAGTATCAAAGGCAGCTTGAGGTCTAAAAAAACTAAAATGGCTTTGAATAAAACTTTGAAAATAAAAACCCCTGACACCTGGTGGAACCTTTTGCCAGCAAGCCAAGCAGTGTGAAGCCCATCTGCAGGTCCCAGCAACAGATTTAAGGCATTCAAAGGAACAATGCTAGGAGAGTCAAACGATGAATGAGGGCTTCAGTGATGGCTATGTAAATTTAATTATTAGTTTCCTGTTCTTGGGTAATTGTTATAGTGGATAAACTGACAAACGTAGACAAAATGCAGCACATTTGCATACTTTATTATCTTTATCACATTTAAACTCTACAAAGAAATCAATCTCTTTGTGTCTGGATGTATGTGAACCTCTTAGTCTCTCACCGGAAACAATGTGCTCAGTGTTGTTGACAGTGTGCCAATGTATGTATGTTTGATATAGAGCCAGTGGAGACAGAGGCAGCAGAATGATGTGTAGCAGTTTTTCAGAAGCAGAGTTTCGGTGAGAACAGGAGACACTCCTACAGCAGAGGCTGTAGTTGTACCCCTGATGGGGTGGGTTGAGGTTTATGTACAGGGCTGTGCAGTGTTATGTTCCCGTGGTCATGGACTACATCATGGTCTGTGGCGTTCATGGTGCTTAACCAGGGTACTACTTCCTCTTCCGAGAGACTGCTGGGGGCTGTTTGCTGTTTACAGGCTCAAGGAGTCATACAACTTTGACTAGTGTTACAGGTTTCGTGCAGGAGGTGCTGTAAACAGATATCCTGTAAAAAACAGGAGAAATGGAGACAGGAGAACGATAGCTGTGTTCTAATGGGTCTCTCTTCTCGAATCACAGCATGAATTCTCATTACAGGAGCCTATTATATACAGATGGCTCATACAATGATGAGTGTACCTCCTCTTATAATAAAATTATTACAGTGACATCTTTTGTCTGCATCATTATTGTCATACACAATATATTCTGGCTTTAGTCAAGACCACCTTAACACTCACATCCCTCATACCAAAACAAAACCATTTCCATTAAACAATAAACCAGCACTGTCGGTGAAACCAGGGGTTAGGTGTTTACCTCGACTGAACGATAGGCCTAAGACCGAGTCTTTGCAAAAGCACAACTCGCACAATCCTCCTTCACAGCTCTCAACATACATATGTATCATTTAAAAAATAAATATCTTAAGTAAAGTAAACAACAGCTGGTTACCCTTTAAATAGTCAAAATATGTTTCCCTAAACCAAAAGAAAAGTAACCAAAACCCTTCCAGTTCCCCAAAGAATTCAACCCGGCTAGCGCCTAGCCTAAGCAGTGGCTAGGGTTAGCCTCAATTTCACTCGGTTTAACTTCAGATTTGGTCTATTAACATGTCTAAATAAAACCATAACGACGTTCCTCACAGGGTTGTTGCCAGATTTCTAGGCCTTTAGTGCACTTTAAACATCTCAGGGCTCTAGACTAACTTTTTGAACTGGTTGCACTGGTGCGCCTAACGTTTTTTCTTAGGTGCACCAGCACCAAAGTTAGGTGCACCCAAATTTTCAACTGCATCACATTCAGAACAGCAGTTTTACATGTTCACTTTTTTAATTGTTTATTTTTTTATTTTTTTTTTTTTTAATCGCTGTCCATATAGGCAATATTGACTTGTAAATGATTAACTAACAATGTGGTCAGCATAAAGTTCTTTATTTGAAGCACAATTCTATAAGAAAGGTAACACTTGGGCAGTGCATTTGTCGGGCATGTAATGTGTTTGATAGATGCGTTGTGCTTTTTCAGCGCTTCAATTCGAAATGTATTAGAACCAGTCACAAATGAACAGTTCGTTCGAATGAACGAATCATTTGAGTAAACATAACGAACCGAATCACTTCCTCAGCTGATTCGACTCAGCAGCGACCGTGCAGGCCGGCAGGGAAACTGCTGTGTGGTCTGTGAATCACTGAATCACCCGCGAATCTGGTGGCGGAGACTCTCATTGCGAGGGAACTGTGCTTGCTCAGTGAACTGAGGGCTCCCGTTCACTCACTGATTCGTTTACTGAACGTACTATCACTCAGTGCTGACGGCGCTCCGGGGTCCCGCCCTTCGCTATCTTTGACTGGTTTAGACCACGAAAAGGGCCTAATGTGTGTCTGTCACAGGGAGACTTTCAGAGTCGCGAAGACTTTTTCTTTTTTCCCCTATCGAACGGCTGGTCGCACTGGTGCGACCTCAGATTTTTTTTGGTCGCACAATTGAGAAATTAGGTCGCATGTGCGACCAAATTGGTCGCACTCTAGAGCCCTGCATCTACCTAGCTGTGAAAACAGGAGAAATGAAAACAGGAGAGTGACAGTTCAAACCGGTCTCTCTTCTCGAAGGAGTCGACAAGAGGCACTTCCAGCGCAACTACCACAACCTCCTATGCAAGAGCGCCCTCTAGCGGGAGTCAATGGTATCAATTCAACAGGGATAGAGAAAGATGAAGGCTGGACAAACAAAATCATACATACCGGTTTATTTACACATACATACATAAAAAATATGTTGTGACCACATATCTTTTGTGGGGGGTCACACTAGCCTACTTTACCAGTTTGGGCATAAAGGTGTGTGTGTGTGTGTAGAAGCACTAGGGTTAGGATTAGGGTTAGGAAATATCAGAAAAATAAAATTAAAAAAAAGAAACAGAAAAAAATGACAGGAAAGATGGAAATGTGATAAGAAACATTCCATAAGAATAATGAATATTTTATTTGGTTAGAAAATTCTTTAGAAGTGCTTATGGAAGTGTTATGGTAGTGCTTATATCTATATACAGTCTGTCATAAAAGTGAGTTCACCCCTCAAATCTTTGTAAATATTTTATTATATCTGTTCATGGGACAACACTGAAGACATGACACTGTGCTACAATGTAAAGTGTACAGGTGTTATAACTTGAAACTTAAAAATTCATAAGGTGTCATAAGGTCTCAGGTGTGAATGGGGAGCAGGTGTGCTAAATTTGGTGTTATCGCTCTCATGCTCTCTCATACTGGTTACTGGAAGTTCAGCATAATACCTCATAGCAAAGAACTCTCTGAGGATCTGATAAAAGAGGTTGTTGCTCTATATAAAGATGGCCTAGGCTATAAGAAGCCAACACCCTGAAACTGAGCTGCAGCACCATGGTGAAGACCATACAGTGGTTTAACAGGACAGGTTTCACTCAGAACAGGCCTTACCATGGTCCACCAAAGACGTTGAGTGTAGGTGCTCAGCGTCATATCCAGAGGTTGTCTTTTGAAAATAGACATAGCAGTACTGCCAGCATTGCTGCAGAGGTTAATGGGGTGGGGGTGTCAGTGTTCAGACCATACGACGTACACTGTATCAAATTGGTCTGCTTGGCTGTCTTCCCAGAATGTAGCACAGGGTCTCTAACATCCACCAGCTCCGCGATGTTGCCATGGAGGAGTGGAAGAGGATTCCAGTGGCAACCTGTGATATATAAGAAATAGAATTAAACCTGGCAGCTTCAGTTTCAGTTCAAATATGTATTTATTTAAACAACTGCTGTTACTGTTACCACACTAGGGAACCGAGAGAACTGTTAAACTGACAAAGATGACTGACATGGCACATTTGGACAGGACTAAAATCACTGAGGCTGTCTGGTAATAATTACCCCATGCAAAACAGCACCATAATGCTGAGATGTAGAAGATCCTATAGTGCTGCAAGTGAATACTGAACGAGTTTAGTTCAGTCTAATTAGATTACCCTCTATAGTAGTCCAGAACTCTTCAACGCTGGTCCTGGAGGGCCGGTGTCCAGCAGATTTCCCAATTCCACAGTTTAATGTTCAAAAACACCAGATACAAACTACAGCTCTATTTAAGATACAAGCAGAAAAAATACAGGACAAAGATAAATCAGAAACACACATGACATCATTACTGTTTTAAAGCTTCGGTTTTTAATGGTTTTGTCTGTGTTAAAGAAAACGTACTTGTGATAATGTCAGAGTTTGGCTCTGTGTTTACAGCATCATCAAAGTTATCTGTCATGTCTTCTGTCAGAATGTAGATGAATATCATTAAATCAGCATCAGTATCATCAGTGACTGTGTTCATGTTGGAGATTACAGTAGTTTTTAGTGATGTAACACTACTGTAATCTCCAACATGAACAAACTGATGATACTGAATTTAAAAATCTAATTCTGACAGAAGACATGAAGATAACTTTGATGATGCTGAAACACAGAGCCAAAATCTGACATTATCACAAAGAACGTTTTCTTTGACAAAACCATTAAAACCGAAGCTTTAAAACAGTAATTTTTCTTTTTATCTTTGGTATTTTTTCTGCTTGTTCTTTAGAAGTTTTATCTGGTGTTTTTTGAACATTAACTGTGGAATTGGGAAAAACCGGCCCTCCAGGACCAGGTTTTGAAGATTTCTGGACTCTATAGAGGGTAATCTAATTAGACTGAACTAAACTCGTTCAGTATTCACTTGAGCCTATAGGATCTTCTACCCCTCAAATGGTGCTGTTTTGCTAATTATTAACAGCCTTGATTTTTCCTGTCCAAATGTGCCATGTCAGTCATCTTTGTCAGTTTAACAGTTTTCTTTATGTGGTAACAGTAAACACAGTTGTTTAAATAAATACATATTGAACTGAAACTGCTGCCAGGTTTTAATTCTATTTCTTATATACCAGGTTGCCACTGGAATCCTCTTTCCACTCCTCCATGGCAACATCGCGGAGCTGGATGTTAGAGACCCTGTGCTACATTCTGGGAAGACAGCCAAGCAGACCAATTTGATACAGTGTACGTGTATGGTCTGAACACTGACACCCCCACCCCATTAACCTCTGCAAATGCTGGCAGTACTGCTATGTCTATTTTCAAAAGACAACCTCTGGATATGAAGAACCTACAAATGACCATGGTAAGGCCTGTTCTGAGTGAAACCTGTCCTGTTAAACCAGTATGGTCTTCACCATGGTGTGCAGCTCAGTTTCAGGTGTTGGCTTCTTATAGCCTAGGCTGTTTATATCAACACCTGTTTTTATCAGATCCTCAGAGAGTTCTTTGCTATGAGGGATTATAAAACTTCCAGAAAAACCAGTATGAGAGAGCATGAGAGCGATAACACCAAATTTAGCACACCTGCTCCCCATTCACACCTGAGACCTTATGACACCTTATGAATTTTTTTTAAGTTTCAAGTTTATAACACCTGTACACTTTACATTGTAGCACAGTGTCATGTCTTCAGTGTTGTCCCATGAAAAACAGATATAATAAAATATTTACAAAGATTTGAGGGGTGAACTCACTTTTATGACAGACTGTATATAGATATAAGCACTACCATAACACTTCCATAAGCACTTCTAAAGAATTTTCTAACCAAATAAAATATTCATTATTCTTATGGAATGTTTCTTATCACATTTCCATCTTTCCTGTCATTTTTTTCTGTTTCTTTTTTTTAATTTTATTTTTCTGATATTTCCTAACCCTAATCCTAACCCTAGTGCTTCTACACACACACACACACCTTTATGCCCAAACTGGGTAAAGTAGGCCTAGTGTGACCCCCCACAAAAGATATGTGGTCACAACATATTTTTTATGTATGTATGTGTAAATAAACCGGTATGTATGATTTTGTTTGTCCAGCCTTCATCTTTCTCTATCCCTGTTGAATTGATACCATTGACTCCCGCTAGAGGGCGCTCTTGCATAGGAGGTTTGTGGTAGTTTTGCGCTGGAAGTGCCTCTTGTCGACTCCTTCGAGAAGAGAGACCGGTTTGAACTGTCACTCTCCTGTTTTTCATTTCTCCTGTTTTCACAGCTAGGTAGATGCAGGGCTCTAGAGTGCGACCAATTTGGTCGCACATGCGACCTAATTTCTCAATTGTGCGACCAAAAAAAATCTGAGGTCGCACCAGTGCGACCAGCCGTTCGATAGGGGAAAAAAGAAAAAGTCTTCGCGACTCTGAAAGTCTCCCTGTGACAGACACACATTAGGCCCATTTCGTGGTCTAAACCAATCAAAGATAGCGAAGGGCGGGACCCCGGAGCGCCGTCAGCACTGAGTGATAGTACGTTCAGTAAACGAATCAGTGAGTGAACGGGAGCCCTCATTCGCGGGTGATTCAGTGATTCACAGACCACACAGCAGTTTCCCTGCCGGCCTGCACGGTTGCTGCTGAGTCGAATCAGCTGAGGAAGTGATTCGGTTCGTTATGTTTACTCAAATGATTCGTTCATTCGAACGAACTGTTTCATTTGTGACTGGTTTTTCTAATACATTTTCGAATTGAAGCGCTGAAAAAAGCACAACGCATCTATCAAAACACATTTACATGCCCGACAAAATGCGCTGCCCAAGTTTTACCTTTATTATATAATTGTGCTTAAAATAAATAACTTTATGCTGACCACATTTTTTTTTAATCATTTAAAAGTCAATATTGCATATATGTACAGCGATTTAAAAAAAAAAAAAAAAAAAAAAAAAAAAGTGAACATGTAAAACTGCTGTTCTGAATGTGATGCAGTTTTGAAAATTTGGGGTGCACCTAACTTTGGTGCTGGTGCACCCTAAGAAAAAAACGTTAGGCGCACCAGTGCAAACCAGTTTCAAAAAAGTTAGTCTAGAGCCCTGAGATGTTTTAAAGTGCACTAAAGGCCTAGAAATCTGGCAACAACCCTGTGAGGAACGTCGTTATGGTTTTATTGAGACATGTTAATAGACCAAATCTGAAGTTAAACCGAGTGAAATTGAGGCTAACCCTAGCCACTGCTTAGGCTAGGCGCTAGCCGGGTTGAATTCTTTGGGGAACTGGAAGGGTTTTGGTTACTTTTCTTTTTGGTTTTAGGGAAACATATTTTTTGACTATTTTAAAGGGTAAACCAGCTGTTGTGTTTACTTTACTTAAGATATTTATTTTTTAAATGATACATATGTATGTTGAGAGCTGTGAAGGAGGATTGTGCGAGTTGTGCTTTTGCAAAGACTCGGTCTTTAGGCCTATCGTTCAGTCGAGGTAAAACACCTAACCCCTGGTTTCACCGACAGTGCTGTTTTTATTGTTTAATGGAAATGGTTTTTTTTTTGTTTTGGTATGAGGGATGTGAGTGTTTAAGGGGGGTCTTGACTAAAGCCAGAATATATTGTGTATGACAATAATGATGCAGACAAAAAGATGTCACTGTAATAATTTTTTATTATAAGAGGAGGTAACACTCATTCATTGTATTGAGAACACCATCTGTCTATATAATAGGCTCCTGTAATGTCAAAGTATGAATTCATGCAAACAGTGATTCGAGAAAGAGAAACAATTACCCAAGAACAGGAAACTAATAATTAAATTTACATAGCCATCACTGAAGCCCTCATTCATCGTTTGACTCTCCTAGCATTGTTCCTTTGAATGCCTTAAATCTGTTGCTGGGACCTGCAGATGGGCTTCACACTGCTTGGCTTGCTGGCAAAAGGTTCCACCAGGTGTCAGGGGTTTTTATTTTCAAAGTTTTATTCAAAGCCATTTTAGTTTTTTTAGACCTCAAGCTGCCTTTGATACTGTTGATCATAACCTACTCATTCAGCGCCTTGAGCATGTGGTCGGCCTCAAAGAGTCACTGCTGAATTGGATTGCATCTTACCTCTGTGGTAGAACCTTTACAGTGCAAGTTGGTAAGTTCTGTTCTTCTAATTCTACCATCAAGTGTGGAGTTCCCCAGGGATCTATCTGTGGTCCAGTTCTGTTCTCTCTGTGCATGCTTCCATGGTGAAAAATCATTAGGAAATATGATATCCAATTTCACTGTTATGCCGATGATACCCAGTTGTATCTCCCCTTTCGGCCTGATAACTCATGCTCACTCAAACATCACAACTAATGTAAGAACCTTGAGGTTACGTTTTGTCCCTGACCTCAGGTTTGACAAACAATTGAACTCTGTTGTTCGAAGTTCTTTTTACCAACTCAGATTAGCCACTTGAAACTCCTCAACAGCTTGTTTGCAGTTAGTCCAAAATGCGGCAGCTCACCTTCTTAGAGGCACAAAAAAAGGAAACCACATTACTCCAATTTTGGCATCATTACACTGGCTTCCTGCACACTATAGGATCCAATAAAAAATGTAGCTGTTTGTTTTTAAGTCTTTAAATGGAATATATGGACATCCTATATAGAGGATTGGCTTTAGCTCTGTCCAGCCCCCAAGTCTTTGCGGTCATCAGATCAGCTGCTACTGACTGTGCCACGGTGTCGGCTGAAACTGTGGAAAAAAAAATGTGACCGTGCCTTTTCTGTTGCTGCACCGAGACTATGGAATAGTCTACCCCTGGACATGAGGTCTGCACCTTCCGTGAACAAAGACTTCATACACATTCCGAGCAACTGGGGGTGCAGGTTCAGCCTGTGAGAGGTTGAATCTGAGTGCTATTGATGTGCCTCCTGAAGTGATCACTACTATCTGATGCACTAGACCTGTATCCTTGCACTCTCTTTATGAAGTGGTATGTATGTATGTGAGTCCTGGTCTGGGCAAAAATATTTTCCTTTTAAACTTGTTGTTGGATATGCTTCGCTTTTTGCAGGATCTGTTAGATCAAGGCAGAGCCTTACCTTATGGTATAGTTGGCTCCTATCTCAGCATGTTTCATGGGTTTCCATGGTCAACCACATGGGGGTGTTTCCCATAGTGGGCTACTTCACTCCTGCTATCAGAGAATCAGGGTTACATAAGTACACTTATACTCCATCTCTTTTATTGATGTAATTGTCTGCTTGTGGCTGTAAAGTCAGATACAGCTGTTCTTTTTCAGAACCACAGAGCTCAAGATGTTGCAGGACCATGGACAGCATCCAAAGAGACACTCCTGAACTCAGCCAAACCACAGATCTCTAGACAGCCCAAAGAGAAGCAGAAGATCAGCTCTACCCCACACATTCTCACACCTACCTTGCAGGTCTACTTGCAGGTATTAGTGTATTTTCACTGTGCCAACACAGAAATAAATTTGCATGAATTACTTCATCAATTTAAAAAAATCTCAGAAATGACCCAGCACAGCTTTCAGTTTAGTGCAGTGAGTGTTTCGTTTGATTTGTGGAAAATGAGTCTTAAGCCGATGTTAATGATTGGCTAAAAGTTGAGCATCTGGGTCTACCAGCAATGGCGAAAATCCTAGCCTACAGGGAATTCTCCCTGTATCCAACAATGCATCCACCAAATTGGGCTAAGCTGCACAATCGTTGAATTAGAATGTCCAGCCGTTTTCCAATTGCTCTTCCCTCACTCTTCATTTAACCAATAGGTGAAGTGAAACACACATACACAGACACACACCCACACTAGGGGGCAGTGATCAGCCCTATCCATGGTGTTCAGGGGCCAGTTGGGGGGTTAAGTGCCTTGCTGTCTGTTATTTGCTGTCATGGCAGTTCTGGAAATTGACTGGCGACCTTCCAGCCGGAAATCTGGTTCCCTAACCTCCAGCCACAGAGAGAACTAAATCCAGAAACCTGTCCCGACCATGCCTACTCCATTCAAAGCTGCCATATGTGCTTTTGGAGGTATGACATGCTGTTATGTATGTTTCTCTCTTTAAGACCAGTGTATAATACAGAAGTTTCTTATCCTATTGGCTGCTGTTTTAAAAGTCTCATTCAAAAGTTCCATTTCTGAGGCACTACTTGAAAGGCAAACAAGTTTGGCTAATCTAAACTAATACTACACTGAATAGCTGGATCTGTGTGAATGGACATTTTTTCCATTTCCAGTTTTCCAACTGTGTTTTACAGCATTTTTTTTAGTTTTACATTAAACTATTAACAATTGAACAATTAAAAACTTTCTCTCTGTATCTCTTTGTATACTATCAGTATCAAAAAAGTATTTCCGTTTTCTATTTTTGTTTTACTTTTCTACAAAAAAAAATCTTATTATGGTAAAAAAACTATTTTCGCCTCTCCTTTAAAGCTATAATAAAGCAAATCTATAGTTAAAGATCCTTGTTTTTCTTGGACAGTGATGGATATAAATATACACACCTTTGTGGGCACATTGTGGACCACTTTTAATTACTGACTATTTTGTATTTCAGTGTATTTTCAATGAATTGCTGATATATTTTTTTTTAATGCTCCATTTCCTGCTAACTGAGTGTGCCACAACTGGGCTATGCTGTGAACCTGTATTGAGGGCAAAACCACAAGCCCAAATCGGGATGACAAAATCTGTAAAGACTCTAGAAACACCCCAAAATTACTGTGATGTTATTTTTTTTGTTCACTTTTACTACTTTTTCCCGTCCACAAATGTTACTGAACTGTACTGAAACTCCAAAAGTGAAAACCAGTACCAGTGCTTTTTTTTTTTTTTTTTTTTAATTTCAGGATGTAGAAAACAGCTAGCTAGTTCGGTTGTTAGCCTTTTAGCTAATGTCACCTGCAGGGGTGCTTTAACTTGCTTGTGGACCCTGGGGCTGCAGGTGGTCCAGAGCCCTGCTGTGTCTAGTTACCCCCCCCCAAAAAAAGTAAACAAAATGATGAGGTACACACACTACTGCTGACAGTTAGTAGACAGTTTGATGGCTGAAATGATTTATATTTGGCCAATTATTGGTTAAGATATAACAGATCCCCTTTTTGTTGCCTTAGCTTCTAGTTTGTAATTACCCAGGGGAAAGGAAACCAAACTCACCCTGCTCTGAAAACAATTCCCTTGCTCTCTAAACACGTCATTATCTGAGTTTGGTCAACAAAAAAACACTACCTGTTCCCAAATGCTATGTGCAGGAGGAATAATGGGCCTAATTGGTTTTATTATGATTTGAGTTGGACCATATTATTCCATTAGAGTCAAATCCTAATAGTACAACCTACAATAACATTCTAGCGATGTTCTTCTAGTTTTTCAGCAGTAGTATGTGGGAAGGGCCATGTTCTGTTTTAGTGTTAGAGCTCTTTCATGAAGGATTTACTTGCTGAGTTTTGATGTTAAGGGAACTTGACTGGCCTGCACAGAGCCTAACTGCAAGCAGCATTCATTAGAACACTAGAGCTAGGTCTTCAGCCCCTGCCACATTAATGCTCGTGTGGCTAAATAGAAGCTGTCCACTGGTTAGACGTGAATTTTACATCTCACAGCACGAAACTTTCCATTGCTGCCATCACATGCCATTGCTGCTTAAGAGAGCATTCAGAACAACCACAGGCTGTGAGTGGTGTGAGACTGCACTAAATGTTTACATGTTTACAGTGTTTGATTACTGCGTGTATGTTTCACCAAGTTACTTATTTATTCTCAAGTTTAGCTGATTTTATTTGGAATTACTGTTTACACTACATATAAAAAAATAAGATTGATTACTGTTTGTGTGATTGACAAAGTGAAGCTTTTTATTTTCAGTTTGGCTGGTATGTTATATTTATTTTAAAATATTTTAAGAAGTTTGACTTTTTTGTTCCGAATTTGAATGCTGTGTCAAGGTTCTGCACAATAGTTTATTATTTTGGTGACAAATAAATAGCAATTTAGTACATTTATATCTGTTAATTCGTTACATTTTATTTAGCAAAGTTAGTAAAGTAATGTTTAAGTCAATCCAGTTGCCTTAAGTCTCTCCCACATGGTGAGGTATATGGTTTATTAATTCAACAATGGTATCGGTATAGGTTATCGACTGATATGCAAAGTTTATGTATCTGAAACCGAACACAAAAAGTTGTATCTGTGCATCCAAAGATAAAAGCTACAGAAAAGTCTGCCCACAGAACAGGACACTTGATTAATGTATGCAGCTTTTGAGCTAAATGTGCAACAAGTACATATAAATTTTCTTTTACTACACTCTTGTTTTGTTTATTTAGAAACACATTTAATTGTAGACAATTTACATTTTGACTACTAATGAGGAAAAATATGTATAATAGATATATTCACCACACACACACAACCAAAAACACACACACAATATATATCACATATATATATATATATATATATATACATACAGGGGTTGGACAATGAAACTGAAACACCTGTCATTTTAGTGTGGGAGGTTTCATGGCTAAATTGGACCAACCTGGTGGCCAATCTTCATTAATTGCACATTGCACCAGTAAGAGCAGAGTGTGAAGGTTCGGTTAGCAGGTAAGAGCACAGTTCTGCTCAAAATACTGCAATGCACACAACATTATGGGTGACATACCAGAGTTCAAATGAGGACAAATTGTTGGTGCACGTCTTGCTGGCGCATCTGTGACCAAGACAGCAAGTCTTTGTGATGTATCAAGAGCCACGGTATCCAGGGTAAAGTCAGCATACCACCAAGAAGGACGAACCACATCCAACAGGATTAACTGTGGACGCAAGAGGAAGCTGTCTGAAAAGGATGTTCGGGTGCTAACCCGGATTGTATCCATAAAACATAAAACCACTGCTGCCCAAATGACGCTGTATTGGCCGCAAAAGGAGCCCCTACACCATACTAATAAATGATTGTGGTCTAAAACCAGGTGTTTCAGTTTCATTGTCCAACCCCTGTGTGTGTGTGTGTGTGTGTGTACGTGTATATATATATAAATATATGTATATATGTGTGTGTGTGTGTGTGTGTGTGTGTGTGTGTGTGTGTGTACTACTCTTTTTGCCTTCTCTGCTTTATATATCTGTGTGTGGTTTTCCACTCTGTTTTCCTTCCCTTGGGTTACGCTTTGGATCTCTCCTTTGGTTCCTGTAGAAGAATCAGAAGGACACAGTTCACATGTGAGCAAACACTATTTTATTGAACAGGGGAGCTGTGCAAGCAGCAGGGTTAGTGAGCACTTACAGCCATGTGCTTTTATCTTGTGTGTGTGTGTGTGTGTGTGAGTGATTTTTCTGCAGTTGTGTTTCTCACTACACTGCTGCAAGCATCTGTCCTCACACACTCCTCTAGAGATGGAGGAGTTCTGACGCTCTTTTGATATATATGGAGGGAGAGAAAATGCCTCCTCTGATTTGTCGCTGAAAATGTTTCATGATTCCCTCTCTCTTTCTAATAAGGTAATAGTGAGTGTGATTGGGGAGATTCTCTCTCTCTCTCTCTCTCTCTCTCTCTCTCTCTCTCTCTCTCTCCTCTCTCCTCTCTCCCCCTCTCTCAGTTTTCTCTGTCTTTTAGTGTTGGATGGGGTGAAGCTTGTTTGTTCGTTATGCGTTTATTTCTATGTTTGAGAGAGTGCGTGTGAAGGTGTGTTTGTGTGTAAGTGTGCGCCCGTGTGTGTGTGTGTTTCTCTGTGTGCATGCATTAAGAGTGGGTTATAAGTGTTTAAATGTATGTGAGTGTGCATGTAAGCGTGTTGGTCTGTGTGTGTGCACATGTATTAAGAGCAGGCAATCAGTGTTTGAGTATACGTGGGTGTGAGTGTGCCTGTGTGTGTGTGAGAGAGCGAGGGAGAGAGATCGTTATCAGTGCAGGTGCAGCATCAGTGCTATGTTACACTGGAGGGTTTCCTCTCTGAAGTCAGTCTCCTGTATGTTGGTGTGTTTCTCACCACACTGCTGTGAGCGTCTCTCCTCACACACACTCCTCTAGAGACGGAGGTGGAGTTCTGTTCATCAGCGCTGACGCTCTTTTGATATATATGGAGGGAGAGAAAATGCCTCCTCTGATTTGTCACTGAAAATGTTTGATGGTTTCCTCTTCTCTTTCTAATAAGGTAATAGTGAGTGTGATTGGCGGCTGTGGGGAGCTTTTCTCTCTCTCACCCTTTTTTATTCTGTGTCTTGCTTTCTCTCAGTTTATTCAGTTTCACTTGGAGATGGATAGCTGTGTGGTGTTACTTCTTCTTTCCTGTGCAGGTGCACTTATCTCAGCTGGTAAGTATATTCCTACAGAGTCAAAAAATAATTTGCTCACTCTCTATTCTATTTCAGTATTCTTTTTGGTTTTTCTTAATTTAAGGAAATAAATCTAAAAGCTACATTGTATCATGCGGGTAATGGCAGTGACACTGATGTTGTGGAAAACCTGTGATTTATTTTTATGACTGTCCTTACAGAATGGGGACTCCAGTTGGTCAGGTTTTGGCAAAGCAATTTAAAAAATAAAATTTAACTCATTTTCAGTTGTGAAGAATATTTAAATTTATTTTATATTTATGCGATGTCAAATCCAAAACATGTACATGTTGTCCAAAATATAATGCCTCAGAAGCCAGAATAAACATTTATTATCTTTTTTATGAGCCCCTTAGGGCCTTATGGGTCTGTAGATCTATAGGCTTGCTTTATATGTGAAGCTAAGCAAGGCTGTTCCTGGCTGGTTCATAGATGGGAGACCATGCATGAAATGATGTGACCTAAACATCCACTGGAAATTCAAGTTTTAAAAATTATTGTTTTATTTTATTTTTTAGGTGCCTTTTTAGATCTACAAATATAATGCAGTCAGAATAGAAGTATTTATGTTATTTTTTGTTTGTTATTTTTTAGACTTGATTTTAAGAGACTCTTGTATACTGTACTGAAAACATTTTATGCCTGAAGCAAGGTGGGCTCGCTAGCTAGTATACAATTAAAACAGTAAGTTAAAGTCTTGTTAGCATGCCTCACCTGCTCGGATATGTATGTATCTTAATTATTTTTTACCACTGCTTATCCAATCTTAAATAATCCACATATTTCAAGATTTTTTTT
>JAMWET010002467.1:0-27500 GCA_024036415.1 Prochilodus magdalenae
AACACTGTAGGTAGTTAATCCAACACTGCCTAAATTAAGCCAACACTGCAGTCGTTAATCGCTCCCCACCTAACTCCAACCCTGCAAAACCTAATCCGACACCGCAGGTTTTAATCAAGCACTGTAAGAGTTAATACAGAATCACTGCCACTAATCCAACACTGCAAGAGTTAATCCAACACTGCAGGTGTTAATCCGACACTGCAGGTTTTAATCCATAACTGTAAGAGTTAATACAGCATCACTGCCACTAATCCAACACTGCAAGACTTAATCCAACACTGAAAGAGTTAATCCAACACTACAAGATTTAATTCAACACAGCAGATGTTAATACAAAATCAAACTGATTTTACACTGCATCAGTTATTTCAACATCACTACTGTTAATCCAACACTACATAAATTGATCCCCCACTGTAGGTGTTAACCCAACACTGCCTAAATTAATCCAATGCTGTAGGTGTTAATCCAACACTGCAGGTGTTAATCGCTCCCCCTAATCCAACACTGCAAAATTTAATCCAACACTGTAAGAGGTAATACAGCATCACTGCCACTAATCCAACACTGCAAGAGTTAATCCAACACTGCAGGTGTTAATCCGACACCGCAGGTTTTAATCCAGCACTCTAAGAGTTAATACAGCATCACTGCCACTAATCCAACACTGCAAGACTTAATCCAACACTGAAAGAGTTAATCCAACACTACAAGATTTAATTTAACACAACAGATGTCAATACAAAATCAAATTGGTTTTACACTACATCAGTTATTTATATTTCAACATCCCTACTGTTAATCCAACAATACATAAATTGATCCCCCACTGTAGGTGTTAATCCAACACTGCCTAAATTAATCCAACACTGCAGACGTTAATCGCTCTCCCTAAATCCAACACTGCAAAACTTAATCCAACACTGCAGGTTTTAATCCAGCACTGTAAGAGTTAATACAGAATCACTGCCACTAATCCAACACTGCAAGACTTAATCCAACACTGAAAGAGTTAATCCAACACTGAAAGATTTCATTCAACACAGCAGATGTTAATACAAAATCGAATTGATTTTACACTGCATAAGTTATTTATATTTCAACATCGCTACTGTTAATCCAACACTACATAAATTGATCCCCCACTGTAAGTGTTAATCCAACACTGCCTAAATTTATCCAACTAACGGTGTTAATCCAGCACTGTAAGAGTTAATACAGCATCACTGCCACTAATCCAACACTGCAAGAGTTAATCCAACACTGCAGGTTTTAATCCAGCACTGTAAGAGTTAATACAGAATCACTGCCACTAATCCAACACTGCAAGAGTTAATCCAACACTGCAGGTGTTAATCCGACACTGCAGGTGTTAATCCATCACTGTAAGAGTTAATACAGCATCACTGCCACTAATCCAACACTGCAAGATTTAATCCAACACTGAAAGAGTTAATCCAACACTACAAGATTTAATTCAACACAGCAGATGTTAATACAAAATCAAACTGATTTTACACTGCATCAGTTATTTCAACATCACTACTGTTAATCCAACACTACATAAATTGATCCCCCACTGTAGGTGTTAACCCAACACTGCCTAAATTAATCCAATGCTGTAGGTGTTAATCCAACACTGCAGGTGTTAATCGCTCCCCCTAATCCAACACTGCAAAACTTAATCCAACACTGTAAGAGGTAATACAGCATCACTGCCACTAATCCAACACTGCAAGAGTTAATACAACACTGCAGGTGTTAATCCGACACCGCAGGTTTTAATCCATCACTGTAAGAGTTAATACAGCATCACTGCCACTAATCCAACACTGCAAGACTTAATCCAACACTGAAAGAGTTAATCCAACACTACAAGATTTAATTTAACACAACAGATGTCAATACAAAATCAAATTGGTTTTACACTACATCAGTTATTTATATTTCAACATCGCTACTGTTAATCCAACAATACATAAATTGATCCCCCACTGTAGGTGTTAATCCAACACTGCCTAAATTAATCCAACACTGAAAGGGTTAATCCAACGCTACAACAGTTAATTCAACACAGCAGATGTTAATGCAAAATCAAATTGATTTTACACTGCATCAGTTATTTATATTTCAACATCGCCACTGTTAATCCAACACTACATAAATTGATCCCCCACTGTAGGTGTTAATCCAACACTGCCTAAATTAATCCAACACTGCAGACGTTAATCGCTCTCCCTAAATCCAACACTGCAAAACTTAATCCAACACTGCAGGTTTTAATCCAGCACTGTAAGAGTTAATACAGAATCACTGCCACTAATCCAACACTGCAAGAGTTAATCCAACACTGAAAGATTTCATTCAACACAGCAGATGTTAATACAAAATCGAATTGATTTTACACTACATAAGTTATTTATATTTCAACATCGCTACTGTTAATCCAACACTACATAAATTGATCCCCCACTGTAAGTGTTAATCCAACACTGCCTAAATTTATCCAACTAACGGTGTTAATCCAGCACTGTAAGAGTTAATACAGCATCACTGCCACTAATCCAACACTGCAAGAGTTAATCCAACACTGTAGGTGTTAATCCAACACCGCAGGTGTTAATCCAGCACTGTAAGAGTTAATACAGCATCACTGCCACTAATCCAACACTGCATTCTGGCTACATATGAGCAGGATGGACATGCAGGACGGGGAACATGGCTGTACGGGGACACCTGGGTTTATTGCTGCTGTTATCGTTTTGCTGATTAATAGATGCGTGTTCAGAGAGAAGGGCCTGCAGGTCAAAGGTAGTCAACAACATGCGTATTAGATAACAGACGCAGTTACGGGTTCATGTATAGGCCACGTATGGGTCAAGTTTAGTGCACTTGGCCATGGGACCTTCTGCACTGGGATTGGTTAGTGCTGCCTCGCCTCCTGTGCTTGAAATGGAACTGTGCTTGGATTGGATAACTACATGCCGCCTCCTGTTATTAGGACGGCTAGCAACGTCCAGCCTCTCGTGCTCGGAATGGGCTATAGAATCCGAGCTTGTGCGCTTGGCATGGCTGACAGGATCTTGTCCCATGTGCTAGTAATGTTTAACAGCATCCCACCTGGAACGGCAAACAGTACCCTGAGCGTTCTGCTGTAGTACCGGCCAACAGCGTTCCACCTCCTGTGATGGGAACGGCCAGTAGCAAAGCCACTGGTTTGGAGATAGGATGGCCAATAGCATGGTGGCAGGAGGCGTTAGCTTACCCAATCGTAGCACTGGAGGCGGAGCCTTCTGGAGCAAAATAAGGCCACACTGAGGTTCTGCTGCATTCCTGCAGAAAGATGGGGCTGGTGTTCGGAGCCTACACGCTGGGCTTTTTAGGCGTGGCTGCCTGCGTCCTGCTGCTTACCTGGCTGACCTACAAGCTGCTGAGCGGCTACCTGCACAGCTGGAAAGAGCTGCAACCAATCCCAGGCATCGGAGTCCCGTACCCACTGCTGGGGAACGCGCTTCAGTTCAAGTCCAATGCAGGAGGTAAGAGGTCATGGGTTGCCTGGCAACACATAGAGTCACTCTTAAAGGTGGGAAATGGTAGATCTAATAAACATGCATTAGCCATTCAAGCACCTGGCTATGGAATCTGGACAGTCCAGGACTAGATCAGTCGGAGGAACCTGTGGAACATTGGCTTCAATGTTAACCCTTCCAGGTCCACCATGGGAAACACCTGTAAGCTTTGAATTCATAAAAATGGGGTGCTCATAGGTAGAAGAGGAGATTATGATTGACCTCTGACCCTAACTGATGCACTGGGTAGCTTCTCATTCCTCATACAACCGTATGGAAGGACATGGGGTAAGAGGGGTCCTGGGCCCAGCGTACCCACCTGAAACGTACCAATAGACCAGGTTACACCAGTAACGGCTTTTGATTTCCTAGAATGAATGGCCGGGCATATTCCGGGTTCACAATGCCAAGGTCCACTGGGCTCAGGTTGGAATGACTGGTTCTGGACGCATGAGCTTCATGAGTAAACATGAACTAGCCACCACAGTGACCTGACCGTGACCGTGGAGAAGCCTCAGCACAGTGGAAATAAATGTTGGGATGTTGCATAAGGCTGTCAAAATGATCACGGGGCCAGTGCGTTATGAAATCCACAGGTGGGCCAATGGAAGATTAGTATGTCCAGCAGTTTGGAGCCAGGCAGGGTTTCCAGGTATGGATTAGGTCTACTCATGGGCTAAATGGTGAAGCACCAGTAGGAATTCTTTTCCAGGCTGGGCGTAAGCTGGATTTGGGAACTGGCGTTTGGATGACCATGTCAGCCTGGAGCTTCAGTGGGACGGAAACCAACACGGTGTTTACAAATCTCTCTTCCAGATTTCTTCCGCCAGGTCGTCGGCTTCACCCAGGAGTTTCAGAACAGCCCGATGCTGAAGGTGTGGGTCGGGCCTATACCGTTCCTCATCCTCTACCATGCGGAGACCGTTGAGGTATTTGCATTCACGTGCAGTAGAGTTCTATAGGGCTTGGAGAGAAGTCAGTGGGTCAAAGGACTCCGCCTTACCCCACCTTAGTCAGGGCTAAACTGCTGACTGGCAGGAAATATAGGTGTGCGTGTGAGTGAGTGAGTGAATGAGTGAGCGTGCGTGAGTGAGTGAGCGTGTGAGTGCGTGCGTGCGTGCGAGCGTGCGAGAATCTGTGTGTGCGTGAGCGTGCGAGTGAGTGTGTGTGTGTGTGCGCATGTGTGTGTGAGTGAGTGAGTGTGTGTGTGCGCATGTGCGTGTGAGAGTCTGTGTGCATGTGCGTGTGAGTGAGTGAGCGTGAGTGCGTGCGTGTGTGCGTGAGTGAGTGAGTGCGTGTGTGAGTGTAAGTGCGTGTGAGTGTGAGTGTGTGCGTGCGTGCGAGTGTGTGCGTGTGTGAGTGTGCATGCGAGTGTGTGAACGAGAGTGAGTGTGAGTGCGCGTGTGAGTGTGTGTGAGCGTGCGAGTGAGTGTGCGTGAGAGTGTGAGTGAGTGTGTGTGCGCGAGTGTGAGTAAGTGTGCGTGCGAGTGAGTGTGCGTGCGAGTGAGTGTGTGTGCGTGTGAGTGAGTGTGCGTGAGAGTGTGAGTGAGTGTGTGTGCGCGTGTGTGCGCGAGTGTGAGTGAGTGTGCGTGCGAGTGAGTGTGAGTGAGTGTGCGTGCGAGTGAGTGTGTGTGCGAGTGAGTGTGAGTGAGTGAGTAAGTGTGTGTGTGCGAGTGAGTGTGTGTGTGCGAGAGTGTGCGTGTGAGTGAGTGCGTGTGTGTTTGAGTGAGTGTGTGTGTGAGTGTGTGTGCGCGCATGTTTGTGTGCGCGAGTGTATGCGTGAGTGTGTGTGCGTGCGAGTGTGTGTGTGTGTGTTTGTGTGAGTGAGTGTGTGTGTGTGTGTGTGTGTGAGTGTGTTTGAGCGTGCGAGTGAGTGTGCGTGAGAGTGTGTTTCGCGAGTGAGTGTGAGTGAGTGAGTGTGTGTGTGTATATGTGTGAGTGTGCGTGCGTGTGTGTGTGCACGAGTGTATGCGTGAGTGTGTGTGCGTGTGAGTGAGTAAGTGCGTGTGAGTGTGTGTGTGCGTGTGTGTGTGAGTGAGTGTGTGTGCGTGTGTGTGTGTGTGTGTGAGTGTGTGTGCGCGTGTGAGTGTGTGTGTGTCTGTGTGTGTGTGTGTGTGTATGGGACAAGTGCCTTTACAACTGACATATGTAAATGAGCTTTGGTCTGACTGGCTGCCTGTACTGGGTCTCGTTCAGTAGACAAGACTCAAACCCTCCTGATAACCCTCAGCAGAAGTGGGCGGGGCTAAATGTAACATTAAAAGCAAAAAATTAAATTTAAAAAATAACACACAGCTCGGGAAATAAATCAGAGCCCACTCCGGTTTCTCCAATCAGCGTCTCCACATGTACAGCAGGTTCTCAGTGAGGAACCGAAGGCTGGGTTCTAGCTTCACTGGCAGATACAGTGAGCGTCTGGTTCATAAGAACAAGGTCCAGCAGCAAACACACAGGACAACACAGCTACAGACTGGCAGAGGGTCAAACCCACTCCCTACTGACCGTGATGAGCGCCCCCTCATTCCACTGTCCCTTATCCACCATAAGATGACCTCAGGTGACCCACAGAGAGACTGGCGAGCGGTGGCTGGGGTGAAACCCACAGTGAGCATGACGTGTTTAGATGGACCACTGGTCCCAACCCATGCCATGACGACAACACCCCCCACACCAGTATGGAGCCGCCGCCAGCCTGCACAGGGCTTTGTTGACAACTAGGTTGAACAACCGGTAGTGTGACCCATCAGCCCCCCAACACACGCTGCCAGTCTTCTAGGGTCCAGTTAGCAAGCTCGCGAGCATGCTGTGCCACTGTGTCCGGTGCGGTGCCCACGCTCTGCCCACTGTGGGTGGCAATGCTTATGTCTATGACGTATTCCCGGTACACAGGTAACACTGTGGATCAGGGAATGCTAAAATGGTGGCACTACTTTGGAAACCGAATGCCGCATCCATCCGGCACCCGCCGTCAGGCACGGGCACACACACTGTATTTACCATGCACGGGCGACACTCTAATCTCTACCGCCCTCGCGCTTCTATAAAGATATCCCAGAGCAAGGTTCAGCGCCAGGGCACAGACACAGGCGTGACCCTGCGTCATAAACAGATAACGGGAGCCATTCCCCTAATGCCATGGAAAAACATGGAGGAGTAAAATCAATTCCGTAAACAGTTCCCACCCTCATACATGACATACGTGACACAGGCTGAACGGCTGGTATGGGCACGGGTTCGCTAGACTAGACGCGGTTTGGGAACCCGTGCTGTGGCTGTTAGAGGCTATCCTCCATTAATCACAGTCAGCAGTGATCAGCCACCTCTCTCTCTCTCTCTCTCTCTCTCTCTCTCTCTCTCAGACGGTTCTCAATAACCCCGTCCACATGGATAAGGCTTATGCCTATAAGTTTCTGCACCCATGGCTGGGCACCGGACTGCTGACCAGGTACATAATTAAATCTGTTACTGGGAATTCTCAGGACCGTTCCATGTACTGTGGTACCTGCCCTACAGCGGATGACGGAACGACTTGGCTGGAATTCCAGTTACTTAGAGTGATGTTACGGTGTTACTGACATTAAGAATACATGTTACCATGTTACATCACAATGTTCCTGTCATTAAATTAGGAACCATGTTACATCATAATGTACCCAGCATTGAAAGCGGTACCTAGATACATCAAAAAGTTCCTCCCATTGAAATTAGGAACCATGTTACATCACAATGTTACTGCCATTGAAAGCGGTGCCTAAATACATCACAATGTTCCTGCCATTGAAATTAGGAACCATGTTACATCACAATGTTACTGCCATTGAACTAGGAACCATGTTACATCACAATGTTACTGCCATTGCATTAGGGATCATGTTACATCACAATGTTCCTGCCACTGACAGCGGTACCTAGATACATCACAATGTTACTGCCATTGAACTAGGAACCATGTTACATCACAAAGTTCCTCCCATTGAAATTAGGAACCATGTTACATCACAATGTTACTGCCATTAAATTAGGAACCATGTTACATCACAATGTTCCTGCCATTGAACTAGGAACCATGTTACATCACAATGTTACTGCCATTGAACTAGGAACCATGTTACATCACAATGTTACTGCCATTGAACTAGGTACCATGTTGCATCACAGTGTTCCCAGCATTGAAAGCGGTACCTAGATACATCACGATGTTCCTCCCATTGAATTAGGAACCATGTTACATCACAATGTTCCCAGCATTGAAAGCGGTACCTAGATACATCACGATGTTCCTCCCATTGAATTAGGAACCATGTTACATCACAATGTTCCCAGCATTGAAAGCGGTACCTAGATACATCACGATGTTCCTCCCATTGAAATTAGGGACCATGTTACATCACAACGTTCCTACCATTGAAAGCGGTACCTAGATACATCACAATGTTACTGCCGTTGAAATTAGGAACCATGTAACATCACAATGTTCCTACCATTGAAAGCGGTACCTAGATACATCACAATGTTCTTGCCATTGAATTAGGAACCATGTTACATCACAACGTTTCCAGCATTGAAAGAGATACATAGTTACGTCTCAATGTTACTGCCATGGAATTAGGGACCTTGTTACATCACAACGTTCCTACCATTTAAAGCGGTACCTAGATGCATCACAATGTTCCTGCCATTAAATTAGGAACCATGTTACATCACAATGTTCCTGCCACTGAAAGCAGTACCTAGATACATCACAATGTTCCTGCCATTGAATTAGGAACCATGTTACATCACAATGTTCCTGCCATTGAAATTAGGAACCATGTTACATCACAATGTTACTGCCATTGAACTAGGAACCATGTTACATCACAATGTTACTGCCATTGCATTAGGGATCATGTTACATCACAATGTTCCTGCCACTGAAAGCGGTACCTAGATACATCACAATGTTCCTGCCATTAAATTAGGAACCATGTTACATCACAATGTTCCTGCCATTGAACTAGGAACCATGTTACATCACAATGTTACTGCCATTGAACTAGGAACCATGTTACATCACAATGTTACTACCATTGAACTAGGTACCATGTTACATCACAACGTTCCTACCATTTAAAGCGGTACCTAGATGCATCACAATGTTCCTGCCATTAAATTAGGAACCATGTTACATCACAATGTTCCTGCCACTGAAAGCAGTACCTAGATACATCACAATGTTCCTGCCATTGAATTAGGAACCATGTTACATCACAATGTTTCCGCCATTAAATTAGAAACCATGTTACATCACAATGTTCCTGCCACTGAAAGCAGTACCTAGATACATCACAATGTTACTGCCATTGAATTAGGAACCATGTTACATCACAATTTTTCCGCCATTGAATTAGGAACCATGTTACATCACAATGTTCCTACCATTGAAAGCGGTACCTAGATACATCACAGTGTTCCTGCCATTGAATTAGGAACCATGTTACATCACAATGTTCCCAGCATTGAAAGCGGTACCTAGATACATCACAATGTTCCTGCCATTGAATTAGGAACCATGTTACATCACAATGTTTCCGCCATTGAATTAGGAACCATGTTACATCACAGTGTTCCCAGCATTGAAAGCGGTACCTAGATACATCACAATGTTACTGCCATTGAACTAGGAACCATGTTACATCACAATGTTCCTGCCATTGAAAGCGGTACCTAGATACATCACAATGTTCTTGCCATTGAATTAGGTACCTAGTTGCATCACAATGTTCCCGCCATTGAAAGAGATACATAGTTACGTCACAATGTTACTGCCATTGAATTAGGAACCATGTTACATCACAATGTTTCTACCATTGAAAGCGGTACCTGGATACATCACCTTCCTACTGTACAATGCAACAAGTTACAAGTTAAAATGACTATTACACAGCAAAGAAAATGTTACGCTGCTGAAATAGTAACTTGCACGTCAGGGTTTGTGCCATTGAAACCAACTGGTTTCTTCAGGTCACTGTCATTAAAATGGTCATTACATAATTTCTAGAAATTTCATCACCATCATTTGAACCACACCTGGGTGAGCGAGAAATGCAGGGAAAACCATTAAGTCCCAGAGAAAACGGAATCACAGAGAACCCCTCTCTCTTTCTTTCAGTACAGGTGATAAATGGCGGCGCAGACGGAAGCTGCTGACCCCCACCTTTCATTTCATTCGTTACATCACAATGTTCCTGTCATTGAATTAGGAACCATGTTACATCATAATGTACCCAGCATTGAAAGCGGTACCTAGATACATCACAAAGTTCCTCCCATTGAAATTAGGAACCATGTTACATCACAATGTTACTGCCATTGAAAGCGGTGCCTAAATACATCACAATGTTCCTGCCATTGAAATTAGGAACCATGTTACATCACAATGTTACTGCCATTGAACTAGGAACCATGTTACATCACAATGTTACTGCCATTGCATTAGGGATCATGTTACATCACAATGTTCCTGCCACTGACAGCGGTACCTAGATACATCACAATGTTACTGCCATTGAACTAGGAACCATGTTACATCACAAAGTTCCTCCCATTGAAATTAGGAACCATGTTACATCACAATGTTACTGCCATTGAAAGCGGTGCCTAAATACATCACAATGTTCCTGCCATTAAATTAGGAACCATGTTACATCACAATGTTCCTGCCATTGAACTAGGAACCATGTTACATCACAATGTTACTGCCATTGAACTAGGAACCATGTTACATCACAATGTTACTGCCATTGAACTAGGTACCATGTTGCATCACAGTGTTCCCAGCATTGAAAGCGGTACCTAGATACATCACGATGTTCCTCCCATTGAATTAGGAACCATGTTACATCACAATGTTCCCAGCATTGAAAGCGGTACCTAGATACATCACGATGTTCCTCCCATTGAATTAGGAATCACAATGTTCCTGCCATTGAAATTAGGAACCATGTTACATCACAATGTTACTGCCATTGAACTAGGAACCATGTTACATCACAATGTTACTGCCATTGCATTAGGGATCATGTTACATCACAATGTTCCTGCCACTGAAAGCGGTACCTAGATACATCACAATGTTCCTGCCATTAAATTAGGAACCATGTTACATCACAATGTTCCTGCCATTGAACTAGGAACCATGTTACATCACAATGTTACTGCCATTGAACTAGGAACCATGTTACATCACAATGTTACTACCATTGAACTAGGTACCATGTTGCATCACAGTGTTCCCAGCATTGAAAGCGGTACCTAGATACATCACGATGTTCCTCCCATTGAATTAGGAACCATGTTACATCACAATGTTCCCAGCATTGAAAGCGGTACCTAGATACATCACGATGTTCCTCCCATTGAATTAGGGACCATGTTACATCACAACGTTCCTACCATTGAAAGCGGTACCTAGATACATCACAATGTTCTTGCCATTGAATTAGGAACCATGTTACATCACAACGTTTCCAGCATTGAAAGAGATACATAGTTACGTCTCAATGTTACTGCCATGGAATTAGGGACCTTGTTACATCACAACGTTCCTACCATTTAAAGCGGTACCTAGATACATCACAATGTTTCCGCCATTGAATTAGGAACCATGTTACATCACAATGTTCCTTTCACTGAAAGCGGTACCTAGATACATCACAATGTTCCTGCCATTGAATTAGGAACCATGTTACATCACAATGTTTCCGCCATTGAATTAGGAACCATGTTACATCACAATGTTCCTGCCACTGAAAGCAGTACCTAGATACATCACAATGTTACTGCCATTGAATTAGGAACCATGTTACATCACAATGTTTCCGCCATTGAATTAGGAACCATGTTACATCACAATGTTCCTACCATTGAAAGCGGTACCTAGATACATCACAGTGTTCCTGCCATTGAATTAGGAACCATGTTACATCACAATGTTCCCAGCATTGAGAGCGGTACCTAGATACATCACAATGTTACTGCCATTGAATTAGGAACCATGTTACATCACAATGTTCCTGCCATTGAATTAGGAACCATGTTACATCACAATGTTTCCAGCATTGAAAGCAGTACCTAGATACATCACAATGTTCCTGCCATTGAGTTAGGGACCATGTTACATCACAACGTTCCTACCATTGAAAGCAGTACCTAGATACATCACAATGTTCCTGCCATTGAATTAGGTACCTAGTTGCATCACAATGTTCCCGCCATTGAAAGAGATACATAGTTACGTGACAATGTTACTGCCATTGAATTAGGAACCATGTTACATCACAATGTTTCTACCATTGAAAGCGGTACCTGGATACATCACCTTCCTACTGTACAATGCAACAAGTTACAAGTTAAAATGACTATTACACAGCAAAGAAAATGTTACGCTGCTGAAATAGTAACTTGCACGTCAGGGTTTGTGCCATTGAAACCAACTGGTTTCTTCAGGTCACTGTCATTAAAATGGTCATTACATAATTTCTAGAAATTTCATCACCATCATTTGAACCACACCTGGGTGAGCGAGAAATGCAGGGAAAACCATTAAGTCCCAGAGAAAACGGAATCACAGAGAACCCCTCTCTCTTTCTTTCAGTACAGGTGATAAATGGCGGCGCAGACGGAAGCTGCTGACCCCCACCTTTCATTTCTCCATCCTGTCCGAGTTCCTGGAGGTGATGAACGAGCAGGCGGAGGTGCTAGTAGAGAAACTGGAGAAGCAGGTGGGCAAAGGCCCCTTCAACTGCTTCAACCACATCACCCTCTGTGCCCTGGACATCATCTGTGGTATGTGGGATGTGTGTGTGTGTGTGTGTGTGTGTGTGTGTGTAAAAATAATAAATATTAAAATTTTAAAAAGAGTTTCTACCCAGTGCTCCACTGCTGGGGTAATCGGGGGTACCATGTTACATTACAACATTACATTACTGTTATCACCATTCAAAGTAGTACTGTTACATCACAATGTTCCCAGCATTACAAGCAGTACCTAGTTACGTCACAATGTTCCTACCATTGAATTAGGAATCATGTTACATCACAATGTTCCTACCATTGAATTAGGAATCATGTTACATCACAATGTTCCTACCATTGAAAGTAGTACTGTTACATCACAATGTTCCTACCATTGAATTAGGAATCATGTTACATCACAATGTTCCTACCATTTAATTAGGAACCATGTTACATCACAATGTTCCTACCATTAAAAGCGGAACGTAGATACATCACAATGTTCCAACCATTGAAAGTTGTACCTAGATACATCACAATGTTCCAACCATTGAAAGTAGTACCTAGATACATCACAATGTTCCTACCATTGAAAGTAGTACCTAGATACATCACAATGTTCCTACCATTGAAAGTAGTACTGTTACATCACAATGTTCTTACCATTGAATTAGGAACCATGTTACATCACAATGTTCCCACCACTGAAAGTAGTACTGTTACATCACAATGTTCCAGCCATTGAATTAGGAATCATGTTACATCACAATGTTCCCACCACTGAAACTGCTGCTTAGTTACGTCATGTTACATTTATACTTCATTAATATTGTTACTGGGTTACACTGTAGAATATAATGATCTAACGTGGTGTATTACAGAAACAGCCATGGGGAGGAAAATCTACGCCCAGAGTAACTACGACTCCGAGTATGTGCGCAGTGTGTATCGGTAAGTGCTCAATGAGCAAAGGCTCATCAGGAGGGAAGACAAACGAGCAAACGGATAAAGGGAAGAGCAAAGATGGATACAGCGATGGAGAGATGAACACGTCTAAGTGCTTTTCAGGGCCTGAAGTATTGATTTGTGCAGAGCGACTCGTGTGTGTACCTACGCAACTGCCTGTGTGTTTCACAAGCCTGTCCCAAAGTACCCTCCACCAACACCGCCCCCACCAAACACCTGAGTCTAGTCCGGAGGTTACGCCCCCCTTACACTCCCACTCACCGGCCGCTTTATTAGAAACACCCCCTTTTCACTCCAGTGAGTGGTAGTAGAAGACAGGTGTTTCTAATAAAGTGGCCAGTGAGTGGAAGTAGAAGGCAGGTGTTTCTAATAAAGTGGCCAGTGAGTGGAAGTATAAGGCAGGTGTTTCTAATAAAGTGGCCAGTGAGTGGAAGTATAAGGCAGGTGTTTCTAATAAAGTGGCCAGTGAGTGGAAGTATAAGGCGGGTGTTTCTAATAAAGTGGCCAGTGAGTGGAAGTAGAAGACAGGTGTTTCTAATAAAGTGGCCAGTGAGTGGAGGTAGAAGGCAGGTGTTTCTAATAAAGTGGCCAGTGACTGGAGGTAGAAGGCAGGTGTTTCTAATAAAGTGGCCAGTGAGTGGAAGTAGAAGGCAGGTGTTTCTAATAAAGTGGCCAGTGAGTGGAAGCAGAAGGCAGGTGTTTCTAATAAAGTGGCCAGTGAGTGGAAGTAGAAGGCAGGTGTTTCTAATAAAGTGGCCAGTGAGTGGAAGTAGAAGGCAGGTGTTTCTAATAAAGTGGCCAGTGAGTGGAAGTAGAAGGCAGGTGTTTCTAATAAAGTGGCCAGTGAGTGGAAGCAGAAGGCAGGTGTTTCTAATAAAGTGGCCAGTGAGTGGAAGTAGAAGGCAGGTGTTTCTAATAAAGTGGCCAGTTAGTGGAGGTAGAAGGCAGGTGTTTCTGATAAAGTGGCCAGTGAGTGGAAGTAGAAGGCAGGTGTTTCTAATAAAGTGGCCAGTTAGTGGAGGTAGAAGGCAGGTCTACAGCTCCCCCTCTCTGTTTCAGGATGAGTGACATCGTCACCAAGCGCCAGCGGATGCCGTGGTACTGGCCTGACTTTGTGTACAGCGTCTTTGGGGAGGGCAAAGAGCACGACCGCTGCCTGAAGGTCCTGCACTCCTTCACTGAAAGCGTAAGTGCTGCCAGCATCGCCACTACGTTGGTGTGGATGTCAGCATCTGTAGTCTGTGACTTCAGCAGTAGAGGTAGTCACGGGTCTTCGTTTGACGGACATGCAGGTGATTAAGGAGCGGGCGGAGAACATTTCCTACGTCGAGTCGGACAGCGAATCGGATCAGGGCATACGGAAGAGGCGGGCGTTCCTGGACATGCTGCTGAAGACGCAGGACGAGGAAGGGAACAAGCTCAGTCACCAGGACATCCAGGAGGAAGTGGACACCTTCATGTTTGAGGTCAGAGTCCGGCTGATGTGGGATCATTCAGTGGCTGTCCATCAGCCCGGCTTTACCTCTACATGTGTACATTAAAATACATAAGCTCATCTTATATACTCAACACAACACTGACATGGTGTTATATGGCGTTTCCGGCCCCCTACCATCTACTGCCTCCACCCGAGTACAGGCCCTCGGACCACAAGATGGTGCTTCATGGCCAACTGGTGGTCCGTGGCCCACAGGTTGAGAAAGCCTGGTTTAGAGAACAGTACGACTCTCAGATGTACTTACCGAACAGTTTTGGGTGACTAGCGGCTTCTAGCGTTTGCTAGCTTAGCCTTAGCCTTTAGCTTAGCTCGAGCACTAAGCTAAATCGGGACTCCAAACCACCACAGTCTCTTTAACAATTCGTAGTAGGCTTCCAAACCACCTCACGTCTGAGAGCTTTGGTAATTGTAGCATGATTGCTAATGTTGGCTAGTTAGCGTGTTAGCTTGCGTGATCTATATTACATAGTGTCTGTATATTAAAGGCCAGCAACACATTGCAAAGTCATGGATCAAAATGGCTATCGTCGTCCATAACACCTTGTACCAAGACCTGTTCCCTCACCACAGGCACATCCGTTACACCCAGTGCACTCTTTAATATAAATATTAAATAGAATTATAGAATTATAGATTCATATTGTCGTCACTATTCACCATCTGTACATACCATACAGCACATTAGGTTTCAGAGATACGGTCTGGTGACTCACTTCAGGGTGCTCTATCTAAACGTGTTTGTCGACCTCTTGTGGCAGGGACATGACACTACCGCCGCCGCCATGAACTGGGCCGTTCACCTGCTGGGCTCCCACCCGGAGGCGCAGAGGAAAGTTCAGCAGGAGCTGTTTGAAGTGTTCGGTGAGCGACTGCACTAGAGAGCTGGTCTGGAACCGGTCCGGTTTATGGGCTTGGAGCTAGAACTGGTTTGGTTACAGGATAAGAGGATTATAAAACTGGTACATGGGATTAGTACATGATAGGCAGGTTTGAATGCTGATTATCTGATATGCCTTAATCACACGTTAGGCTGTAACTCGAGCTGAACTTTCAGTGACCGGGTCTGTAAATTATAGTAGGTGCTTAGGTAGACGTTTGTAATGCATACTGAATAATGTAGAATTATTATTGTTGGTTTATTTCTAGAGGTTACTAGAGAAATATCACCATAGTTACTGAATAACTAACAGTAGTTATTTAATAATGTATGGTAGACACTAAATTACTTTAGAATTGATCCTGAATAATTAATAAATAATCAAAATTACATTTTAAATAATTTAGTGTGTGTAATGTAATATATATACACACACAAATATTTCATAGCAGATACCAAATATTTCATAGTATTGATTTATATTGATATATTGATAGTATTGATTCTTTATAGTAGCTGTTAAAGACTGTTAAACAGAAACTGAAAATGTATAGTAGTTACTGAATAATTCATAACAGATGCTGAATAATTCATAATAGGGTGGTGAATAATTCATAACAGATGCTGAATAATTCATAGAGGTCCTGAATAATTCATAATAGGTGGTGAATAATTCATAGAGGTCCTGAATAATTCATAATAGGTGGTGAATAATTCATAGAGGTCCTGAATAATTCATAGAGGTCCTGAATAATTCATAATAGGTGGTGAATAATTCATAACAGATGCTGAATAATTCATAGAGGTCCTGAATAGGTCATAACAGATGCTGAATAATTCATAGAGGTCCTGAATAATTCATAGAGTTCCTGAATAATTCATAAGAGGTCCTGAATAATTCATAAGAGGTCCTGAATAATTCATAGAGTTCCTGAATAATTCATAGAGGTCCTGAATAATTCATAAGAGGTCCTGAATAATTCATAGAGTTCCTGAATAATTCATAGAGGTCCTGAATAATTCATAAGAGGTCCTGAATAATTCATAAGAGGTCCTGAATAATTCATAAGAGGTCCTGAATAATTCATAGAGTTCCTGAATAATTCATAGAGTTCCTGAATAATCCATAGAGGTCCTGAATAATTCATAATAGGTGGTGAATAATTCATAGAGGTCCTGAATAATTCATAGAGGTCCTGAAAAATTCATAATAGGTGGTGAATAATTCATAACAGATGCTAAATAATTCACAGAGGTCCTGAATAGGTCATAACAGATGCTGAATAATTCATAGAGGTCCTGAATAATTCATAGAGTTCCTGAATAATTCATAGAGGTCCTGAATAATTCATAGAGGTCCTGAATAATTCATAATAGGTGGTGAATAATTCATAACAGATGCTGAATAATTCATAGAGGTCCTGAATAATTCATAGAGGTCCTGAATAATTCATAATAGGTGGTGAATAATTCATAGAGGTCCTGAATAATTCATAATAGGTGGTGAATAATTCATAGAGGTCCTGAATAATTCATAATAGGTGGTGAATAATTCATAGAGGTCCTGAATAATTCATAATAGTTGGTGAATAATTCATAGAGGTCCTGAATAATTCATAATAGGTGGTGAATAATTCATAATAGGTGGTGAATAATTCATAGAGGTCCTGAATAATTCATAACAGATGCTGAATAATTCATAGAGGTCCTGAATAATTCATAGAGGTCCTGAATAGTTCATACCAGATGCTGAATAATTCATAGAGGTCCTGAATAGTTCATAATAGATGGTGAATAATTCATAACAGATGCTGAATAATTCATAGTAGCTCCTGAATAATTCATAGAGGTCCTGAATAATTCATAGAGGTCCTGAATAATTCATAGAGGTCCTGAATAGTTCATAACAGATGCTGAATAATTCATAGAGGTCCTGAATGATTCATAGAGGTCCTGAATAATTCATAGAGGTCCTGAATAATTCATAGAGGTCCTGAATAATTCATAGTAGATTGTGAATGATTTACACAGTTGGTAGAAGACTAAGAATAATTTATAGTTTTTTATAAAAATTTCTAGTAGCTATAAAACAGTTCATAGTAGATACTGAATAAATCATATTAGATACTCAATAATTCAGAGTAAATACTGAATTATGTACGGTAGGTGCTGAACCTGGTCATTGTGTGTAGGTGAGTCTGAGCGTCCAATCAACACGGAGGATCTGAAGAAGCTGCGTTACCTGGAGTGTGTGATTAAAGAGTCCCTGCGGCTCTTCCCGTCCGTTCCCTTCTTCGCCCGCAGCATCTGTGAAGACACGCGTATCGGTCAGTGAAATCCACTAGACTGTACATTGCTTCCTGTAAATGAGTGACCACTATAGGAAGGCACTGCTGACCACCCGTGTGTTTGTACCTAGGTGGGTATAAAGTGCCTAAAGGTACTAACGCCATCATCATGCCCTTCTCTCTGCACCGGGACCCCCGCTACTTCCCAGACCCTGAGGAGTTCCGGCCTGAGCGCTTTCTTCCTGAGAACAGCGCCGGCAGACACCCGTACAGCTACGTCCCGTTCTCTGCAGGACTGCGCAACTGCATCGGTCAGGAGGCCACCTTGGGTCAAGCCCTGTCCACATACAGTCCTTCACACCTTAAAGCCGTGGTGCTCATCAGGCTTCTGTCCTTCTCTCTGCTGTTGTGTAGGTCAGCGTTTCGCATTGATGGAGGAGAAGGTGGTTCTGGCCTCCATCCTGCGCTACTTCGACGTGGTCGCCTGCCAGAAGAGAGAGGAGCTAAGGCCTGTGGGAGAGCTTATCCTCAGACCCGAGGAAGGCATCTGGATCACTCTAAACAGGAGACAGCACAGGCGCTAACCGCTGCTTAGCTAGCATGGCATCTGGGTCAATCCACAGAAGGGACGATGCTAACTATGGCAAGATGTTCAGGCCAACTACGATAGACGATGACATCATACCTGATTAGACCAATTACAATTCATCCCGATATCCCAATAGGAATACTGCTAAGGTGTAGAAGAACCTGGTGAGGTTTACTGGCCTGAACGATTACAGCTCCCCACTCTACTACCCTCCACGAAAATGCTAGCTTCCTGTGGGATTTCCTATATGCATGTTAGCATTAAGCTAACGTACCTCCCTGTGAGCATTTATTGGATATCAGACTTCGTATTCCTAATCGTGTTGGTAGGTAACCCAAAGTACAAGGCCTTTAGCCCAGATCCTGAGGCCCTAGCCTAGAGTAGAACATGCTAGGCTAAATCCACTACTACAATAGAGAGATAAATCCAGATCCAGGTTGATTTTTTTTTGCCACAACCAAAAATGAATACTAAGTAAAACTTTCTACTACAAAATCAGATCCCTGGAAAACACCTTAGCAACCACCTGGGACACCAGAGCAAAAGCCAGGCAGTCACCTGACATACCACTTCTTGGAACGTCTGGAAGGTCTTGAGGAAGGGCCATCCATGAGCATTAGTACTTGGTACTCTATCCACATTGACTGAACGACACAATGGCAGCTAGAACAAGATAGTTGGACCCCAGACAGGAACAGCGCTAACACAGACAAAGACCACAGGAGGCCTCTAAATCCTACTACAGAGAAGCCCCCTCGGCCCCCCCAACACGTATACCAATTCACTTGACAGCTCTCATCTCGCATGTCCACTCATGCGCCATACGCCTCTAGTTCACACCCCTCTTCATTCAATCTACACTCCCCGTCAGCATTCATACGGCCATGCTAATCAGTATAAAGCCCTCACTGCAGCTCAACGCGGGCCCAACATGTACCTACAACCCCACACGTCATACAGAGGGATGTTAGAAAGACACTCCTGTTCGGTTTATAGGTCAGGGACGTTAGAGCACGACGAGGAGGAGCTGCACCATAACAAATGCCTGGACAGTAATGACCCTCGCTGATAAAGACACATCGCTAGTTACGGGCCATTAGCGACATTACACAGTGAAAAATGAACATGACCCGAATGTGTTGACTAATGATGAGTTATTGACGAGGGTCTGGATGATCGCGTCGGCTAACAGGACAGGGGAGGTCCGGGTTACCGTGTACGGATATGAATTAGGTGACATAGTTTGAAAATTGGCCAATTTTTTACCTCTGAGAGAAAAACGAGTATGTAGTTGTGGAAGGATGCTAGCACTGGAAGACCAGGACGAGGTTGACCAGCGTACCGGCATCCAAAACTCAACATGTGCTGGTTTTACTGGTGAGCAGCTAGCATGGACGCATGATTTAGCTAATGCAGCGTATGCTAATTAGCTACTAGGTGGGTAGCAAAAGCAGGTTGTGTAGATTTCTAGCTCTTAGTAGAGACTTTTTACCTGAGGTAAAAATCAGTCTTTAGTGGCTTTTTCCTCAGATTAAAAACATTATAGTTGTTTGTTAGCGCTTGTGCTCCATGCTAACTTGAAAAAAATATAGTGAATGCTAACCAGCTAATCTACATGTTAGCTTAATTTCCAATGTGGCTGTCTATAAAATGCTAATTAAACGAGTTGGTCTGTCATGTAATGTTCTGGGTCGGGTTCTATTTGTGTGTTGGCTAAGCTAATGTTCTCTCAGACTACATTCACATGATGGAAAAGAAAGGCTGTGAAACTAAAGAAAACTGTGAAGCCACTCCTTGCTGAAATATTTTTTTTATAAACAAGAATTTTTTTTCTAGTTTTCACGGTGGAAAACAATTTCATTCTCACGTTGAGCTAATTTTCCCTTTAGTTTTGTGATTATTATTAATATTATTGTTATTTGTGATTATTTTGTGTTTTCTAATTCTTATTTACCAACTCAATTTTGAAATTCTCATTTTGAGCTCATTTTCCAAATTCTTATTTTGCTCAAATTTTCCAAAGTCTTTTTCCAATTAATTTTTTGTGTCATTCTAATTTGAGCTAATTTTCCAATTTAGTTTTGTAATATCAGTTTTGTGCAAATTCAGTTTGCTCCAATTTACCTATTCAATTTTGAAATTCTTATGTTGAGCTGATTTTCCAGTTAAGTTTTGTAATCATTATTTCATGGTCATTTCTCCATTTTTTTTCACTTTTCATTTTTTTGTGTCATTCTAATTTGAGCTAATTTTCCAATTTAGTTTTGTAATATTAATTTTGTGCAAATTTATCCAAATCAGTTTCACAATTCTTATTTTGAGCTATTTTTCAAATTGGTTGTGTTATTCTTAGTTTGCTCCAATTTACCTATTCAATTTTGAAATTGAGCTGATTCTTTTGTAATTCTTATTTTTCGCCAATGTCCCCATTCGGTTTTGAAATTCTAATTGTGATTGTAATTTACCAATTCAGATTTCTAATTCTGAGTTTGAGTTGACAATTTTACAATCTGTAATCTTTGTGCTAGTTTTCGGAACTTTAAAACTTTAGGACACCATTTCCCACCGCAGTGGTGTAATGACCCACTCTCTTCTCGGACTGACAGTCTGATTAAAACGTTTCTCCGTTTCACTCGGTCCGTTTCTTTCTGTGTTGAGTCTAGGCTTTAAAATAGCTCCATGGCGACATTCACATAACAGACACAGAGCTCAGAGCAGATTTGGCTTCACTTCCTGATTGGAGCTGGCGAGATTAGTCACGTGCTGAAATGACTTTCTCAGCAGATCTGATCAGAATCGACCGGAACCTGATTAGATTTGATCGTGTGCCGTTTGGGATTTCGAGGAAAAACAACAGATGTGCGTTGGACACGGAACAAGGGGAGAGCTGATTGGACCAGCAAGCTGCTAATGACTGTTTTTGTCCTTCTTGTCAAGAACGACTGCTGGGAAGAAAGAGAAGGTGGTCCTGTTCCCACCTCCCCTGTGCCTATTGACAGGACATGTGGAGCTCCATCCCCGGCACGTGGCTGCTATTTCTGGAACCAACATGACACGGCAAACCAAGTCCACACTTAATGACTTGCTCCTCACTTCAGGCATCTGTTTTTTCTCTCTCCTCTTTCCTCCCCCTCTCCCTCCCTCTTTCTGATTCTCCTGACGTTAAAGGGAAATGAATGAAAAAACATTTCAGATTTTCCAAATACACAATTTCAGAAATTTCAAAATACACAAACATAACTCGTGATCCAATCAGCTCATGACCATTCCATGGTGCAGATCTCCCATTTAACCCGCACCAAAAGAGGTTCTACTGGATTCAGATCCAGTGGCTGGGAAGACCCACTGAGGATCACTGTCATGACAATGAGACAGCTGTCTAACAACGCCTGGACAACTACATGGAATATCACAGATATGGCCTAGAAACCACCTGGAATACTACTGCATAGCTTGGCAACACCTTACCTACCACATGGGATACCATAGATGAGGCATAGAAATGACCGGGAATACCACTGAATAGCAACAGTTTAGCAACCCCTTAGGATACCATAGCAATGGCCAAGCAACCCCTTCGCAACCACCTGGGATACCAGAGCAAAGGCCAGGCAGTCACCTGAAATACCACGGTTTAGCAACCACCGGGAATACTAGAAAATACACCATTGAATACCCTGGCAAAACCTTAGCAACCACCTGGGAGTCTATAGCAATGACCTAGTAACATTTTAGGAACTGCCACCTGCAATACCACTGTTTAGCAACCATCTTGGATACCACTACATAGCCTGGCAACACCTTAGCAACCACCTGGGAGTCTATAGCAATAACCTAGTAACATTTTAGGAACTTCCACCTGGAATACCACTGTTTAGCAACCACCTGAAGTACCACTGTATACCCTAGCAACCACCTGGGACACCATAACAACTGCCTAGACACACATAAGCAACCATTTAGGCCTCTGCACACACAGTTCCAGGCACATGGGTGACGTAGCCAGCACGCACAATGCTAATCAGTTTATTAGCCTTCCGTTACTTGTTAGCAACATTAGCCTTGTAGCTGCCGTGCTAAACTAAAAGGAACACCAGACGCGTCTGATCAGCTCCGGCTGGAGTTAGAGGAAAACCGTGATTTGTTATTCCTGAAAAACCAGCGCTGCAAGCGGGCGCGGCGGACACAATGCCTTCCCTCCAGGGCGGCAGTTAATTAAAACTTCTCCTCCTGCGCCTTCCCCCATCCTCTCCGACGGAGCCCCCCGATCTGCCATTGTTACACAGTTACGGCCAACAAATTGGCAGCCGCCAAGAAAACAAGACCACCCGTCTGTGATCCCCAGAGTGGGAACTGAAGTCTGAAACTATTACAGAAGGACTAAAATAAAAAGCCCCCAGGAGAGACCAGGAAACGCTGCGGCGCGAGCCTCGACTGGCACGTCTGATGGAAACAGATTAACTGTAATCGGAGAACACAAGACCTGATGGAACCCAGAGCCACTAGGAGGCGATATAAAGCTCCACTGACCACACCGTGGGGTGGTGGATCATTCTCAGCCCTGCAGTGACACTGACGCGGTGGTGGTGTGTAAGTGTGGGTGGTGCTGGTGTAAGTGGATCAGACACAGTGTGTAGTACCTCTACGATAACAGCTGTGATTGGATTTGGCATATACTGGACAAGACTGGACGCAGATCTCTCTTCCGATCCGAGGCTGGAATGTTCAGTCTACATGTAAGATCCAGACTGACTAAGATCCTACAACACCAGCCTGAGAAGTATCCGTGCAGTGCTGGAGGACCTCTGGGGTTTGGTGAAGCCGATTTGCCAAATTTAAGCCAGGCGTTTCAGCCGCTACGCAACGAGGGAACTGCTAAAGGAGTGAAGGTCACTCTGGGAAGGTGCAGTCAGCGGGATCAGCCACAGGGGGGCAGCGCTTCGCCTCAATGGCACCAGTTCGTTCATAAACTCTTTGCAGCTTCCTGAATGGAAGGCCTGAAAAGATGAATGCAGGAGGCCACATGCGGGAATCATTCAGCTGTGGGAGAAATCTGAATATCCCCGGAATCTGTATGTTTGGGCCAGGGTCAGACCAAACAACCGCAGAACCCAGACATGTTATGGTTCACAAGTTTTTATTTTTGTTTCCCTCAAAAAAAATGGAGTTTTTTTTTTAGCTCTTTGTCCAGCACAAAACAGAGTGGGAGCCCACGAGAAACCATCTTGGGAATTTTTTAGGATCCAAGTCCCAGCCAAATTTTACCCTCATTACAGGAGCCCCGTTTTTTTTCATTTCCAGCAGAGAGTGTGGTGGAAGAAATGGTGCTCCTGGCGTTTACAGTGGTTTTGGACAATGAAAACTGAAACCACCTTGGTTTTTTAAAAGAACACAGTCCCCCATTTATTAGTACTGGTGGGTTAAAGGGCCCCTCCCTTTTTTTTTGCGGCCCAATACAGCCGTTCAAGTTTTGGGTCCTTGGGAATGACATAAATACTGCCGTCCCTGCACAGTTGGTCAGAGGAGTTTTTAAGCAAATTCCCTCTTTGCCAGATAGTGGGGCCCCAGGTTCCCAAACTAACGTGAATGCTGGGTGGAGGTTTTCGTCCTTCATTGGTTGAACATTTGCTTTGAACCAATTTTTACCCAGTGAGTACCTGTGGCTCTTTGGAACATCACAAAGACTTTTGCTGTCCCTTTGGTCACAGAATGCGCCAGCAAGACGTGCACCAACCAGTTTTTTGTCCCTCTTTTGTGAAAAACTCTGTAAATGTTCCCCCCCCCATAATGTTTGTGTTGGCATTGCAGTATTTTTTGAGCCAGAACCTTGTGGCCTCTTAACCTGCTTAACTGAACCTTCACAACACCTGCTGGCTCTTAACTTGGTGCACATGGTGCCAGTTAATGAACGATTTGGGGCCCCCCCCACCACGCTGGTCCCAATTTAGCCATGAAGACCCTCCCCCACACGAACAAATGGAAAGTGTTTCCTTTCCCTTTTTTTGTCCCAAGCCAATGTAACCCAAGCATAACTTCCCCCCCCAGTTTGAAAAAGAGAACACAGAAAAACCAGGGGAAGTTACAAAAAATAACGAACACGACTTACCCCCCTGTAGATCCTGAGTTAGAATGTCCACATACTGGTCACCATGTGGTGACTAAACCTTCAACCAACCTTTATTCAAATTCACAGACCCTCATTTACGGTGTAGCCGAGCAAAGGGTGTACATAAAGAATCGACATTTAGAATTATAACTAGAGCAAAGAAGTTAAAACCTGACCACAAACTTAATTATAAACTAGGGAATGAGATAAACCAGGGCTTTTAAATAGAACTTACTAAACAGATAAAAAATTTTATTAATTTTTAACATTTTTAAAAAATTTATTCATTTATTTTTCAAATTCGTGTCAAACCGTTTTTTAGGTCACCAGCCGGGGGGGGGGGTTTTATTTTTTTGACCCAATTAATTTCAAAAATTTTTTGCAGGAAGCTAAACAAACCTGACTTGAGGTGGGTACTAAGCTATTCCAATTTAACCAACTGGAGGGTTTGTAAGACGACTTAGAGTAAGTTACATTAGCCGATGCGATTAGCGAAATTTTTTTTTTTTCCCCTCATGGAAAACTGTTAATTTCCTGGAAAAGCTCTGCTTGTCCCCCCCACAATGGCACCTAGAGAATGAAATCACAAAACTTAAGACAAAAAAGTTCGGACTTTCGAAAGGGAAAATTCTTTCCCCAGATTTGTTCCCAGTGTTTGGACATTGTTTGGCGTGTTTTTTAGGTTATTCCCCATTTTATTTTAAATTTTTTTGACTTTTTACTGTGGTTGTTTTTTTATTTTTGCACTGCCTATTTAAATCTGTTTTTTTTTTTTTTTTCGGGTAATTTTTTTGTAACATGCCCATCCCCGTTCGCTGCTGTTAACCACTGAATTTCCACTGTGGGGGACAAAACAAAAGGATTCATTCTTAAACCCTTAAAGAGCCAGAGCCCCCGTTTTTTTTTTCCCCCTTAAGGGAAAAAGAATGACGGTCCCAGTTCTAAGAATTTCATAGACAGAATTCGAGTCCGTGACTGTGACATTACCGGTCCCCCGTTCTGTATATGCATATGCATATGTCACAACTACCAAAATTTCATAACTGGGTTAAAACAAGAACCAGACAAAGATGGAGCTCAAGTCTTTCTAACTCCCACAAGCCTGGGAAAACGTAAAACGCCAGAAGGTTGGAATTCCTTTCTTCTCCCTAGGGCACCTTCACACCCCTTCCCTGGGTGCTTCTCACTTTCGTCACTTCAGTATCATATTTAACACCAATAAGATCCAAAAAGTGACGACCAGAGCTTTACAAACCTCCGTTCCACACAAACCTGGTGATGCCTTAAGTTCTGCGGGAGTAGAACTTGTGTAGGACATTCACCTCCTGAGTTTTTCCTTCTCCATCAGTCTTTCCTTCATTTAAACAACAAGAAATTTACTGGAGGGTGTTTCTCATGAGTAGGGTCTAATCTTTGAGTGGTTAAGACATCAGTGCCTGATTAGAGAGAGATCACGATGGGGTGTGGTAGTTCTAACAGGAGAACATGGACACCATGCATGTAAGACCCAGACGTCAGTGAGGTCAGTCTAACGGTCTACTGGATCTAAAGTGGACCCAGTATCAGAAACACAGCCTCCGGATGACCCTTCATATCTACATAGGGGCCGCTCATCTTCCAACAGGAGCTACCACCGCCATGCTTCTCCAGGAGCGCAAACCAAACACTGGCTCTGCAGGTTTACATTAAGGGTGGGGGACGAGGTGTTCACAGGGGGATGCCAGTAGTAGTACACACTGCTCCTTCCACTCCTCACAGGGTCTCACATGGCAGAAAGGTCTCAGGTAAGGTGCCAGGCTAAACCTCCTGCCTAAGGTGAGACGCCTTTATGTCACTGCACAGTGTACAACGAACCTGAGCACCAATCCAGCGGCACTTTACACACCAAGTAATTAAACATAGAGAGAGAGAGAGAGAGAGACAGAGAGAGAGAGAGAGAGAGAGAGAGAGAGAGAGAGAGAGAGAGAGAGAGAGGAGAAGAGGGGACAAGAAGAGAAAGAGAGCAGAGCAGACAGAAGAGACACAGAGAAGAGAGGAGAGAAGAGAGACAGGAGAGAGAGGACACCAGAGAAAGAGTACAGGACGGATGATACATGACAGACAAGATATGAGAAAGAGGGAGAGAGACGAGAGAGGGGAGAGAGAGAGACAGAAGAGAGAGAGCAGGAGAGAGCAGGAGAGACAGAAGAGAAGAAGAGAGACAGAGAGGAGAGACCCAGAGAGAGAGAGAGAGAAGGATGACAGAGAAAGGAGAGAGACAGAGAGAGGAGAGAGGAGCGAGAAGGAGATAGAGAGAGAGAGAGGAGAGACAGAGAGAGGACAAGAAGAGACAGACAGAGAGAAGAACAGACAAAGAGAGACACCAGAGAGAAGGAGAGAGAGTTGAGACCAGAGAAGAGAGACGAGAGGGAGAACGAACCGACGACAGGACAGACGAGACCAGAAAGAGGGAGAGATAGGAGAGGGAGAGCGACAGAGAGAGCGACAGACAGAAGAAGACAGACAGAGAGAGAGAGAGAAAGAGAGAGATAGGAGAGATGAGAGAGAGAGAGAAGAGAAAGAGAGAAAGAAAGAGAGAGAGAGAGAGAGAGAGAGAGAGAGAGAGACAGAGTAGGAGAGAGAAGAAAGACAAACAGAAACAGAGAGAGAAGAGAGAGATACCAGAGAGAGATGAGAGAGAGTGGAGGACAGACAGACAGAGAGAGAGAGAGAGAAGACCAGAGAAGAGAGACGAGAGACAGAGCCGAGAGACATACAGAGACAGAGGACAGAGAGAGAAAAAGAAGTTAGATAAGAGAAGGAGAGAGAAGAGAGACAGGAGAGAGAAAG
>JAMWET010002467.1:35000-45000 GCA_024036415.1 Prochilodus magdalenae
AAAGACTGCAGTGGTGTTGTACCAGACTGTCATGGAGGGACTCAGAATGGCGTTGGGTCGTCTTCAGTGACGAGTCCCGCTTTAGTCTTGGTGGAGACGCCCTATGGATCCAAAGATGTACAGTTTGTCACACGTCCAGTGCAACTCCACCCCTACCACACCATCTGCAGGAACTGTGTGAGGATGTTTAAGCTGCATGGGATGGATTATCACAGGACACCATTAGGAACCTCTACAGCTCCATACCGAGACGTATGGCGTGTTGGGTTAGCAAACACGGCGGCCGACTCCATACTGAGAGACAGACTTCTGTATGTGTAGCTCAATAAATATTGATCATATCAGTCTAAATGTATCATCAGTTATTGATCCTGGTCACCTTCATCTTCCTTCCCAACACCACCGCACTCCCACACCTCCTCCTGGGTGCAGCCGACCTAAAAGAGAACTTTTTGACCATTTGGTGAAAGTCTCTGACTCTTCCGCTGTACGATATACCCAGAGCTCATTATCATTCTACAGAGGGGTCCTCAACACACACACCTCATTATCTCCAACATGCTTCTACATTCCTGGAAGGTCATGAAGAAGCTTCAGAATGAATGCTCGGCGTGAGTATATTGATTTCCAAGTCGAGGCTGCTAAATTAAACAAACCTTACAGTTTTATAGGGCAATCAATCAATTATTAAACATACCCAGCACAAAAACGTGCGTCTTCTGAAGTAAAACTGCGTTAAAGGTCACTAATAAACATGAATAATACATGAACAAGGCATCGCTAAGCGCTCCAGGCCCCAGTCGATGAACCGCAGCCTTCCTCAGCGCAACGGTAGCATCAAAGCTAATAATGAGAATTCAAACGTGAAGGTGAACGTAAACCTAATAAAGTGTTAAGTGGGAAGAGCGCCAAGCCCAGAGCCCGAGCCCCTCTTTCGAATGGACGGCTCATTTTCCGCTGACCCATGGTGAGCGTGAGGGCCAGCAGGCTAAGTGCTAGCGTGGCGCGCTTGTTAGCAAACGTAATGGAGCAGGACAGGCATGTTTGAGGTGGACGTGATAGGAACTTGGGTTATGCCTTCATGTTGTTGGGCTTCATGATGTTCTAGGCATGTGGAAGTATAAACTCATAGTCGTGCTAACTAGCGCGTGAAGGTACTAGCAATTAGAAGACTCCTTTACCTCAAGGGAGAAGGACTGAACGAGTGATGAGGAGGACTGGTGCAACACATGCACAGTGATCTAATTAAGAGGATGAAAGGATAGATGGAGAGACAAATAAACGAGAGACTGGAGAAGGAGTAATGATATGCGTGTTAATAAGAGTTTCACAGGAAGAACACACTGGTGAGTTGCTAATCTATGGCTGCACACAGCAGACCATAGTAGTATGTACTGCACACTGTATACGCCCCACTGTGTGTGGTATACAGTACAGTAACAAGTTCTGACCTACAGTGTAGTATACTAATACAGTCACATGACCAGTTACCTCACATTTACCTCAGAGCTGTTATTACTGTATCCACTGTTTAAAGCTAGCTGCTGCTAACGCTGCTCAGTTCAGCTGAAACACGGTTAGCCTAGCTGTTAGCTCCCCTCGGCTACTTCACTCTAAACCCGATCCTCTAAAGCGAGTTCACCTTTTATTAATCTTCAGACCTGTATATTTAACTTTCTGAGGCTCATCCTGATGAACACTCACCCTACCACAATCACTACACCCACATTTACCTCAGAGCTGTTATTACTGTATCCACTGTTTAGAGCTAGCTGCTGCTAACGCTGCTCAGTTCACCTGAGATACGGTTAGCCTAGCTGTTAGCTACCCTCGGCTATTTCACTCTAAAACTGATCCTCTAAAGCGAGTTCATCTTTTATTAATCTTCAGACCTGTATATTTAACTTTCTGAGGATCATTCTGATGAACACTCACCCCACTACAATCACTCCACTCACATTTACCTCAGAGCTGTTATTACTGTATCCACTGTTTAGAGCTAGCTGCTGCTAACGCTGCTCAGTTCACCTGAGATACGGTTAGCCTAGCTGTTAGCTCCCTAGGTTCTCAAAGAACAGCAGCCAGCTGCACCAGTTAAGTGCAAGTTATTAAAATAAAAACGTTTTGGGATAAATGAGAAGGGTAAACACTGCATCCTGTGGTTGTCCTACCAAAGAATGGATGAAGTTACTGTTTGGGAATGGCCAGGTCAAAGTCCTGACCTTAATCCTACAGGATTGCTGGGAAAGAACCGGAAGAGAGTTAAGGCTGCTTGGGGCTAAAAGCCGATGTACAGGACTGATCAACGGTCACTGGAAACATTGTGTTTCTGCACAAGGGGGTCAAACCGGATACTGAAAGCACAGGTTCCCACACTCTTCCACTCCCAGAAAGGCAGTCCTGGCTCGTTTTACTCTATAAATTAACGACCGTGTCTTATATTTTGGTCTGGATTGTTTAATTCGGGTTCTTACCAGCTTCCTGTCCGTCCTACAGGTTTCACAACTCTCAAGCATCGCTGTAGGTGCAGTTGGAGATCACTTTTTTGAGTCTCAAGGTGCAGCCACAAGTCAAGAGCATTAGCATTTAGGCTAAACATGCAGTATTCCTCCTAATCAGGAAGTTCAATGACCAAGGACATAGCCATGCCATCTTTAAACAAACACTGCTAGTGGAACGGGTTGTACAGAAGAGCTCAGTGACTTTAACTGTTGCAGTGCCAGTGGATGCCACCTTTGCCACCAGGAAACTTCTGTCCTGCTAGATGTGCCCCAGAAAACCGTGTCTACTAGTACTGTAGTCATGTAGCGGTAGCCATGAAGCACATAGCATCTAAAATCAGCTACGATCCATGTCTTTATCTACAGTTCCAACGTTCCTTTGGCACCAAGAACAGCACCAGAACTGTGCACCAGGAGCTTAATGAATTGGGTTTCCAAGCAGCTGCACACTAACCTAAGATCACTACGTCCAAGGCCAAGCATTTGACTGGAGTTGGGTAAAGCACTACCACTGGACTCTGAGCAGGGGAACAGTTGGAGCGATGAATGACACTTGGCTTCAGTCTGATGGATGAATCTGGGTTGGGTGGATGAATCCAGGCGTGAGCTACCTACTGGAATGCAAAGTGCCAGCAGTTTGGTGGAGAGAGAATAATGGCTGTAATGTAACTATCTGGTACCTTTGAATTTGAAATGGGCCAAGTACCATCCACTGAGAGGGTCTACACTCCTTTTCCCAAAACGTAGTTGCACCAAAACCATAAAAAAAAACTTCCCCCCCCCCAAAAAAAAACCACCCTGTACTGAGCCCATTCAGTTTAATGAGTTCTTTCAAGAGTTCTTTCATTATTTCCATCCATCCATCCATCCATCCATCCAAAAGCCAAAAGAAGTGAATAGCTCTTACCTGTAAGGGTCCACTGATCCTTCACTCCAGCAACACTTCACCATATCCTGTGTATGGCTTTGTTGAAGGAACATCCAGACTTGAGTAGTCCACTTCCTGAGCTGAGGTGTCCCAGTGAAGAAAGCTTGGTCCAATTGGCTTGTGAGGTTGAGCTCGTTTCCCAAAGTCCATATGAGCAGTAAGTCATTGGTGAGGAGAGTAAAAATAAATAACACTGAGCTTAAGAAGCTACAGGTCCGTCCAACAAAGCTCTTGAGCACAGGACAATAAGGTGTAGAGCCAACCATCTCCACCAAGCCACCAACGTTCCTCTATGGACCGACCTTTAGGTTTGTAAACTATCCTCCTACCCCAGTGCTGCCACTTAGTGGACGAAGTAGGATCTGCCATGTGACAACAGTGACAACTGTCACGTAGTCATGTGGGGAGCCCCTCTCAGGGTTTGGGTGATGTTAATGCTACAGCTCACCAAGCCATTTTCCACAGCTATATACCTCCAACTTCTGAAATGGAGGAAGACTCCAGAATGATTGTAAGGCCACTGTGCACAAAGCCAGCCCCATAAAGACGTGGCTTGATGAGTTTGATGTGTAGGGTCTCCAGAGTCCTGACCTCAACCCCACTGAACACTGTTGGGATGAAAAGGAATGTCAAATTGTGAAAGTCCTTCTTGTCCAACATCACAGCCTGAGCCTTATCGCTGTACCTGACTGACCCAACTGCCACGATTGTGGACATCCAGTGAGCAGTGGTGTCCTCCATCAGTCATCCTGTTAGTGCAGCACCATTGGTAGATGGCTGCACCATGCAGGACTACATGCACACAGACCGTTACCACGACTGTCCTTAACACCACGTCAATCAAAGTGACTCAGAATGACTCAAAATGACTGACTCAGAATGGCAGCAGATCATTATCAGTCCCGCTTTAGTCTTGGTGGAGACGGCCAACGAATCCGTGTGTGGAGGCACCGTGGTCAGCACCAAGGTGTCCCTCCACCTCCACCCCTACCGCACCATCTGCAGGAACTGTGTGAGGATATCCAAGCTGCATGGGATGGATTATCACAGGACACCATTAGGAACCTCTACAGCTCCATACCGAGACGTCTGGCATGTTGGGTTAACAAACATAGCGGCCTTCTGCCATACAATAGCCACAGACACAGTCAGCGGGGGCGACAGCTCCATATTCACGGCTTCAGTTTTGGAATGGGATCATGGTATGGCAATCGGGTGTCCATATAATGCATGCATGCCAAGCACCGGGAGAGACCAGATTCAAAACTGTGAGCCGGGAGAACGGCCAGCCCTGCAAATATCGATATCCCAAGCCAAAGCCGCCGCTGACACGCTCATACATGGGAATAATTGCTTCCTGCCGTAATCTGATGCCCTGCTGCTTTACAGCTCCTCCTTCTGTGTGTGAACAGCCTTATCAACTCTCACACACAAATTACAGCCTTATCGTCCCCCAAACACCGCTATTACCGCCGGACCCCATTAGACTGTCTATAACTCTATAACACATACAGGCACACAAGCACACCTCAACACACCTACACTAATCCAGCACCATCTATAAGGAAAATGGCTTTCATGGACAGTGTCATTTACACACCTAGCACACATACATAACATCGAATTACAAAGTTCAGCTCCATAAAACTGGGGCAGATCACAAACAGCCACTCTGACCTGTATTCATACAATATATAGATATACAGATATAGATTTCATATCTCATCATCTCATATATGCTCATTCTGTAACTAAAAAAAAATCCAAAAAGTTAAGGGACAGTTTAAGACTAGGCAGTGCAGTCATTCTTGGGTATTTCTAGCTGATATAATTTTTATTTCTTATTTAAGATCATTTTAGAAATATTTTTTTTATAGCAGATTTTGCAGATAAGTAATTTTAAGGGATTTTAGTAAGTCAATTTTGCTTATTTTAAGAAACTTGGTCAGAACAAGCCAATTTATTTGCCAATTTAGCGGCAAACTTAAATAATAATATTAATAATATAATAAATAATGTATAAATATTGAAAGTAAAATGATCTAATATCTATCATTTATGCTCATTTTAGATAAATGTATTTTATTTCCAGATATTTGTACTTGTTTTACATCATTTCAGCCAGAATTTCTCTCTATGTTTGCAGAAAATTGTGCTTATTTTAAGACGTTTAGCTAAAACTACCCAAACAAGTACAATTCCTCAAAACAAGTATAAATAAACTGGAAATAAGTTAGATAATATAAAAATGTCAACAATGCCAGAATAAGAATATTAAGATATATCAGCTAGGTACAGGTTAATGTTACTTGCAAAGTTCAAGATCTTTTTTTTTTTTTTTTGCTGTGTGGACGTAACATCCAGAAAGGTCTAGCTGTTTACACAGCACAAAATTATATCTTTGCAGGTAAAATTACCTTACAATTCTCATTTAACCTTGTTGTAGAAATATTTGTTTTCTGTCCTTCTTTTTTTTTTTTTTTTTTTACTAGTTTTAAGTGATGTTTGTCATTAAGCCAAAATATCTCACCATCATGGCAGATAATTCAACTTATTTTTAGACTCTGGCTTGAAAAAGGCAAGATTATCTGCCAAAAATAATGAGAAAATCTGTCTGAAATTACTAAACATTGCCAAAATGACACAAACAATTACTAAAACAAGTACAAATATCTGGAAAAAGTTCAATAATCTAAAAAAACTAAAAATTACCCAACAATAATCTCAGAATGATGAATATATATATATATATATATATATATATATATATATATATATATATATATATATATATATATATATATATATATATATATATTTGCAGTGTGGTAGCATCCAGAAAGGCCTAGTCCTTTACACTGTAGAATATGTCTAATTGTTATATCTAGTTGCTATATATTAACATTCATTCAGCTCATTTTAGAACCATTTAACTTAGTTCTCAATTTTAGTAACCCAAATTTTCTGTATTGATAGACAATTTAGCTAAATTTTGCTTACTAAAATAAAAAATCAGTATCAAAATCTAGAAATAAATTCATTAATCTAATAATGACCTTACGACAAATGGAAATTTATGACATACCTGCTAGACATCATATCATTTAACATTTTGTTGGCAGTTTGGAGATGGCAAATTCCAATGGATATTGTGTCTTTGCAAGTAAAATGATTTTATATCTAATTCATATATCTTGCATTTTAAAGCCATTTCTTTGGATTACTTAAGTTATTTAAAAATTGTTTAACTTGTTTGAAGCAATTTTAGTAAGTCAAATTTTCTCATTATCTTAGCAGATAATTTAGCTTATTTTAAAATATTAGCTTAAAACAGGCTAAATGTTCAGCCAATATAGTGACTCTTCACCTACACTGAGCTGATGAAGAGTCCTGTTCCAGAAATAAAATTAATAGGACATTAGAGCCGTAATAAACCATGCTCCTGTTACTCTCCATACTTCAGTACATCTGAAGGTACATACTTTAGTACTGTTACTCTCCATACTTCAGTACATCTGAAGGTACATACTGTTGTACTGTTACTCTCCATACCTAAGTACATCTGACGGTACAAACTTTAGTACTGTTACTCTCCATACTTAATTAAGTACATCTGAAGATACATACTTTAGTACTGTTACTTTCCATACTTAATTAAGTACATCTGAATGTAAATACTTTAGTACTGTTACTCTCCATACTTAAATACATCTGAAGGTACATACTTTAGTACTGTTACTCTCCATACTTAAGTACATCTGAAGGTACATACTTTAGTACTGTTACTCTCCATACTTAATTAAGTACATCTGAAGATACATACTTTAGTACTGTTACTCTCCACACTTAAATGCATCTGAATGTAAATACTTTAGTACTGTTACTCTCCATACTTAAATACATCTGAAGGTACATACTTTAGTACTGGTACTCTCCATACTTAAGTACATCTGAAGGTACATACTTTAGTACTGTTACTCTCCATACTTCAGTACATCTGAAGGTACATAATTTAGTACTGTTACTCTCCATACCTCAGTACATCTGAAGGTACATACTTTAGTAATGTTACTCTCCACACTTAAATGCATCTGAATGTAAATACTTTAGTACTGTTTCTCTCTATACTTCAGTACATCTGAAGGTACATACTTTAGTACTGTTACTCTCCATACTTCAGTACATCTGAAGGTACATACTTTAGTACTGTTACTCTCCATACTTAAGTACATCTGAAGGTACATACTTTAGTAATGTTACTCTCCATACTTCAGTACATCTGAAGGTACATACTTTAGTACTGTTACTCTCCATACTTCAGGACATCTAAAAGGTACATACTTTAGTACTGTTACTCTCCATACTTAAGTACATCTGAAGGTAAATACTTTAGTACTGTTACTCTCCATACTTCAGTACATCTGAAGGTACATACTTTAGTACTGGTACTCTCCATACTTAAGTACATCTGAAGGTACATACTTTAGTACTGTTACTCTCCATACTTCAGGACATCTGAAGGTACATACTTTAGTATTGTTACTCTCCATACTTCAGTACATCTGAAGGTGCATACTTTAGTACTGTTACTCTCCATACTTAAGTACATCTGAAGGTAAATACTTTAGTACTGTTACTCTCCATACTTCAGTACATCTGAAGGTACATACTTTGGTACTGTTACTCTCCATACTTAAGTACATCTGAAGGTAAATACTTTAGTACTGTTACTCTCCATACTTAAGTACATCTGAAGGTACATACTTTAGTACTGTTACTCTCCATACTTAAGTACATCTGAAGGTACATACTTTAGTACTGTTACTCTCCATACTTAAGTACATCTGAAGGTACATACTTTAGTACTGTTACTGTCCATACTTCAGGACATCTAAAAGGTACATACTTTAGTACTGTTACTCTCCATACTTAAGTACATCTGAAGGTAAATACTTTAGTACTGTTACTCTCCATACTTCAGTACATCTGAAGGTACATACTTTAGTACTGGTACTCTCCATACTTAAGTACATCTGAAGGTACATACTTTAGTACTGTTACTCTCCATACTTCAGGACATCTGAAGGTACATACTTTAGTATTGTTACTCTCCATACTTCAGTACATCTGAAGGTGCATACTTTAGTACTGTTACTCTCCATACTTAAGTACATCTGAAGGTAAATACTTTAGTACTGTTACTCTCCATACTTCAGTACATCTGAAGGTACATACTTTGGTACTGTTACTCTCCATACTTAAGTACATCTGAAGGTAAATACTTTAGTACTGTTACTCTCCATACTTAAGTACATCTGAAGGTACATACTTTAGTACTGTTACTCTCCATACTTAAGTACATCTGAAGGTACATACTTTAGTACTGTTACTCTCCATACTTAAGTACATCTGAATGTACATACTTTAGTACTGTTACTCTCCATACTTAAGTACATCTGAAGGTACATACTTTAGTACTGTTACTCTCCATACTTAAGTACATCTGAAGGTACATACTTTAGTACTGGTACTCTCCATACTTAAGTACATCTGAAGGTACATACTTTAGTACTGGTACTCTCCATACTTAAGTACATCTGAAGGTAAATACTTTAGTACTGTTACTCTCCATACTTAAGTACATCTGAAGGTACATACTTTAGTACTGTTACTCTCCATACTTAAGTACATCTGAAGGTACATACTTTAGTACTGTTACTGTCCATACTTAAGTACATCTGAAGGTACATACTTTAGTACTGTTACTCTCCATACTTAAGGACATCTGAAGGTACATACTTTAGTACTGGTACTCTCCATACTTAAGTACATCTGAAGGTACATACTTTAGTACTGGTACTCTCCATACTTAAGTACATCTGAAGGTAAATACTTTAGTACTGTTACTCTCCATACTTAAGTACAACTGGAGGTACATACTGTAGTACTGTTACTCTCCATACTTAAGTACATCTGAAGGTACATGCTGTAGTACTGTTACTCCAGTGAAGGTCTAATGGGAGGAGCTTCTACTGACACTGGTGGAGAATTTGACCTTAGGGATCTCTACATTAACTCAACCACATCCATCAATCTATCTACACAACAGCACAGGCTCTGATTGGCTGTGGACCTGAAGACTTGTAACTGAATAATGGTAAACATGGACCAATTGGTCTCTTAAGTCCCCAGATGTCTAAATATGTTCCAGGTGCCACATTCAAAACGTGCATATATTTACAAAACATTAGACAAAATATAAAATATGCTGCTTTGGTATTTTCAAAGTAACTCAGGCCAAAGAGAAGAATATAGCATATACTCTTCCCGTACATACTGTACACACCATCTGGCTATAGGATATACACCCCCCCCCCCCCCCCCACTCACCCAGATGTACGGACATGGGAATTGTAAATTGATACGCCTGGGAACTGTAAGCGTACACAAGGTCCAGCGGAATTATGGGATGTTTGGCTCCCAAGGGCAAAAAGCCGAATATTAAAACAGCAAATGAAACATAAATAAATCAGAATAACAATGTTTAACCCATGTAGTAGTTCAGGCCGAA
>JAMWET010002467.1:50000-52500 GCA_024036415.1 Prochilodus magdalenae
ACCGTTTCAGTAGTGACTGTTTTAGCAGTGACCGTTTCAGCAGCGACTGTTTAAGCAGTGACCGTTTCAGTAGTGACTGTTTTAGCAGTGACCGTTTCAGTAGTGACTGTTTTAGCAGTGACCGTTTCAGTAGTGACTGTTTTAGCCGTGGCGGTTTCAGTAGTGACTGTTTTAGCAGTGATTGTTTTAGCAGGGACCGTTTCAGTAGTGACTGTTTTAGCAGTGATTGTTTTAGCAGGGACCGTTTCAGTAGTGACCGTTTCAGTAGTGACTGTTTTAGCAGTGACCGTTTCAGTAGTGACTGTTTTAGCCGTGGCGGTTTCAGTAGTGACTGTTTTAGCAGTGATTGTTTTAGCAGGGACCGTTTCAGTAGTGATTGTTTTAGCAGGGACCGTTTCAGTAGTGATTGTTTTAGCAGTAACCGATTCAGTAGTGACTGTTTTAGCAGTGACCGTTTCAGTAGTGACTGTTTTAGCCCTGGCGGTTTCAGTAGTGACTGTTTTAGCAGTGATTGTTTTAGCAGGGACCGTTTCAGTAGTGACTGTTTTATCAGTGATTGTTTTAGCGGTGACCGTTTCAGCAGCGACTGTTTAAGCAGTGACCGTTTCAGTAGTGACTGTTTTAGCAGTGACCGTTTCAGTAGTGACTGTTTTAGCCGTGGCCGTTTCAGTAGTGACTGTTTTAGCAGTGACCGTTTCAGTAGTGACTGTTTTAGCAGTGATTGTTTTAGCAGGGACCGTTTCAGTAGTGACCGTTTCAGTAGTGATTGTTTTAGCAGTAACCGATTCAGTAGTGACTGTTTTAGCAGTGATTGTTTTAGCAGGGACCGTTTCAGTAGTGACCGTTTCAGTAGTGATTGTTTTAGCAGTAACCGATTCAGTAGTGACTGTTTTAGCAGTGAACAGTGAAACAGCCACTACTGAAATCTGGATGCACCCTATTCCAACGGTCATGACACCTCGCCTTTAATTCCGTGCACTGCAGACACGGCACCAATCACATATTGCTGCTGCTGTTGGAGAGGCGGTGTCCACTCAGTGTATGTTTAGATGACAGCCCTGCAGGTACCCAGTCAGCCAGGAAAGGTCAGCCCCTGACCTCAGTTATGAGTTATGAGCTGAAGGGTTCAGTCAGCTCAGCCTATATTATTTCCCCTGGAGATCCGGAGCTACCGCTCACTAAACAGTCCTTCAGCCAGTTATGACATGGCGGACTCTGTAAGTTTACCAGCCACCCCTTTATCAACGCACTACCACTGCTGTTCTGTATTAAAGGTCATGTAACCGTTGCACCATAGGACACTTGGACGCATGGTTCCTGTCTGGATTGTCTCATAGCCCTGGTTGGTGGCAGTAATCACCTTTGCCTTGAAGCAGGGTGGAGCACTTTGGTACCGTCTTTACGGAAGGTTGCTGAACACACTGGTTGAAAATGCCAAGCCTGGTGTTTCGGGTTGTTCTGGAACTCTTTGGTGCTACTGAACATCAGCCTGGGGACTACATCTAGGACGGCCAGCTGGAAGATGGCTACTACATCGTCCTTGATTAAGGGAATCTCATCCTAAAGGTTGGTGATGTTGTACTGGGAAACTCACAGTGTGCTGGTTCATGAGGATTGTGCACATCAGGAATCAGGTTGAGGGATCTACTGGTGGTGCTCTGGTTTAGTTTTCTACCTTGCAGTACACTGCACACTGCTGGTGTATCACTTCCCTCTTTGGATTGCATTTGTCCACTATGTCCTCTTGGTGGAAGGTGCCCATTGGCCTGCATGTCTCAGAAGGTCGTCAGCCTCCACAGATTGGTCCTCTCGTCCTCACGAACCTTGCGCTCAAGTGTGAAACAGACAGCTCGTCTTTGCTGGTGGCGCTAACTGCCCGAACATTGATGCGCTCATCGTAATGGGTGTATGGGGACTTGGGTAAGATGCAATGGATGGCCTGGGTATAATGAAAACCTTGGTGCCAGTGGTTTCTGACTAGACTCTTGATAGAGACTGCAGGGTCTGGATCTTCTCAGGATCTGATCTTGCCTGACTCCCCTACAAATTCAAGTCCTCTCTGTTCTGTTACTCTTGAAGCCAGTTCTTGTATAATGGCCAGTGATGCCATTCATCTGGCCTTGGTCATAGGAGACAAAGTGTCTCATGGAGTAGCTCTACCAAAACGTCCCACTTGAATTTTGTCCGTATGTAAATCAGCATCTAAAGCAGAAGCTCATTTTGCGACTGAGCATTATACTGATCCCCCATAGTTCACCCATACAGGTGGCTTGAATGGCTGTCAGATTAAGAGTCTGACCTCAGACTTAGCTCCGTCAATCACAGAGGAGATGGATGAGTTCAGCTTGTACTTCCAGTAGAGGCCTACAACGGCTGCAAAGGAGGTATGAAGCTTTCCAGTGTTAGAGGAGGCCAGGAGGCTCCAGCTGGACTAGACTTAGTCCCAGAGCTTAAGGACAGAGCGGTTCTTCATCCGTCCACTCAGAGGACCCCTGGTATG
>JAMWET010002467.1:57500-80760 GCA_024036415.1 Prochilodus magdalenae
AGAGCAGATGTTAATAGGAGTGGCCGTATTTGGGCCATAGTGTGAAGGAAGTAGCTGAATCTACAGGTGTATGGAAGCAGCGTACGGCCATACGGGTCTACCAGTGGTGGATGCAATCCCAGTCTACAGGGAATTCTCCTCGGAACTGTGCCAGGGAAGGCATCCACCAAATCCGGCCCAACTGACCAATTCTCTGATGCCAGAGTGTCTGAACATTGATGAGGCTACACCCAGAACCTTGTCCAGTCCAGTCCAAATCCAGTCCCGGCTGTTGTTGGTGTTCTTGGAGGGGTCACACGCCATTAGTTACCTTTCAGGCACAGGGGACTTTGTCCGGTGAGCTCTTCCAACCCAAATGAGGTACTGGAATCGGGATTTCAGGAGGGAATAACACGGAACACGGCAAACTTTTGCTAGTTTGGAGATCCGCAACTTTTAATGGGTTGACGGGATTTGCTAGGAATGCTCATCATTAAGAAGAGCTGCGGGGGGTCCACGGCTGGTGGCTGATCGCATTTGGGGTCTGTTTTTGATGAAAAGCTTTTGAAGATCTTGGGGCCCATGAGGAGTTTTAGCTCCAGTCTGAAGTCATAGTGAGACCCGGTCAGTGTGTTCCAGGATCTGAGCCAATAATCTACTTCATCATCTCCAGATGATTATGCAGTGGCTAGAGGAAATACTTTAATACCTCTAACTGTCCGTGTACGGTGCCATCCGGATATGGAGAAGCAGCTTTATGAAGTTTCAACTTGAAAGTACACAACACCATCAATCTGTTTCTCTTTCCGGGCAGTTTCAAGTAGCAATGCTGAGGCTAGTATTCAGAAAATTAATGAGTCACCCCATTAAAAAAGAAAAAGCCAGATGCCTAGGAACCTGGAAAACATCCCGGAAGAGCTGAAGACCACATTGTTGGACAGTGGGGTCTGAAAGGATTCAAGGACTCCATCCACGATTAGCATCTGTACTAGCCACGTCTAACCAACGCAACCCACGACAAGCTTATATCTACCATGACATGTTTACAACAGTGTTACTCAGCAGGGTTCGAGTAAGGTTGCCCTCGATACCCAACAGAGACTGCGGAGACGCTTGTACATGGTAGCTAAAAGCATTAAAGGCTCAACAGTATTCGTTTTAGTGCTATTTCCTGAGGAGTTCATTCTCAAGGAGCTCCATTTTTACCCTGAGGAATAAAGCACTGGCCGTATCTCGGCGTCATTTCATCCCAGAGGTCGGTTTTACCTTGAAGGTGTTTTGATTCTGTCGTTCATTTGCAGATCAGTCATTAAGGAAAACATGCAGGAGGAGAAGCCACACTTGTTGGACAGCAGATCTGGGGCCCTGAGTCTTGTTACGCCAATGGAAATCTGAAGTCATAGCCAGACCCGGTCCAAGTGTTCCGGGATCTGAGCCAATGATAACCCCCTGGATGATTATGCAGTGCGTGGAGATAATTCTTCCTTTGTCCTGATTACATCCCAATGTAGTCTTGGTTCCCCTCCTGAAGGTGTTTTGGCTTCACTGTGGGAAGGGTCCTGGGGGAGGGGTCCTGGTTTTACTCTGGAGAGGTCCAGGTTTTGTCCTAAAGGGTCTCGTAGTAATCCTAAAAAGGTCTGGGCTTTATGATGGACAGGTATGATCTCTGAGGAGGCCCTGGCTCTATTCTGAAGGAGGACTGGGTGATCTCTGAAGAGACCTTGGCTCTACTCTGAAGGAGTACTGGGTGATCTCTGAAGAGGCCTTGGTTCTATCCTGAAGGAGTACTGGGTGATCTCTGAAGAGGCCTTGGTTCTATCCTGAAGGAGTACTGGGTGATCTCTGAAGAGGCCTTGGTTCTATCTCTGAAGAGGCCTTGGTTCTATCCTGAAGGAGTACTGGGTGATCTCTAAAGAGGCCATGGTTCTATCTCTGAAGAGGCCTTGGCTCTGTCCTGAAGGAGTACTGGGTGATCTCTGAGAAGACCATGGTTCTATCCTGAAGGAGTACTGGGTGATCTCTGAAGAGACCATGGTGCTATCCTGAAGGAGTACTGGGTAATCTCTGAGGAGACCTTGGTTCTATCCTGAAGGAGGACTGGGTGATCTCTGAAGAGGACTTGGTTCTATCCTGAAGGAGTACTGGGTGACCTCTGAAGAGGCCTTGGCTCTGTCCTGAAGGAGTACTGGGTGATCTCTGAAGAGGCCTTGGTTCTATCCTGAAGGAGTACTGGGTGATCTCTGAAGAGGCCTTGGTTCTATCTCTGAAGGAGTACTTGGTTCTATCTCTGAAGGAGTACTGGGTGATCTCTGAAGAGGCCTTGGTTCTATCTTGAAGGAGTACTGGGTGATCTCTGAAGAGGCCTTGGCTCTATCCTGAAGGAGTACTGAGTGATCTCTGAGGAGGCTTTGGCTCTATCCTGAAGGCAGACTCTGTCCTGGAGTCTCGGGCTATTCCGAGGTAGCCTTGGGAGCTATGGAACATTTTGATCATGAAGTGGAACCTTGAACAAAGTAACTTCGTTGGGACCATCTACACCGCTGATAAATGCTTCCCTGCTGTTGATGATAGCGGGGGAGTGACTGATGGTCCTGTCAAAACTTCCTTCATTAGACGGAACGCAAGGAGGAATAAGCCATCAGGGAGGGAGCGAGTTTCCCCAGCACACGGAATCATCCTGACGGCTTCCGAAACACACAATTAGCCATCGGGAAGCAATCTAAGTTTCCTGGAGTTATTTGTATAAAAAGTTGAGAGTGTATTAAAACGTGAAGGCGGCTCATCGATCAGCCAGGCGACCTGTGTGCTGAGGAGAGTGGTTAAACAATGGGTCATGGATGAACAGGAAAGACGAAAAAGACTGGAGGACATTCATCCGGACAAACGATCAAAAAGAGAAGTGACTTCACAAACGACCTGTCTGTGAAAAACGTGAAGGAGAGTGGGGGAAAACGAGCGAGGGAGGAGGGACCATGGAATGATGGAAGATGATGAGCGGGGGGAGAGGTTAAAGGGGAATGGATTAACAGTGAGGTCATCAGGACGAGACAGCTGTAGCGTGAAGGCCTGGCCAGACGAGTGTCGGCAACTCCCGCCAGGCCGCCACGGGGCAGACTCACAGACGTACACGCTCACCTTAGCAGCTGTAGCTGCGAGATCTGCTAGGGACAGAGGGGACGAGGGGACGTTGGAAGGTAGAGACCCTGGATGAGCTCTAAGAGCACATGTAGCGGTAGTTCCTCCAGTGGAGGAACGAGGGATCCTCCATCAGAGGACAGACACACACACAGAGAAGTCCAGAGGGACACTGGGAAGGGTAAAGTCAAGCCGCCAATTAGACGGCACGGTTCAGCGAGGCCGAGGGCCGAGGGCCAAATCACCAGCACTTATATAAAACCCGGAGTGCGTGCGAGCGAGACGGACACCGCCTGACCGCCAACTCGCCGACCCCGCAGAAGAGGAGCTCATCAAAAGTGGCGTTTCTGCATTCCGCGGGCGGCCAATCAGGGACCTCCCGCCGACCCCCCCAAGAAAGTCACGGCCCCTCAGCCGTCAATCACCCACCGCACCGGGGGGGCAACCAGGCGAACCGTTATTAACGACCTGATTAATTATAGATGTGTAAGCGAATTATCATGGGGAGCGTAGTAACCGGGGGGACGGGGGGACGAAGGGTATAACACACATGCTCAGAGACGCACATGTGCACACGCGCCTTCTAATGAGCCAGAAGACCTGAAGACCACTCCCACACTGCAACATGTCCCAGCAGAGCCACCACAGGCCCGGTGGTCGTGTAACCAACGCTATGACATCAGCGGGAGAAGCCATGTGGAGAGTAGTGACATCATGTTTGTACAGGTGGAGGGCCTCCGGTAGAGCATAAGGGGAACTGTTCCACATGGGGTCAACGCAGCTAGCATGCTAGCACGTCAGTACATGTTCAGGGGTCCAAATATACTGAACGCACTGTACTGCTGAACACCATCTTATATTATCCAAATGGTCACATGACAGGAAACGTTAAGGCGCTATAATACACATGACATAACGATGCTATAAACCTCTAACGTCTTTTGCCCTCATGAGTCGTCATACACTCACTAACACTCATCAACACTCACTAACACTCACTAACACTCATCAACACTCATCAACACTCATTAACACTCATTAACACAAGAACAGTTGCACACATGCTGCATCCTGGAGGAATCAACCAACAGGAATGAAACTTGGAGCCACCATTGTGGACCGTCAGTGAGACGGGTTCATGTACACAGACCGTTACCACGACTGTCCTTAACACCACGTCACCGTCACCAAACACTACAGTGGTGTCGTACCAGACTGTCATGGACTGACTCAGAATGGCGTTGGGTCATCTTCAGTGACGAGTCCCGCTTTAGTCTTGGTGGAGACGCCCAACGAATCCGTGTGTGGAGGCACCGTGGTCAGCACCGAGAGGAACGGTTTGTTGTCACACGTCCAGAAGACCTGGTGTCCCTCCACCTCCACCCCTACCGCACCATCTGCAGGAACTGTGTGAGGATGTTCAAGCTGCATGGGATGGATTATCACAGGACACCATTAGGAACCTCTACAGCTCCATACTGAGATGTCTGGCGTGTTGGGTTAGCAAACACGGCGGCCCGACGCCATACTGAGAGACAGACTTCTGTATGTGTAGCTCAATAAATATTGATCATATCAGTCTAAATTTATCATCAGTTATTGATCCTGGTCACACACTACAATTAAATAATTATATATATATATATATAATAAAACCTAAACCGTGATACGGATTCTATATTTGGGCATTCAGTAGCGTTTCTGTAAGCACCCACTGCGCAAAAATCTAGCCAGTAGATGCTCGGTTAAAGCCCACTGCGCAAAGCCTCACCCAATCAGCAGCCAGGCAGACGTAGCCATGGGTCTCGCGGTTACAAGGAGCCCCACTCTCATTGCAGAACTCAAGGGGGAAGGATCTCCGCGCAGCAATCGCGCTACAAGCTAGCAAAATGCTAAATTCTGAGTACTGCTACTCTATAGACAGCTTACAGCGAATGCTTAGGCTAGGTAGCTTGATAACCTTTTGAAAAGTCGAAAACGGACCGAGTGAAGATTGGCGTGTGCCGCTGATTCTAGCTGCACCTAATCTGCACGACAGGGTTAAGTTTGCAATGGGTTGCCAGATTGGGAAAACATTGACATTCCGGATTGGATTTGGGCAGTTTTATTGGACGAGTCAGGTTCCTACAGACATTCCGCCGTCACTCGCATCCCTGCTGCCCGGGAGACAAGATGTCGAGCCAAAGCCCACGTGGATTCCACGTGGATTCCCCCGACTTCTCTCCCCCGACCTCTGACCTCTTAACAGCTGACTTGACAACAAGTTTCCAGGCTCTGAGATGAGATGCCACCCGCCTTGAGGTCCTGCTTGCACGTATCTTTGTAGCGAAGTTTGGGCCTTCCTGTGGGTCTAGAGCCAGTGGCAAGCTCGCCCAACAAAATATCTTTGGGTATTCCACCGCCTTGCAGTGAGCCAGTGTAAGCGTCGCTTTGTGAGCAGGGCAAACATGCTGGTGGTTCCTGCCCGTGCTAGGACCTCTTTGTTGGGAGTGTGGTCCTGCCAGGAGATGCCTAGGATTCTTCTGAGGCAGCGGAGGTGAAATGTATTGAGCCTGCGCTCTTGGCGGGAGTACAGAGTCCAGCACTCGCTACCATACAGCAGAGTGCTCAGCACACAGGTATACAGTAGTCTTTGTCTTGATGGTAAGCATGGAGTTGTCCCACACTCTCTTTGACAGGCGGGCCATTGCTGATGAGGCCTTGCCGATTCTGGAGTTCAGCTCAGTGTCCAGATTGAGACTGCTGGAAATTGTGGAGCCAAGGTAGGTGAAATCCTCCACCACGTCGAGAGTGCAGTCACCAATGGAGTTGCAGGGTGCCGAGCTGACATCTTGACCTAGGACTTTGGTCTTTTTGGTGCTGATTGCGAGAGCGAACCCTTTGCAAGCTTCAGAGAAACAGTTGATGAGCTCTTGAAGGCCAGCCTCGGTGTGCGCCGTCAAGGCGGCATCGTCGGCAAAAGAGGACCTAACTGGCTAGATTGGTATCCTGTATTCAAGCTACTATCACAGTGTTATAGCCCATTCAGGAGGGAAGCTAAAAGTTCTACACGAAGCAACCCTCAAAAATTTGGGGCTGTCCCCACGTCCCTTGTCTCTACACGTGGCTCAGCTGTGGAACTGTATCTATCCTCCACATCCCCACCACTGGTAATGATGATTTGGGTCCATGACTGAACCTCACAGGGTCTCATCTGACCGAGCAGAGCTGCCGCACGTTCCGCCCGGGCTGCTGATGAACACTGAAGATGGATTTGCTTTCCAGAAGGATCCAGGAAGCTGAAGTTTTTATGATTCTTACTGACCGACTCCCAACGAACACCTTTGATGTATTTTTAATAAGCAGAGCTCTGCATGTGGTGGCCTGAGAGGGAAAGCTGGTTATGACCTATGACCCAACAACTGGTCAGTAAAAAGTCGGGTAAGAGGCGGTGTACAGGTGGAGCGCACTTTGGTGGCACCTCCAGCATTAAAACTTGACATCCTCTTAGTGTTTCTGCGGCTACGTCATGAAAGATATACGTGGAGGTTTTAGGTACAAGAGCTTCGGATGGTTCCAAACATTCGGTTTACTGCTCAGTCGGAACAATCTGGAAGTGTAATCTGGAATTTCCGGAGTGATGTCACAAGCAAGGAGGCATTGGCATGGTCTAGCTCCCCAATATTGGTTTGCCAGTTGGGACTGCCAGTTTGACGACGTGTAGATGAGTTGCCCGTTGTGTTGGGGTTGTCTTTCGCCTTATAGGTGGATTGGAGCGTCATTCTTCTATGATGACGTCATTCTTCTATGATGACCTGCCCTTCAGTAGCACGGATGGTTGACGTCTCAAGCGGTGGTTGACGCCACTTCCTTTTCACCCCAGTGCTACACCGGGTGATCCTAGTGGTCTGGAGAGGAACGTATTGTGTAGTGAGCCCAGGTGAGAACAACGAGACAAGAGCAACGTGGTGAAGATGCCAGGCAATGCACAACAAGGCTCACCAGCCCAGGGATGTCTGGATTACATCAGCAACAAAGAATGACACTCCAATTCACCTATAAGGCGAAAGATAAACGAAGGAGTATGAAAAACGAGAGAGAGAAAGGAAAAAGAGACAGGCCCAAGGCACCCACACATAACCAAACACTGCACTGCTACCCCACTAAGCAACCCCGACAAACTGGGCAACGCATCTACACGTCGTCAAACTAACAGTCCCAACTGGCAAACCAATATTGCGACGCTACACCATGCCAATGCGTCCTTGCTTGTGACATCACACTGGGAAATTCCAGATTACAGCTTCCAGATTGTTCCGACTGAGCAGTAAACGTTTGGATGGCGTCCAGCCATGGGGACCTGCCGGAGAAGCAGTCCAGCGATGCTTTGATCCCGGTTTACTCTGGGGCTCAACTGGGACGATTCCCAAAAACCCCATTCAGGGCTTCAGAGGTCTATGGGGCCACCTATTGGTAGGTTGGTGTGCAACCTCGTCATAGAGGTCCCCATGCAACTGAGCAGAAAGCAGTTCATGTAATTGTAAGTGTCTTCCAGTAAACTGCACCACCCACAGAAAAGATGGTCGGGGAATGTTGAACATCACGAGGGGATGCTGCTCCTGCTTTCATTCACCTGTATTGAGACGTGTACCTCTTGTATCTGGGAGGTTCTCACTTTTCATGTGGAGAGTTTGGAATGTCCGTGACTCCGGATTTTGCTAAATAAGGATAACAAAAAAAACCCAGACTCAACAAACAACAAAACCAGGCAAGTTGGGTGGAGTTCCCAGGACATGTCAGCAGGCCATAGAGGTCTAGGTGATCTGGATAGCGCTAATTGGATAAACGTGTGGCCGGGTGACTAGCTGATGCTGAGGCAGCCGTCTTTTGGAAAACCTGACGTATATTAGTATGCAAATGAAACTAATTAGCTACATCACTAAAGAGGTCTTGGGTGGGATGGCCACTTTTGGGGTCTTTCTGCTACTTCTCCTGCCTTAGCCTTGCCATGTGTGGAAGCAGATCCAGGAATACAATCATACTGGCATCTATAACACGGTAAACATAAACGAAATAAGCTCACTGGTCACAAAATGAGTCCCCTGGGACTGGACAAGAGTCCGGATGTAGTCCACATCAGTGTTCAGACTCTCTTGCTCCATCCAAGGATTGGTCAGTTGGTCCAGATTTGGTGGATGCCTTCCCTGGCACAGTTCCAAGGAGAATTCCCTATAGGCTGGGATTGTAGCCACTGGGAGACTCGTGTGACTGGACTCTTCCATACACCTGCAGATTCAGCTACCTCCTTCACACTATGGTCTTTGGCCACGCCCACATGCTCAGCCACTCCTTTTAGCCAATCATTAACATCTGCTCTGGAGCGTTTTCCCACACATGGAAGGAGACATTCCCCGCACTGTAGCACCTCTTCCCAATCCCGTCACTCACACCCCACATGTATTTATAGCCCCGTCATCCTCGTGCAGCGCCATCTGCAGGAGCCTGGAGTTACTACCACCTTAAACACCAAGTGGTCCTGATGCAACACTGCGAGGTGTGAACACTCACCCCTCACCTTCTCACTCGCTTCCTCGCACATCAAGCTCAACAGCTAACTGGGAAAAGGGCCTGTTCCTGTCAACACCTGCCCTTTGTCTATCTGTTAGCACTTCGGAATGGAGGACCTCCGGGAGGTCTGTGATCACTGAACCTCAACAACCCAACGCAAACCTCTGGCCTCCCACGTTTCATCATGGTGACAAGGTGCCAACGTTCTGAGGGAAGTAGGGTCTCACCGAGTTCTACACATGGCCACACCCACTAACACAGTCGAGCTTTCTACAGCAGGAGGGGGCAACTCACTGCCAGCGCATGGCCTGGGTGAACAATCCCACTACCTGTCTTTCATCTTATAGGTGGATCGGAGTGTCATTCTTCGTTCCTCGTTCACAGTAGTCTTCTGACCAATCCGAGAGCGCAATAAGCCCACTAGGGGGCGGGACTTCTGTGTAGGAAATGCTGGCTTGCTTGGTTTGCTCTCTCCGTCGTGTTGTTCTGACTGTCGTAGGTCTGTATCACTGGTGCTGTCGTCGTCCTCGTTGTTAACCCTTGCGGTGTTGGTACTGTGTTGTCTTTGTTCCCGGTTGTTGTTTGAGCTGGTTTCCTAAAAACATGCCTGCACTAACACTGCCACACGTAGGTAGTCTGGCCGTCTAGACCAGCGGTGCACAACTCCTGGAGGGCCGCTGTCCGGTATAATTTGACGATCTACTTTGATGGTTGGTGTAGCTCAGCGGATAACACCGCTACCCACCAGGGCGCTACCACCACATGTGGGAGACGGGGGTTCGAAGTCCCGGTCTGGGTGACTAGGCTGTGCTACACCAATAAGAGTCCTTGGGCAAGACTCCTAACTCTACACTGGCCTCCCTGTAATATGGTTAACCCTGTAGGTCGCTCTGGATAAGAGTGTCAGGTAAACGCCGTAAATGTACCAGCTCGAACATACTGGATTCAACTCGCCTGGTGTGTTTGAGGCGGGGATCTACCAAACTGTGCTGGACGCGGGCCCTGCAGGACCGCAGACATGAGTTTAGAGGTGGGTCCCACCCCTGTACTGGTATAGCTTAGCTTAGTAGCACTTAGCGTTTTGATTTTCTGCCAGTTAGGTTGGGTTCCTGGGTTCTGCATTCTCTCCTGGGTTGGACCAGTCCTTCAGCACCCTAGAGTTTCTTGTCCCCACACGTCTTGTTGGCTGCATATTAATGAATAACATGTCCACTGTAACTCTCCTGGTTTCCTCATTGGTTGGCCACTATCCCTCACTTTCCCCTAGTCCACAGCCCCAGGTTAAAACAATCTCTCTGGGGTCCTAATGAAACGTCCTTTGGCCAAAACACCACATGGATGACGCAGGACAGCTCCCTGGGTAAACAGGCCTGTCCGGAACAGGTGGTCCGGTTGCCTTTAAATGATAAAGAGCCCCTGCGGACTCCTTCACAGGGCATATCTCCACACCAGTGCCCATTCTTTCATTCCACTCTCCTCTTACTGACCTGCTGATCAGGTGACGTCCATCTTCTAGACGTTCTACATTAACCCAACTGAAGATCCCAGAGTTAGTAAAGCCAGGATCTACCCAGAACACTACATCTCCATTAACGCATCATCTCAGCAGCTGGTGTTTGCTAGTGCTAGATGGCCAAAGAAACACAGAGCATTGTTTTGAAATAGTTGGAATCCCCTTATCTACAGTTTGGCCACACGCTTCATTGGCATTCCTGTGTTGGGCTGAACCCGACTGGGAAGACCCACAAGGCTAACCCAAAGTCCTACTTGCTCCAATTGTCCTGTTCCACCTTAAATGGGGCAGCAGACAACAGCAGTTGCCTGAGGCTCTAGAATGTAACTGCTGCACCATTTAAGGTCGAACGATAAACCTCCACCTTAAAGACCACAAACTGGGGACTTTGGTCATTTGGAAGCACTGGTGAAACACGGTCATGCCGTGTGAAGATTCCACCAATGGCCAATGGAAAATTTCAAAAGGACACCGTATCATTTCCCTTAAATATGAATCATAATTTGCTTACAACGGCTGCTGTATCACATCAAGCATGTCAACCGTCAGCGTTCCGATGGAACATTGGTGTTCCACATAGCTGGGAAGATCTGGGATATCTGGTCTTGTGTGCCTGATCGGTTTCCAAGAAGAACGACCCTTCGGTAGAGTCTGAGGGAGTTGGGAGGTTGCTGCTTTGCACATACGGAACTTTTTCCCAAAGAGAACGAGTGAGCTGAGCCACTTTGGAACATGTGCCTCCTTAGCCACCCCCTGATAACAGGCAGAGCGTTATTGGGACATGAATGCGTTCTATAAGAACACCTGCCAACGCTCCAGGAAAGGCCATCAAGGAACCACAAGTCGCTTGTGAGAACTAGCGTTAGCCTATCTGGGTTTGTTGTCTGTGGTTCCGTATGGCCCTCACACCCGCCCCCCCCACCCCCCCCCCCCGCCTCAGGGATGACGAGAGGAGCAGCTGAAGTGTCGGGGTGGGGTTTCTAGCGAGAGCGTGTTGTTTCAAGCCTGGGGCGGATCTAATGGAGCCTCCCGCTGAGCCCGACTGAACGAACGTGTTTAACAAATTACAGCAGAGCGGGGAGGCCTCTGAACAGCCGCGGCGGACTCCTGCTGAGAAACTAGCTCGGTGTGTAGAAGTGACGGAGGTGCGGAACAGCTCTACGGAGTTAATACTTCCCTCGGAGTGAAGGAGGCTTTGAGCGGAGGTTAATGTGCAAGAGATTTCACATCGGCGCAACAGCGGCACTGTCGCCACCGTTAGCTTAATCAAGAGCCAACTCCAACTACAGCTAATCGGCCTCTTCCCAAGTCCCTGATTGGCTGGAGTAGGTAATTAAGGGGTGGGGCATCTTACTGGATGAAGGTTGGAATTGAAGTCTGCATTAATGTACCTTTCCAGGACTGGAGTTGGAGATCACTAGGGCAGAGCAATCAATCACTGAGTTTAACAAAATATAGACCTTAATTAATTACTGGATATGAATCACCAGTGTGCAAAACACAAATTTCTGTATCCCAGTCGTAGCACTATCAGTGATGTGGCAATGATTCTGATGCCCACAGTCCCTTAGGTTCTAGGTATTAACCAAGTAAGTGTGAGGTACAAACTGGTCATAATGTTGGAAACCGTAATGTTGGGTCAAAGGCTGTCTAACTAAATGTCAACAATGGATCCACAATAGGAGTGAGAAGTCAAGTGCAGGTTTATTAATCCAAAACTCAAAGTCCAAACAAACCAAGTCCAACACCAGAAAGTCAGTCCAAAACTACCAAACAAGGATGCAGCCAAACCCCAATCCAAATATCACAACCATAAACCAAAGTGAGGAATCAACACCAGAGAAGCAATACATACAAAGGACCGTTCAGAATCGCAAGGCATGCCAATACAAGACTTCACAAGAGACAAAGGCTATAACACAGACAAAATGACCGCTGATTACAATCAGGTGGGAAAAACAAGGGCTAGAATTCAGGTGAGAGTGACCTCTATGGGCAAGGAGGGGAAACAGCAGCAGGATGCCGTGTAAAGATTACACCAATGGCCAACGGAAAACTTCAAAAGCGCTGTCGGACGGTTTTATCATTTCCCTTAAATTTTAAATATGAAACCAAATTTGCCTACAACGGCAGCTGTATCACATCAAACGGCAGCGTTCCGATGGAACGTTGCTGTCCCACACAGCGGGGAAGATCTGGGACATCTGGTCTTATGTGCCTGATTGGGTTTCAAAGAAGAACGTCGGTGAAAGACCCTTCGGTAGAGTCTGAGGGAGTTGGGAAGTTGGTACTTGGCACATACGGAACTTTTGCCCAAAGAAAACGAGTGAACTGAGCCACTTTGGAACATATTTCAAAAACCCAAATTGAAATATGGCACTTTCCTGCAGGTTTTTTGGTCACAAATTCTAATTATTAGTTTGAAAAATTGGGTAAAAAATGAAATGTAGGACATGGATTGTGGATAACGTCCACACAGGCTTTATCATGGGATTTATTTCCCAACATATTAAAGCCAGCAAATCAACTGTGTGTTGAAAGGTGTTCTCTGTAGAGGGCGTGTTAACTTATTCACACCTAGAATAACAACAGCAGTAACGTGTCACGACCTGGGGAGCCCAGACTTTGGTATATGTCTCAAGTCGTAGGTCATTCTGGATCATTCCGGGACGTTTGGACCAAAATACATCAAATCCAATAGGATGGAGATGAGTACTAATGGTTACCCAAACCCTTTTGGCATGTTGGGTCAACATGGTGGGTCAACACCATCCTAAGAGACGGACTTCTGTACATGTGGCTTGGTAAATATCCTGGTGACCTTCTTTCCCAACAGCACTGTTGCGTATGTGGGTCTATGGGGTCCTCGGCAGGCCTAGTTGCAGACTGTCCTTACCCCTGCCCACCCAAACCTGGTTTGGGGGTTGTATTTTTCCCCAGCTGGTCCTCACTGTGAGGTGCTTCCATATTTCCAAAAAAAAGAAAAAAGAGAGATCATGGAAAACCTACGTTCCTGGTTCATAAGCAATGAGGCAGGAACGTTTTGGGAAGACTCCTGTACAAGGTTCACTCTAGGCCGTATGGGGACAGTGAGTCACTTCATTGTCCACTGACTGTTACGGTGATGACTCTGGTCATTGGGTCCTTAGCAGGCCCTCCCTCAGGGGGTCTCAGGTTGCCAAACGTTTAGGATACGAACACTTGGGCCATTTAGGGACGCACAAACGAGCCGATTCCGCCTGTCAACTCCCAGAGAGACGTGACTGACAGCGAAAGACACTGGCTCTGGCGTGGACAAGCGCTTCGCAGGCCTGTGTTAAATGAGGTAATGGTCCCGGGTCCTCCAGGGTGACGGATGAGCTGAAAGGTGAGCCGGTTCAGCGCCGGTGTGCTAGCTCCCTTGCGATGATGGAAGGGGAAGAAAGGTCTTTCTCTTCGGATCGCATCTTCACCTCAACCGAAACCAGCAGCCGGGCTCTACGAGCACACACGCCAGCACAGGTGTCTTCTGAGGTCCGTCCTTTTAGGCACATTCCCGAGAGGAAGACTCGGGCCAGATTGGGTGAAGGCCTTCCCTGGCACAATTCCGAGGAGAATTCCCTGTAGACTGGGATTGTATCCACCGCTGGTAGACCCGTATGACCGTACGCTGCTTCCATACACCTGCAGATTCAGCTACTTCCTTCACACTATGGTCTTTGGCCACGCCCACATGCAGTCCCTCCTTTTAGCCAATCATTAACACCTGCTCTGGAGCCGTTTTCTGGGCATTGGGTCCTTAGCAGGCCCTCCCTCAGGGGGTCTCAGGTTGCCAAACGTTTAGGATACGAACACTTGAGCCACCTCTTTCCAATCTATGGATCCCGTCACTCACACCCCGCAGGTATTCATAGCTCCATCATCCTCGTGCAGCGCCATCTGCAGGAGACGGGAGGTACTACCACCCTGAACACACGAGGTGGCTCATCTGTTTGTCAGGGGAGCTTATGAAGTTGCACTCTTTAGACTAAAGTGATGGAGTCATTGTTTCTTAAAACGAACTGTGCCAATGTGGTTGGTGGCGAGTGCCAACGTGAGAGTTCCAAACACCCTCTGGAAGCGACATCAGCTCAAGAACTGAGCTTCATGAAATGGGTTTCCAGGCCTAAGCAGCTGCACACCAGCCTATGGTCACTATGCGCAATGCCAAGCATTGGTTGGAGATGCGTCAAGCTCCACCATTGGACTCTGGAGTAGCGGGAATGTGGCTCTGCAGTTCCGGTGATGGGTGATGTTGATGCTGCGGCACACAAAGACATTCTACCCAGGAATACATAGGGGAGGAACCCTGTCCTGTTTGAAGAGCTGAGGAACTCCACTGGCCTGCACGGAACCCTTACCTCAACCCTACGGAACACCATTGGGGATTGAGTTGGAATGTCGAGCCAGGCCTTCCTTATCTAAGCATTGGCTCATTCATACAGACTCACTCCAAACACCGTCCCACAAGAGTGTGTGCATGGGGCGGGGGCCGAATGGGATGTCCAACAAAAACAGAAGCGTGTGATGGTCTGGTGTCCACATACTTTTGGCCACACTGTGTGTCTCTCATTACCTCCGAATGGGTCTCCTGAATGGAACAACATGTGCCATGATGTCCATCTGTCCACAAGTGCAAGGTGTCACCTTAACGCTGTACTGAGCACAGTTCTTAACCCCTTACACCCTCAACAAGTCCTACAACCCTCAACGTTAAGTTCGCTCGCCCATTCAGAGCATCCTCCTTGTCGGAATACCTCTAACTTCCCCCCATGGCATCACCGTTCCCGCCCTGCAGTTCATTCTTTCCCCCCACGAAGGAGATCTGAGAAGGACAGAGTTCCTTGAAACTGCGCCAGCCTTTAAGGTTGATAAGAGCGCGGCGAGATTACCTCCATTCCAGATTGTCTTTCAAACACCACAGTCTCCTGCGGTAAGTGAAAAAGAAAAGTCTCTTGTCTTGGCATGCCAATAAATCTGACATTTACTCACACGACCTCCGCTCTTCCTTCTCCGGCGTCACACACCAAAAGGCGTACGAGCTGACATTTAAAAAAAAACCCAACCTGGCATGACGTTGTTGCTGGTCGGGAAGTGCCGCACGGCTGAGCCGGAACGGCGTCACGTGCCATTGGGAGATGCTTGGCAGATGTAACGTGCTTTGAAACCTGAACACCTGCACACGTACATGCGGAACTGGGTTACGGCTCCGTGAAGCCCGGTACTGGAGATGCTGAGATCCGGCGGCCCTGCACTTTAGCTTCCAGGGTGGTGCCTGACTTTAGCCTGGTACTGTGTCGTGCTCTACTGGAGCTGCTCCACTGTTTGTCCTGTCTGTAGAAACCAGGGCTCTGACTGCCACTGCTAGCATGCTAGCACCCTACGTATCATGTAATACCACCCTCTTCCTGAAGAGGTGATAGTGAGTCACTGTAGCGCTATAGGAGTGGGATTAGTCCAACATGAGGGGACGAAGAAGTAGCTCTGCTGCCCCGACAGCCCATGCTAACCTCTTATCCATCATATCGATGGTGCTGCTACCACTGGGTAGATCTTTTAAAGGCAGGTAGCCAATGCAGAGCTTGGTGAGCAACCACCGCTGCCGCTACTGCTGTCACCGACACCCACTCTTCCACTTTCAGCGGCAAACAGAAGAAGGGATAGAGGTTGGGTCAACACCGGTCCTGCCTCCACCGCTGGAGATGCTCTTGGTGAGAACATGGACAACTAAGGATGCTAGCAACTTGTGCAAACGGCTGTTCATGCTAACTAGGGACACGCTGAGGAGATTTTGGCCTCCGGAGCTTCCGTAGTAATCAACAGTCAATATGGAGAGCCTTGCCCTGGGAGGGTGGCTGGTGGGCTAAGACAGACATTCCCAAAATCAGTGTCCAACCCCTTCTACTGTCCAGAAGTCAGAATCTCCAGATTAGCCAGTTCTGCAACACCTCGCTCCATCTACCAGGCCTGTTTGTCTTTCCTGGTACTGGGCTGGCAGGTATCAGCGTAGTGGTTGACACAGGTGCTCTAACTTGAGGGACAGGGCCCTAGTCAGGCTTCTGTATGGCCAGACGCTGTTCGCAGCCACCCTGAGAATACATACGGGACTGCGCTTGATATGCTAGACGTCTACAGCCAGTGCTGGTAGTTAATGAGCCTATATGCACCGTGGTTGTTCTCCCTGGCTAAGGTAATGGGGGTCATTGCTCCACCTTTACAGGGGCTAGTCAGCTCTTTTGGTGGTTGGCCTTACTACAGGAAAGTCTCTGTGTAGTGTTTCTACCTGAATATGCCAAGAATGCTAAGAATGTGCTTTGTTGTTACTAGCTGAAACAGATCTGGGACTCTTCAAGTGGGACCTCACTATAGCGGCCATCATTAAAAACCCATGAGCGATGCTTGTCCTACTGTATAAAGGTCGCTCGGCAACCATGCTTTTGGGAAACGAGCCCTTTGCGTGCCTTCTAGCTGTGAGGAGACGCCTCAACCCTACAGGGGTCTGAGGAGCAGCTGTTCAAGAATTTCCTCACTGAGAAAAGGAGAGTCCAGGCGCATCCAACAAAGAAGCTGCTGGTGTTCTAAGAAGGAAAGAAGGAAAGGAAATGACTGAGCTTTGGAGGTGTGGCCACAGATGGTCTACATGTGATACCAAATAACACCAACTTCCTATGTAAGTGTAATTAAACATAGACAGTCACTGATCATCAGGGACTGATTTCCCTGCTACTGCATGTTCGGGAATATGAAAGCCTGCACGATAAAGTTCTCTTTCGAAGCTTTTGGGATGAATCACCCTTTGGTTTGAATGACCTACCAAGAATATTTTGAAACAAAAACGAACATGATGAACAGATCAATTCTGGAGGAACCAAATAACCAACATAAACCAAAACGAAGCCAGCACAAACCAGCGCTAACCAACAAACCAGCACCAGGCCAGCACTAACCAACATAAACCAGTACCAGGCCAGCACTAATCAACATAAACCAGCACCAGGCCAGCACTAACCAACATAAACCAGCACCAGGCCAGCACTAACCAACATAAACCAGCACCAGGCCAGCACTAACCAACATAAACCACCACCAGGCCAGCACTAACCAACATAAACCAGCACCAGGCCAGCACTAACCAGCACCAGGCCAGCACTAACCAACACTAACCAACATAAACCAGCACCAGGCCAGCACTAACCAACATAAACCAGCACCAGGCCAGCACTAATCAACATAAACCAGCACCATGCCGGCACTAACCAACATAAACCAGCACCAGGCCAGCACTAACCAACACTAACCAGCACCAGGCCAGCACTAATCAACATAAACCAGCACCAGGCCAGCACTAATCAACATAATCCAGCACCAGGCCAGCACTAACCAACATAAACCATCACCAGGCCAGCACTAACCAACATAAACCATCACCAGGCCAGCACTAATCAACATAAACCATCACCAGGCCAGCACTAACCAACATAAACCAGCACCAGGCCAGCACTAACCAACATAAACCAGCACCAGGCCAGCACTAATCAACATAAACCAGCACCAGGCCAGCACTAACCAACATAAACCAGCACCAGGCCAGCACTAACCAACATAAACCAGCACCAGGCCAGCACTAACCAACATAAACCAGCACCAGGCCAGCACTAACCAACACTAACCAGCACCAGGCCAGCACTAACCAACATAAACCAGCACCAGGCCAGCACTAATCAACATAAACCATCACCAGGCCAGCACTAACCAACATAAACCAGCACCAGGCCAGCACTAATCAACATAAACCAGAACCAGGCCAGCACTAACCAACATAAACCAGCACCAGGCCAGCACTAATCAACAAACCAGCACCAGGCCAGCACTAACCAACACTAACCAGCACCAGGCCAGCACTAAACCTAACATAAACGACAGCACCCAGGGCAGCACTAATCAAACATAAAGCCCAGCACCAGGCCAGCACTAATCAACACTCAAACCATCACTCAGGCCAGCACTAATCAACACTAAACCCAGCACCAGGCCTAGCACTAACCAACATAACACAGCACCAGGCCAGATCTAATCAACATAAACCAGCACCAGGCCAGCACTAACCAACATTAACCAGCACCAGGCCAGCACTAACTCAAACATCAACCAGCACCAGGCCAGCATTCAACCAAACATAAACTACGCACTCAGGCCCAGCACATAACCAACATAAACCAGCACCAGGCCAGCATCTAATCAAACATAAACCAGCACCAGGCCAGCACTAATCAACTAAACCCAGCACCAGGCCAACACAATCAACACTAACCAGCACCAGGCCAGCACTAACAGACAAAACTAAACCAGCCACCAGGCAGCACTAATCAACAATAAGCCAGCACCAGGCCAGCACTAACCAACATAAACCAGCACCAGGCCAGCACTAATCAACATAAACCAGAACCAGGCCAGCACTAACCAACAAACCAGCACCAGGCCCAGCACTAACGCAACACATAACCAGCACCAGGCCAGCAATAATCAACATAAACCAGCACCACCAGGCCAGCACTAACCAACATAAAACAGCACCAGGCCAGCACTAACCAACACTAACAGCAACCCAGGCCAGCAGCTAACCAACACTAACCAGCACCACCAGGCCAGCACTAACCAACATAAACCATCACCAGGCCAGCACTAACCAAACATAAACCAGCACCAGGCCAGCACTAACCAACATAAACCAGCACCATGTCAGCACTAAACCAACATAAACCAGCACCAGCCTCAGCACTAATCAACATAAACCAGAACTCAGGCCAGCCACTAACCACACATAAACCAGCACCAGCCAGCACTAACCACATAAAACCAGCACCAGGCCAGCACTAACCAGATATAACCAGCACCAGGCCAGCCACTAATCAACGTAAACGAGAACCAGGCCAGCACTAACCATACATAAACCAGCACCAGGCCAGCATAACCAAACATAAACCAGCGCACCAGGCCAGCACTAACCAACACTAACAGCCACCAGGCCAGCACTAATCAACATAACCAGCACCAGACACAGCACTAATCAACATAAACCAGCACCAGGCCAGGACTAACCAACACCACCAAGCACCAGGCCAGCACTAACCAACATAAACCACAGCACCAGGCAGCACATAATCAACATAAACCAGAACCAGGCCAAGCACTAACCAACATAAACCAGCACCAGGCCAGCACTAACCAAACATAAACCAGCACCAGGCCAGCCACTAACACAACATAAACCAGCACCAGGCCAGCACTAAACCACATAAAACCAGCACCCAGGCCAGCACTAACCAACATAAACCAGCACCAGGCCAGCATCTAACCAAACATAATAAACCAGCACCAGGCCCAGTCACTAATCAAACGTAAAACGAGAAACCAGGCCAGCACTATACCAACATAAACCAGCACCAGGCCAGCACTAACCAAACATAAACCAGCCACCAGGGCCAGCACTAACCCAACACCTAACCAGCACCAGGCCAGCACTACACCGACATAAACGCAGTCACCAGACCAGCACTAATCAACATAACCAGCACCAGGCCAGCACTAACCAACACTAACCAGCACCAGGCCAGCACTAACCAACATAATAATACAGAACCAGGCCAGCACTAATCAACATAAACCAGCACCAGGCCAGCACGTAACCAACATAAACCAGCACCAGGCCAGCACTAACCAACATAAAACCAGTACCAACCAGGCCAGCACTAACCAACTATAAACCAGCACCAGGCCAGTGTCACTAAACCAACACTAAAACAACACCAGGCCAGCACTAAACCAACAACACTAACCCCCAGCGCACCAGCCAGCACTAACCAACACTAACCAGGCACCAGGCCAGCATAAGTCCAGCCTACAGCTGGTGATTTCTACTTGTTTGCCAGATCGTGTGCAGTATCTCGCGTGTCCAGACTTCGGTGATTGGAGCGGCCAATAAAAGAAGACCTTAAACAGGCACACCACCCTTCTAGAGCCTCATCCACCAGACAGGACCATTAAACGTCCTCAGACACGCTTAATTATTTGGAGCCCCCCCCCGGGTCTTCACGCCAGGACCTGAGCAGGCAGAGACTCACGGCCCTCACTATGAGTGTGCTGATGGAGGGGACGGGGGGGTCACAAAGGCGAGTCCTGGACGCCTCAGTGAGTATGCGTGCTACAGTTGTCCAGCGGGAGTTGGGCGTGGGAATGAAGGAGGACTAGCAAAAGGGGAGAGAGAGTAAAGGGGAGTAAGTGAGAGGTGGTGTGGACCCGAGGGGTCCGACGAATCCTCCTGAAAACGGCCACGCACATGGATACATGAGATGTGACACAGAGGAAACGGTCTCTGAGGACATCCCGCAGAGGAGTGAGCGCTGTGTAGGGCGAGCACCGGTCAGCTCTGTGACCCACCATATGGGTTATGTACCGTTCTTCTCACTGGCCACTTATCAGAAAACCTACCTAATACTTCCACTCACTGGGCCACTTTATCAGAAACACCTACCTTGTACCTTCCACTACTGGCCCACTTATTAGAAACACCCACCTTGTAATTCCACTCAACTGGCCACTTTATTAGAAACACACCTTATACCCCACTCACTGGCCACTTTTATTGGAAAACACCACAGGTACTACCACTCATGGCCACTTATCAGAAAACCCTACCTTATACCTCCACTCAGTGGCACTTTATTGGAAACACCTACCATTGTACTTCCATTCAGGCCACTTTATTAGAAACACCAACCTCTACTTCCACTCACTGGCCACTTATTAGAAACACCATTTACCGTTGTAACTTCACTCACTGGCCAATTTATCAGAAGCCACACACCTTATACCTCCCACTCATGGCACTTTATCAGAAACACCCACCCTGCTACCTCCACTCACTGGGCACTTTATTAGAAACACCAAACATTCTACTTCCAATCACTGGCCTACTGTATAGAAAACACCCTATCGATGTACTTCCATATCACTGGCCACTTTATCAGAAACACCCACCGTATTACCTCCACGCACTGGCCACTTTATCAGACAGAAACACCCACCGTCTACCTCCACTCCACTGAGCCACTTTTATAGAAAACACCTAACCTTCTACTTCCCACTCACTGGCCACTTCATTAGAAACACCCACCTTGTACTTCACTCACCGCCACTTTATTAGAAACCACCAACATTGGTACACAACCCACTGGCCACTTTAATCAGAAAACACCAACATGGTACACTCAACTCAACTGGAACGTTTATTGAAACACTACTGCTACTCCCACTCAACTGGCCACTTATAGAAACACCCTACCTTGTGCATCCACTCAACTGGCCACTTTAATTAGAAACACATACCGCTGTACTTCCACTCACTGGCCACTTTTATCTAAACACCTACCTACTTATACTCCACTCAGTGGCCACTTTATTGGAAAACACCTACCTTATACTTCCAATCACTGACCCACTTTATTAGACACCACCAACACCTGCGTTAATAAATCACGCACTGGCCCACTTTAATTAGAAAACACCCACCGTGTGCTTTCACACTTCTACTGGCCCACTTTATTAGAAAACCAACTGCCTTGGGCTTCCACTCACTGGCCACTTTATTAGAACAACCTCGCCTTGGTGCTTTATCACTCACTGGCCACTTTATTGGAAAACACCACCCTTGTACTTCACTCCACTAGGCCACTTTATTAGAAAACATTCCCACCTTGCGCTTCCACCTCACTGCCAGCTTTATTAGAAACACACTACGTTTGTACTACCAACTCCACTGGGCCACTTATTTAGAAACACCTGCGTTGTAACTACCAACTTAATGCGCCCAATTATTAGAAACACACCCCCCGTGGCTTCCACTCACTGGCCCACTTTATCCCCCCCCCCAGAAACACCTACCTTCTACCCTCACTTCCCAGGCCACTTTATCAGAAAACACTTTACCTTCTACCTCGAATCACACTGGCCACTTTATCAGAAACACTTATCCTTCTAACCTCCACTCACTGGCCACTTTATTCGAAAACACCTTACCTTTACCTCCAACTCACTGGCCACTTTATCAGAAAAACACTTTACCTTCTACCTCCACTCACTGGCCACTTTATCAGAAACACCTACCTTCTACCTCCACTCACTGGCCACTTTATTAGAAACACCTACCTTCTACCTCCACTCACTTGCCATTTTATTAGAAACACTTACCTTCTACCTCCACTCACTGGCCACTTTATCAGAAACACCTACCTTCTACTTCCACTCACTGGCCACTTTATCAGAAACACCTACCTTCTACTTCCACTCACTGGCCACTTTATTGAAAACACCAACATGGTACTTCCACTCACTGGCCACTTTATTAGGAACACCTACGTGGTACCTCCCCTAACTGGCCAACCTCCAGGGTGCTCGGTCGGAAGGCCCTCGCTTGGGATAGCTTCCTTTCCAGACCACTGGGATGTGCTATCCCACCCTTGACACAACCGTAACCCCGGCATAGCATAAGACACAGGGAACATAGCACTAGCTTCCAATGGGGGTCGCTACAGTGTGAAAGGTCAGTATGACCTTCATCATGCTTTCCGGGTCATTTATTCACTGTGGATCCACTAAAACCTGGATCACCCCATTTGGTACAGTCGAGATCACCACGGCGACAGGCAGGCATTTAAAACAGCCGGCACACCCGCGAGTCAACCTTACCAAACACGTATCCCCCTTTATTAGGCACATCCTCACAATATTTCCCCCCCATTCTTCCCCTTCTTGCGAGCCCCTTCCTCTGCTCCCCCCCTTTTCCCCCCTTTCCCCCCCCCCCCCCCCCCTTCTTTCCCCCCCTCCCCCCCCCCTACTTCCTTCCCCCCCCCTTCCCCCTTCCCTCTCCCCCCTCTTCCTTTCCCCCCTTCTTCCTTCTCCCCCCTTCTTCTCCCCCCCCCCTTCTCCCCCCTTTCCCCCCCCCCCCCCCTTCTTTCTCCCTTTCCATTTCTCCCGCACCTTCATCTCCTCTCCTTCCCCCCCCCCCCTACC
>JAMWET010002468.1:0-67500 GCA_024036415.1 Prochilodus magdalenae
TCTCCAGCGTTCACTCTGCGGGTGGCAAACGCAATCCGCGGCGAGCCTTCCACCCAAATGCATTGGTCCGCATAGCAGCGCGATATGTCACGCTAGTAGCTTTCGTGTTTTGGCTATGAGTATTTCTGAAATGAGCGTATCGGGAATGTTTTGATGCCTGGCCCGAGACGGAATTCCTATGAAGCAGGCTTTAAGGGTTTCGGCGAGTGATGTGCGATCATCGCGTTTGATTGGTTTTGATGCACGCGGCGGTCTGTACTCTGCTTGGAGAAAGGATTAGGTTTGAACGTGATGTTCCCTTCCTAACCAGAGCTTGGTATCAGATAACTGGGATCTGAGTGAGCAAAGTGTAAATCATCTCCCTCCGGCATTAGGCATGGAGGCGCCGTCTTTCTCTCTCTTGGGGAATTTTGCTGTGCACTTTCAGTTGAGGCTCTCTGCGACGTTTTTACTCTCTCAGTGGAGAACCTAGACCCCGGTTCTCAGGGCCTCAGTGCGGTCTGGTGCGGGCGTCCACTGGACCCGGTAAAATCTCCGTGGTGGTGATGTTTGATTAACCAGATTGTGTTCCAGAACAGCTTGAGGAGCATCCAGATGCTTCTCTGCTAGCTTTGGTAGTCGTCATTCGATGGCGATGAGTAGGCCGCCATCCGTCTCTCCCCAATGGAGTCTGTTCTCTCTCGATATGGACCATGTCAACTCTCCAAAGTGACCAGAAGTTTCCCGAAATGAAAACCAAGATATGTCCAGTGGTTCAGCTGGGGATTAATGGGTCACTTAGGGACTGGACAAGTTTCTGATGTTTCAATTGGTCAGTCTGGTCCAGATTTGGTGGATGCCATACTGAGCCTTAGCCGCTTCGCCTTGTTGTATTTCCATGTCTCGTTTCCCACAGATTGTCCAAGACAATCAACCTGGTGGTTTTGTCTTGGCCACGCCTGGGGATGCTCCTGAATGCTCATCACCCATGCCATCTCAGGTCACATTGACAGCCCTGACCTGGTCAAGACCTGACCTTTGCAAGGGAAGACCTGTTGATCCAGCAGCTCAGTGTAGCACTGTGGTTTCACCTCCTATATGACCATCAACCATAGCTCCTAAACCTAAACCCCTCCAGAACGTCACAGAGGGGACTCATTTTCTGTCTGAGGGCTTAAGTTGACCATGGTCACGGTCGACTGTAAAAACCTAAAGAACAAGGTGTGGGCTGGTGTGGGCGTGGCAGGGCTGCTGGGGGTCTGGGACCCTTAATAAACCTCTGGACTTCCCGAATGTCTTTAGAACTCTTGGAGATCCCTGAACATACATGCTCATTATTGCAGTGTGCTGTCATTGTTCATCTGCTGCGCACACAACTGGTAAGTTTGGTAATCTTGGTTCACTACTAGGGTACTAGGGTTGCCACTTTCCAAAAACGAAAATAAAGGATGGGGGGCGTGGGCATGTGTGAGTGACGTGTGTTCGAAATCACGTTTCGTATTTGATCTGTATGTGAACTGTTTTGGGGGCGGGGACGTGGGAGGCGGGGTTTGAGAGAGATTGTGATCATTCATGTGTGTGTGACAGACGTGTATATCGGACATTTACGGAAATATGAAACATTTAATTGCCAAATACAGACGATTCCGTATTTTACAGGACGGGTGGCAACCCTACTCACTACAGCTGCATCGCTGCTCTGCCTCAGAGTGGCATTGTAGCGAACTAGTCCACCCAACCATTCTAACTATGCCCGGGAAACTTTACCGTGTGCCAGTGGATACTTGTGCACTTGGAGATCACTTTCCAAAGAGTTCCAGAGAGGTACGGGTGAATTCTCACTCATCTCTCAAACTGAGGAGGAGATGGTCAGTTCATGTGCGGAAGATCCACAAAACTAGGAAAGAGCATCTCCAGTGAACTGTTCAACCAAACACTCTGTGGCATTGCCACTAATATGGCGAGTGACCGAGCAGCCCACACTGGGTTAGCCAGGCAGCATGGGACCCCCCAGTACCATGGGCTACTTCACACACTGCTGAGGACTGGCTGATCAAACTGGGTACTAGCTAAAATGGTGAGTGACGCTATGGGAAATTACTGAACACTCAAAAAATACAGTCAAAGATAATAATAGAGGCAGGAGTGAGGCAGAAGTGAGGCAGGAGTGAGGCAGGAGTGAGGCAGCTTGTTGATTTTTTTTTTTTCTGCATCATGTGGACGCAGCAGCTGCTGTTTACACTGTGTGAACGTCACGATGAACAGACCAACAGATATGACCCAAAACTGCTCTCTACGACAGAACGTCTGGTTCTGCATTGACGTTCATTAAACTGAAGGAGGTTCTTGGCCTCTCCTGTAAAGTTACCATTTTGGAGATTCTTGTTTGTCTTTGTGAACAGACGATGATACACCTATGCTCCTATACGAGTCTGCTGAAAAGCTGACATATAACGATCTATACTGATATGGTCAGCCACATTCAGACTGTCCTGTAGACTTCTGTATGTTGTATCTCAGATCAATATACATAATACCCACCATCACCTGGTAGTGTGTTACGACTCTCAAGCCCCTAATCCGACCACTGCTTTTCACCCCTGGGTTTACCCCATGTCTTTGAAAAAGCTGTGGTGGTGATTGTTGGACTTGCTGGACACGTGCTAGTTTTACACAGCAGGTTCGGCCGAACCTTGCGACCAGCAGTGGTGTTTAGAGGTGGACTCAGTGCGAGATAGGCAACCAGCCCCCAGTACTCATGCCATAGCTTGCAGTCTTGATTATAGCTTTAGACTTTCTTGGGTGATTTTTAATTCATAGTAAAAAGTCAGGACACCTAGCTGACCCTCTTACTTTCCCATTAGCCTCAGCTAGGTGAGTTCGTTCATATCTTAGCGTAAACATGATCACACCCAAAAATTATCGTTAGAAGCGTTTGGCACTTACCCAGAGCCCTTGCAGCTGTGAACATTGCTATCATGCACACCTAGCATGAGCTTAACATTCAGATCCCCAGTCCATGAACTGACTCAGTGTAGAGACTTCCTTCAGAGCATGTGTCAAATTAATCTACCTACTTTCATACGCAGGCCTACATCAGATCCATATCCCTTTTCTGGCGAGTACAATGAACTCTCGTCGGAATGCTGTCAGCACGCGTCTAACTTGAAGGCATCTGCACCGTTTCATGCCGTCTCATCTTGCTCGTAACAGTGCACAGCTGAGCGCAACTTCGGTCAACACAAAGGGTTTGACTCTGCAGTGGTAAGCAATTACACTGTGGAACATGGGGCCTTATTCATGTAGTCGAGGTGTGGTCTATCCGGGGGGGGAATCGAACCCCCCGTCCTGTAAAATAGGGGCATAGCGCAAAGTAATCCGGACAATCCTCCTAATCTCCTAAGTAACAAGCGGGTATTCTACGTCGTCTGGAGAGATGGAGCTCTATGCTGAGTACCATAGGAAAGGACGTGCAGTGGAACTAGGACATTTCATAGGTGTGCAGACCACACAAAACATGGAATCTACGTTGTTCTCTGAGAGAGTGGAGACTCGATATAGTACACTTAGGAAAGCACGATGTACTGTGGTCACTCGGATTCTCTGGAGTGCTCAACGAACAACAGTGAGTCTACGGTACGTTCTCAGGTAGAGATGGAGCTTCTATAAGTGGTACCTGTAGGAAACGCACTAGTCAACAGAACGGACATTCTGGGCTCTACCAACCGCACACCCCCCCTCCCCCCCCCTCATCCACACACTCAGGGAATATACGTTCTCTGGTGAGATGGAGCTCTATCTAGTACCTTAGGAAAATAGAACTGGACATTCTGGTGCAGCCACACATGACCATTAGGTCACCATGCTCAGTGCCAATTTAGGGCTAGTGGGGTATATAAAGCCCCTACAAGCACTGGAGCAAGAATGTCTAGTCGTTCGTGGCGAGAGATGGAGCTCCTATGCTAAGTACCTTAGGAAAGCACTGTCAACAGAACTGGACATTCGGGTGCAGCCAAAACACACAGGGGAAATCTAACGTTCTCTGGAGAGATGGAGCTCTATCTGAGTAACGCTTAGGAAAATAGAACTGAGACATTCTGTCTGTGCAGCCACACCATGAGCATTGAGGTCACCATGCTCAACTGCCGATTTGTAGGGCGTAGTGGAGGTATAAGATAAGGAGCCCCCTTTAGGGACTAGGAGCAGGGAATCTAACGATTCTCTAGCAGTGATGGAGCTTCTACATCTAGTACCTTACGGGAAAACTAAGGTACATTCTAGTGGGGCATCCACACCAAGAGGGAATCCACGGTTCGTCTGGAGAGATGGAGCTCTAGGTTCTTGTGCCCAATTTCAGGGCTACAGTGCTCGTATATACAAGCCCCTCCGAGCCTTGGAGCAGGGAATCTACGATACTCTGGAAGCGATCTGGAAGCTCTATCTAGTACCATATCAGTGAAAGCACTGTCTGTTGGAACTGGACAAGCTGGTGCTATCCACACACATGCTGTTGAGTCTACGTTCTCTGTGAGAGAGATGGAGCTCTATCTGGTACCTTAGAATAAGCACACTGTCCAGTGGGAACAAGGAGAGTCTGGTGCATCCACACAAACAGGGAATCCTACGTTCTTTGTGTGTATTTTTTTTTTTTAAACTAATGAACATGGAGCTTGTCATCTTAGTCACCGTAGGAAACGCACTGTCAAGACAGAAAAACTCGGACATTCATGGTGCATCCACACACTCAGGGAAGTGTCTACGTTCTCTGGAGACGATGGACAGCTCTATTCGTGGTCACCAAGTAGGAAAGGAACTGTGTCAGTTTGAACTGGACTATTATCTGGTGGACAGCCTACACACACAGGGAATCTGAACGTTCCTGAGTGAGACGCATGGAGCTGATTTTACACACACACGCACGTAGGAAAATAGAACTGGACCTTCTTGGTGCACGCCACAGCATGAAGCATATAATGTCACCATGCTCACATTGACGATTAGGGCTAGTGGGGTATATAAAGCCCCCTTTAGGGACTGGAGCAGGGAATCTACGTTCTCTAGAGTGATGGAGCTCTATCTAGTACCTTAGGAAACTAAGGTACATTCTAGTGCATCCACACACATTGGGGAATCTCTCGGTTCTCTGGAGTGATGGGAGCTCTATCTAGTACCTTAGGGAAAGCACTGTCAGTGGAAACTGACATTCTGGCGCAGCCCACACCACTCAGGGAATCTACTACGTTCTCTGGAGACGATGGAGCTCTAGGACTGTCCCCGATTTTAGGGCTAGTTGCTGTAATATAAAGCCCCTCCAAGCCTTGGAGCAGGGAATCTACGTTCTCTGGAGCCGATGGAAGCTCTAATCTAAGTGCCTTTGGAGTGATCCAGACCTGATCATCCCACATCCGTACCTGACCTCACCTAAGTGCCCTTGTAAATGCACACACCTAGCTGTTGTTCCAACACCTAGTTTAAAGCCTGTCTCCCGGCATTCCAGAGACAGGTTACTCCAGCACCAGCTCCCCATTAAACACCTTCACTATGAACCGCCCATAAAACTGTGACACAGTGGGAGTTCACCTGAACGTTAGGGGAATACGTGTCGATATCAGAGAGAGCTGTATTAGGTTCGCGGCACCGTCCCGATAATTGCCAGACATATGTTAGCTTAAATCCACTCTTCTCCGCAATCGACCCATGCCGGCAGTGGAACGCTTGGGATTTGTGTGTCTCCCATCGATTCACTTTATTGAGTATTCAGACATCCCTAATGGCTCTCCCGGGGAATGATGCCCCCCAATGCTATGCTAGATGCAAATGCCCTCCGAGCCAGACACGGGGATTTAAGACGAGCTCAGGAAGCCGACCCTAGGGCTAAATCCGGGAGCTTCTGTCTGAATCAATCCACACGCCGTATGTAACGGTCACTGACTGGCCCTTTACCTGTCAACTTGTGCCACATTAACACGCTATTGCATTGGCTGTATAATTGTATGGGTAGAGCTGCCGTGTTTGCGCAGGGCTTTAATGGAGGTGAAATATTTGTGCTACGTGGCAGTGTCAGTGTATCATGGGATAATGTCATAATACAGGCTTCTCGTCATGGGACACGCAGAGGCTAAAGGTTCCCCCGCACACAGCAGCAGTAATCAAGGCTGACCTGGAACCGGTGCAGTAATTCAGAAGTTCAAGTGGTCGACAATCAATGTGTCATCACCGTCTGTCGTCCAATCGGGCTGGAGAGTTCCATGTCCTTCGTCTCTGTATTGGACCTGCGGCCATACTAAAGGACAATAGGCACTACCATCCTAAAGGTCAACGCTAATGTCAAATTCGCGTTGGTCCCACCTTTAACTACATTTACATTTAAGGGAGTTTAGGGCAGACAGCTCCTTATCCAGAGCGTCTTACAAACCGTGCTCAGTGTTTCTGTGGGATGGTACAGGAAGTTTCCGTTCCAGGCTAGTACAGGAAGGTATAGAGCCCTCAACTCACCATGAGCTCAGACAACTGCACGAACAAGGGCGACAGTGCTCATAACTAGGAGAGATCAATACACAGACATACATAAAGCATCAAAGGCCAATACCTGGCAACCCCAGCCCCAGCGCTAATAACCTAGAGAGAAACAATACTCAAATATACAGTGGGGTGTGAAAAGTTTGGGGGGCAGCGTTGTAAATTTTCCCTGATGTTTACTTTATAAAGTATTGATTGTTTGGATAAAAAGAAATTGTGTTTAAATTATATCATATAGGGGGGGGACAAACACAGTGATATTTGAGAAGTGAAATGAAGTCTTATTATGATTTACAGAAAGTGTGCCAATAATGGTTTAAACAAAAGCAGGCAGGTGCATAAATTTTGGGCACTGTTGTCATTTTATTGCATTTCAAAACCGTTAGAAAACTAATTTTTTTGGAACTCAAATTTGGTTTGGTAAGTTTCAGTGACCATTGACCTTCATACACAGGTGTGTGACTTCCAATTATGTGACAAAAGGGTATTTAAGGGGGGCAGTGTTGTAAGTTTTTTCTCTCCTACTTTGCATTTCTCTGAAGAGTCGCAGCATGGGAGTCTCAAAACGACTTTCACACATGACCGGAAAACAAAGACCTGTTCACCGTCATGTGTTTAGGGGAAGGGATACAGAAAGCTGCTCTCAGAGATTTCAAGCTTTTCAGGCCTCCACTGTCGTGAGAAACACTGTGAGAAAAATGGAAGACACAGGCACCAGTAAGTGTCATAGGCTTCGAGGTCTGCCAGACCAAGAAAGAATCTGGAATAACTAGATAGCCGGAAGGTATGCTGAGAACCGTCAGAGTCAACCCACAGACCAGCACCAAAATCATACAACATGATCTTGCTGCTGATGGAGGTCGCTGTGCATCGTTCAGCTATTCAGCACACATTTACACAAGGATGTGATGCATGTATTGGAGAGCTGATGCAGAGGAAGCCTTGTGCTTCCGCCACACATCACAAACAGAGCCGCTTGAGGTATGCTAAAGCCACATTTGGGACAAGCCAGCTTCATTTTTGGAATAAGGTGGCTGTGGTCTATTGGCGAGAACACAGGGCCGATTATGCATGGAGGAAAAAAGAACACAGCATTCCAAAAAGGAAAAACACCTGCTACCTACAGTAAATTTGTGGTGGTCCCATCAATGACTGTGGGGCTGTGTGTCACCAGTACAGGGGACTGGGAATCTTGTTACAAGCTGCTAGGGACGCATGGGTTCTATCCGATCTGTATATATCAGGCAGATTCTGGAGACGCAATGTCCAGGACAGTCCAGTGGACAAAGCATGAAGCTGCGCCGGGTGGCTGGATCTCTCCAACAAGACAAGCGACCCTAAACACTGCTCAAAATCTACTAATGCATTCATACAGAGGACACAAGTAAGCATCCACACACGTTTCTTGGAATGGCCATGACTCAGTCCCCGAGACCTGAAATATGTATTCGAAAAATCGTCTGTGTCACTTACAAGAGAGCTGTCCTATGCTTCTGGAAAAACCATCAGACCTGAATTGAACTAGAGGTTGTTTTTGTACAAGCTCAAGCAAGGCTCTAAATAATACCTTCAGCCACAATCCAGACTCTCATTAGAAGCTATAGAAAGTGTAGAGGGAGGCTAAGCCGTGCTGTCTGAATAGCCACCCACAGCTCCACACAGACCACACCACTTGTCGGAATTCTCCGGGACGGTCCTCGAACCAGCTCTCAACAACTTGGGCCTGATGCCACAGTGCATGGACCATCCCATCATTGCGGGGGTAGTTGAACTCCATGCAGGGCTGCGAATGGTCACCAAGCAGTGAAACGTAGGAGGCAACCGGGGTCCTTGACTTCATAGGGTCTGCCCCACATGCAGACCCTACAATCTGCCCAAACCAACTGGTACCCTGGACTCATCAGACCACGCCACACTCTGCCAGTCCTCTAGGGTCCTGTTAGCAACCTCACAAGCCCAACCAGATGAGGAGCTGATGGGTCTTCTGCTCCCATATCTCATGGAAGCTAAGGAACGCTGCACTGACTTGTGGGTAGAGTGTGGTGCCGGCCTCCATGCCATTGGACGCGGATGTGATTTCTGACGTGCCCTGAACTGAGGCAGGGGGACCTTCGGCCTAGGCACGACTAAGTGACTCCATAGTGAACTGTAGTTGTGTGGTCGTCCCCTCTATCGATTCTCCAGCATGCCCTGGAACTGTCTGTCCTGGAACTGTCTGTACCATGAACACCGCCACACGCCACAACGAACGCTCCCTGTCTGCTACCTGTGTCTGAGAGAAAATTGCCCAAATTGGCTTTATTAGTCTCCCATTCACACATTTCACTGCCAGCAGCAGAGAGCGTCAAGCCTCCCGCCAAATGGCAGCTAAAAGCCTCGTCGGTGAAGCAGGCCCTCGGCTGCCATTAGCCTGAGAGACTGGGAGGACATCCATAAAGAGGGCAGCCGTGGCGCAGCCTCCACGAGAGTCAATTAAAGCACTTCATTAGGCGCTAATACTCCAGAGGAACCGCAGATCCTCCACCTGGTAATGGTGCCAGGCAGCAGGAGCGTTACATTAAGGCTAACTAGCTGGCTGCTATTCTGCAGCAGCACCGCATGGGACACGTGTTTCGGACCGGGAGAAGGTTCGGAAGAAGGTGAATCCATTTCGGAGCTTACTTCAGGATATTTGCCAAACACTCTGTCTCCTCTGCACACATTACCTAAAGCGGGTTATTCTGCTTTTCCAGTTTTCCCTTTCCGGGAGTGTGTGATGTAGACTTCCAGACTTCCAGGAATTCCAGCCCTTTACTCTGTTACAAGGTGACCTCAGGTTCGGACATGAACTTCATCAGCACACAGTCTCTTACGGCCGCGCCTATCCTGGCACCACTCGGCAGACAACACCGGCTAAAACATGCACAGCAGGGACTTACATGACAGCCATGATGTAAAGGGTGGAGCTGCTCTGGTGCTTGACCAATCAGAACAGAGTGGGTGAGCTGACCAATCGAGAGCACACTAGGATCATCAAGGGGCGGGCCTTAAAGACACAGGAGCTCTAACGGAGGATTTCAGACGGAGGATGGATACTACAGACCAGTGCACAGTGACAGTATTGTCCTTTTTCTAGGTCAAACTGAAGCTATGTGAAGTTCCTATTCCAGTAGAACCCAAATCACTACAAGTCACTCAACAGTGAAACTGAATAAACAGATGTAATGTTCTAGATAGTTATTGGTGTTTAGCACTAGTTAAAGCTAACAGCTAAGATAATATATAAACAGAGATGTAATGTTCTAGATAGTTATTGGTGTAGATAGTTATTGGTGTTTAGCACTAGTTAAAGCTAACAGCTAAGATAATATATAAACAGAGATGTAATGTTCTAGATAGTTATTGGTGTTTAGCACTAGTTAAAGCTAACCGCTAAGATAATATATAAACAGAGAGATGTGATGTTCTAGATAGTTATTAGGTGTGCTTTTATTAACTAAGATTTAGGCTGACTCGTCTAAGTGTATATATAAACAGAGATGAAAATTGTTCCTAGATAGTTTTATTGGTGTTTATCACTAGCTAAGGCTGACCGCTAAGGTATTATATAAACAGAGATGTAAATGTTCTATGTATTAGTTACTGGTGTTTATTGTTAGGAAACGCTAATAGCTAAGGTATTATATAAACAGAGATGTAATGTTCTAGATAGTTACTGGTGTTTATTGTTAGGAAACGCTAATAGCTAAGGTAATATATAAACAGAGATGTAATGTTCTAGATAGTTATTGGTGTTTATCACTAGCTAAGGCTGACCGCTAAGGTAATATATAAACAGAGATGTAATGTTCTAGATAGTTACTGGTGTTTATTGATAGGTAACGCTAAATGAAGCATAATGTAATATACAAACAAGGATGTAATGTTCATAGATAGTTATTAGCTGTTTATTGTTTATGTAATGCTGAATGTAGCTAAGGTAACTATATGAAATACAGATATGTAATGTTCTAGATAGTTACTGGTGTTTATTGTTAGGTAATGCTAATAGCTAAGGTAATATATAAACAGAAATGTAATGTTCTAGATAGTTATTGGTGTTTATCACTAGTTAAGGCTAACCGCTAAGGTAATATATAAACAGAGATGTAATGTTCTAGATAGTTATTGGTGTTTATCACTAGCTAAGGCTAACCGCTAAGGTAATATATAAACAGAGATGTAATGGTCTAGATTAAGGTACGGTGTTTATTGTTTAGGAAACGCTAGTAGCTAAGGTAATATATAAACAGAGATGTAATGTTCTAGATAGTTACTGGTGTTTATTGTTAGGTAACGCTAATAGCTAAGGTAATATATAAACAGAGATGTAATGTTCTAGATAGTTACTGGTGTTTATACATAGAGGCTAAGGCTGACCGCTAAGGTTACATAGTATAAAACAGAGATGTAGATGTTCTAGATGAGCTTAACGGTGTTTAGTGGTAGGTAACGCTAATAGCTAAGGCTAATATACAAACAGGGATTGTAAATGTTCTAGATAGTTATGCTGTTTATTGATTATGTAATGCTAATAGAGCTAAGATATAAATTTATTATAAACAGAGATGTAATGTTCTAGATAGTTACTGGTGTTTTATTGTTAGGTAATGCTGTAAAGCTAAGGTGTAATATAATGTAAACATGAAATGTAATGTTCTATAGATAGTCTATTGGTGTTTATCACTATTTAAAGGCTGACCGCTCAAGGTGAATATGTATAAACAAGAGATGTAATGTTACATCTCTGTTTATATATTACCTTAGCGGTTAGCCTTAGCTAGTGATAAACACCAATAACTATCTAGAACATTACATCTCTGTTTATATATTACCTTAGCTATTAGCATTACCTAACAATAAACACCAGTAACTATCTAGAACATTACATCTCTGTTTATATATTACCTTAGCGATTAGCATTACCTAACAATAAACAGCGATAACTATCTAGAACATTACATCTCTGTTTATATATTACCTTAGCTATTAGCATTACCTAACAATAAACACCAATAACTATCTAGAACATTACATCTCTGTTTATATATTACCTTAGCGGTTAGCCTTAGCTAGTGATAAACACCAATAACTATCTAGAACATTACATCTCTGTTTATATATTACCTTAGCTATTAGCGTTTCCTAACAATAAACACCAGTAACTATCTAGAACATTACATCTCTGTTTATATATTACCTTAGCTATTAGCGTTTCCTAACAATAAACACCAGTAACTATCTAGAACATTACATCTCTGTTTATATAATACCTTAGCGGTCAGCCTTAGCTAGTGATAAACACCAATAACTATCTAGAACATTACATCTCTGTTTATATATTACCTTAGCGGTCAGCCTTAACTAGTGATAAACACCAATAACTATCTAGAACATTACATTTCTGTTTATATATTACCTTAGCTATTAGCATTACCTAACAATAAACACCAGTAACTATCTAGAACATTACATCTCTGTTTATATATTACCTTAGCTATTAGCATTACATAACAATAAACAGCAATAACTATCTAGAACATTACATCCCTGTTTGTATATTACCTTAGCTATTAGCGTTACCTAACAATAAACACCAGTAACTATCTAGAACATTACATCTCTGTTTATATATTACCTTAGCGGTCAGCCTTAGCTAGTGATAAACACCAATAACTATCTAGAACATTACATCTCTGTTTATATATTACCTTAGCTATTAGCGTTTCCTAACAATAAACACCAGTAACTATCTAGAACATTACATCTCTGTTTATATAATACCTTAGCTATTAGCGTTTCCTAACAATAAACACCAGTAACTATCTAGAACATTACATCTCTGTTTATATAATACCTTAGCGGTCAGCCTTAGCTAGTGATAAACACCAATAACTATCTAGAACATTACATCTCTGTTTATATATTATCTTAGCTGTTAGCTTTAACTAGTGCTAAACACCAATAACTATCTAGAACATTACATCTCTGTTTATATATTACCTTAGCGGTTAGCTTTAACTAGTGCTAAACACCAATAACTATCTAGAACATTACATCTCTGTTTATATATTACCTTAGCTAGTAGCGTTACCTAACAATAAACACCAATAATGTACACCAATAATCTAGAACATTACATCTCTGTTTATATATTATCTTAGCGGTTAGCTTTAACTAGTGCTAAACACCAATAACTATCTAGAACATTACGTCCTTGTTTATTCAGTTTCACTGTTGACGACTGTGTGTTTGGGTTCTACTGGAATAGACTTCCATGCTTCAGTTTTCCTAAAAGACAATACTGTCCTGCACGTCTGTATCCATCCTCCGTCTGAAACGCTCCGTTAGAGCTCCTGTGTCTTTAAGGCCCGCCCCTTGATGATCCTAGTGTGCTCTCGATTGGTCAGCTCACCCACTCTGTTCTGATTGGTCAAGCACCAGAGCAGCTCCACCCTTTACATCATGGCTTCCAGTAGTCGCTGTGCATGTTTAGCGGTGGTGCCGAGTGTGCCGGGAGGCGGGCCGTAAAGACTGTGCTGATGAAGTTCATGTCCGAACCTGAGGTCACCTTGGAACAGAGTAAAGGGCTGGAATTCCTGGAAGTCTGGAAGTCTACATCACACACTCCCGGAAAGGGAAAACTGGAAAAGCAGAATAACCCGCTTTAGGTAAAGCGAGAGACAGAGTTTGGAAAATATCCTGAAATAAGCTCCGAAATGGATTCACCTTCTTCCGAACTTCTCCCGTCCGAACACGTGTCCCAGCAGTGCTGCAGAAATGCAGCAGCTGTAGCCTAATGTAACGCTCCTGCTGCCTGGCACCATTACCAGGTGGAGGATCTGCGGTTCCTCTGGAGTATTAGCGCCTAATGAAGTGCTTTAATTGACTCTCGTGGAGGCTGCGCCACGGCTGCCCTCTTTATGGATGTCCTCCCAGTCTCTCAGGCTAATGGCAGCCGAGGGCCTGCTTCACCGACGAGGCTTTTAGCTGCCATTTGGCGGGAGGCTTGACGCTCTCTGCTGCTGGCAGTGAAATGTGTGAATGGGAGACTAATAAAGCCAATTTGGGCAATTTTCTCTCAGACACAGGTAGCAGACAGGGAGCGTTCGTGTGCGTGTGTTCTGGACAGACAGTTCCAGGGCATGCTGGAGAATCGATAGAGGGGACGTCCACACAACTACAGTTCACTATAGAGTCATTTAGTCGTGCCTAGACCGACGGTCCACCTCCCTCAGTTCAGGGCACGTCAGAAATCACAGCCGCATCCAATGCAGGAGGCCCCACACACATATCCCACAAGTCAGTGCAGCGTTCCTTAGCTTCCATGAGATATGGGAGCAGAAGACCCATCAGCTCCTCATCTGGTTGGGCTTGTGAGGTTGCTAACAGGACCCTAGAGGACTGGCAGAGTGTGGCGTGGTCTGATGAGTCCAGGGTACCAGTTGGTTTGGGCAGATTGTAGGGTCTGCATGTGGGGCAGACCCTATGAAGTCAAGGACCCCGGTTGCCTCCTACGTTTCACTGCTTGGTGACCATTCGCAGCCCTGCATGGAGTTCAACTACCCCCGCAATGATGGGATGGTCCATGCACTGTGGCATCAGGCCCAAGTTGTTGAGAGCTGGTTCGAGGACCGTCCCGGAGAATTCCGACAAGTGGTGTGGTCTGTGTGGAGCTGTGGGTGGCTATTCAGACAGCACGGCTTAGCCTCCCTCTACACTTTCTATAGCTTCTAATGAGAGTCTGGATTGTGGCTGAAGGTATTTTAGACCTTCTTCTTTACAAAACACCTCTAGTTCATTCAGGTCTGATGGTTTCCGAGCATGGACAGCTCTCTTTAAGTGACACGACAGATTTTCAATAATATTCAGGTCTGGGGACTGAGATGGCCATTCCAGAACGTTGTACTTGTTCCTCTGTATGAATGCATTAGTAGATTTTGAGCAGTGTTTAGGGTCGTTGTCTTGTTGGAAGATCCAGCCCCGGCGCAGCTTCAGCTTTGTCACTGACTCCTGGACATTGGTCTCCAGAATCTGCTGATATTAATCGGAACCCATGCGTCCCTCAGCTTTAACAAGATTCCCAGTCCCTGTACTGGCCACACAGCCCCACAGCATGATGGAACCACCACCAAATTTACTGTAGGTAGCAGGTGTTTTTCTTGGAATGCTGTGTTCTTTTTTTCTCTCCATGGCATAAGGCCTTGTTCTGCCCAAATAACACAGCACCTTATTCCAAAATGAAGCTGGCTTGTCCAAATGTGCTTTAGCATACCTCAAGCGGCTCTGTTTGTGATGTGGGCGGAGCAAAGGCTTCCTCTGCATCACTCTCCCATACAGCATCTCCTTGTGTAAAGTGTGCTGAATAGCTGAACGATGCACAGCGACTCCATCAGCAGCAAGATCATGTTGTAGGATTTTGGTGCTGGTCTGTGGGTTGACTCTGACGGTTCTCAGCATCCTTCGCTTCTGTTTATTCCAGATTTTTCTTGGTCTGCCACCTCGAGCCTTGACTTGAACTGTGCCTGTGGTCTTCCATTTTCTCACAGTGTTTCTCACAGTGGAGGCTGAAAGCTGAAATCTCTGAGAGAGCTTTCTGTATCCTTCCCCTAAACCATGACGGTGAACAGTCTTTGTTTTCAGGTCATTTGAAAGTCGTTTTGAGACTCCCATGCTGCGACTCTTCAGAGAAGATGCAAAGAGGAGAAAAACTTACAATTGCCCCCCTTAAATACCCTTTCTCATAATTGGAGTCACCTGTGTATGAAGGTCAAGGGTCACTGAACTTACCAAACCAAATTTGAGTTCCAAAAATTAGTTCTAAAGGTTTTGAAATCAATAAAATGACAACAGTGCCCAAATTTATGCACCTGCCTGCTTTTGTTTAACCAATTATTGCACACTTTCTGTAAATCATATAAACTTCATTTCACTTCTCAAATATCACTGTGTTTGTCCCCTATATGATATATTTAACACAATGTCTTTTATCCAAACAATCAATACTTTATAAAGGTAAATCAGGAAAATTAACAACGCTGCCCAAACTTTCACACCCCACTGTATATTTGAGTATTGTTCTCTCTAGGTATTAGCGCTGGGCTGGGGTTGCCAGGTAGTGCCTTTATGCTTTATGTATGTCTGTGTATTGATCTCTCTAGGTATGAGCACTGTCCCCTGTTCGGGCAGTGTCTGAGCTCATGGTGAGTTGAGGCTCTAACCTTCCTGTACTAGCTGGAACGGAACTTCCTGTACCATCCAACAGAACACTGAGCACGGTTGTAAGACGCTCTGGATAAGAGCGTCTGCTAAACGCCTTAAATGTAAATGTAGTTAAAGGTGGACAACACGAATTGACATTAGCGTGACCTTTGGATGGTAGTGCCTATTGTCCTTTAGTATGGGCGGTCAATACAAGACGAAGACATGGACTCTCCAGCCCGAGTGACGACATACGGTGATGACACATTGATTGCACTTGACTTCTGAATTACTGCACCGGTTCCAGGTCAGCCTTGATTACTGCTGCTGTGTGCGGGAACCTTTAGCTCTGCGTGTCCCATGACGAGAGCCTGTATTATGACATTATCCCATGATACACTGCACACCATCCAAATTCCTCCATTAAAGCCCTGCGCAACGGCAGCTCCATCATTACAGCCAATGCAATAGCGTAATGGCATTGACAGGTAAGGGCCAGCTCAGTGACCGTTACATACGGCGTGTGGATTGATTCAGACAGAAGCTCCCGGATTTAGCCCTAGGGTCGGCTTCTGAGCTCGTCTTAAATCCCCGTGTCTGGCTCGGAGGATTTGCTTCTTAGCATTGCATCATTCCCCGGGAGAGCCATTAGGATGTCTAATACTCAATAAACTGAAGCGAGGGAGACACACAAATCCCAGCGTTCCACTGCCGGGCATGGGTCGATTGCGGAGAAGAGTGGATTAAGCTAACATATGTCTGCAATTATCGGGACGGTGCCGCGAAACTATACGCTCTCTCTGATATCGCACGTATTCCCTAACGTCAGGTGAACTCCACTGCGTCACAGTTTATAGGCCAGTTCAAGTGAAGGTGTTAATGGGGAGCTGGTGCTGGAGTATCTGTCTCTGGAATGCCGGGGAAGGCTTTACACTAGGTGTTGGAACACACTAGGTGTGTGGCATTTACAAGGGCATTAGTGAGGTCAGGTACGGATGTGGGATGATCAGGTCTGGATCACTCCAAAGGCACTAGATAGAGCTCCATCGCTCCAGAGAACGTAGACTCCCTGCTCCAAGGCTTGGAGGGGCTTTATATACAGCACTAGCCCTAAATCGGGACAGTCCTAGAGCTCCATCTCTCCAGAGAACGTAGATTCCCTGAGTGTGTGGCTGCGCCAGAATGTCCAGTTCCACTGACAGTGCTTTCCTAAGGTACTAGATAGAGCTCCATCACTCCAGAGAACGTAGATTCCCTATGTGTGTGGATGCACTAGAATGTACCTTAGTTTCCTAAGGTACTAGATAGAGCTCCATCACTCTAGAGAACGTAGATTCCCTGCTCCAGTCCCTAAAGGGGGCTTTATATACCCCACTAGCCCTAAATCGGCATTGAGCATGGTGACCTAATGCTCATGTGTGGCTGCACCAGAATGTCCAGTTCTATTTTCCTAAGGTACTAGATAGAGCTCCATCTCTCCAGAGAACGTAGATTCCCTGTGTGTGTGGATGCACTAGAATGTACCTTAGTTTCCTAAGGTACTAGATAGAGCTCCATCTCTCCAGAGAACGTAGATTCCCTGAGTGTGTGGATGCACCAGAATGTCCAGTTCTGTTGACAGTGCTTTCCTAAGGTACTAGATAGAGCTCCATCGTTCCAGAGAACGTAGATTCCCTGTTTGTGTGGATGCACCAGAATGTCCTGTTCCACTGACAGTGCTTTTCTAAGGTACTAGATAGAGCTCCATCTCTCCAGAGAACGTAGACTCACTGTGTGTGGATGCACCAGAATGTCCAGTTCCACAGACAGTGCTTTCCTAAGGTACTAGATAGAGCTCCATCGCTCCAGAGTACGTAGATTCCCTGCTCCAAGGCTCGGAGGGGCTTTATATACAGCACTAGCCCTAAATTGGGACAGTCCTAGAGCTCCATCTCTCCAGAGAACGTGGATTCCCTATGTGTGTGGATGCACTAGAATGTACCTTAGTTTCCTAAGGTACTAGATAGAGCTCCACCACTCTAGAGAACGTAGATTCCCTGCTCCAGTGTGTGGGGCTACCCCACTAGCCCTAAATCGGCATTGAGCATGGTGACCTAATGCTCATGTGTGGCTGCACCAGAATGTCCAGTTCTATTTTCCTAAGGTACTAGATAGAGCTCCATCTCTCCAGAGAACGTAGATTCCCTGTGTGTGTGGCTGCACCAGAATGTCCAGTTCTACTGACAGTGCTTTCCTAAGGTACTAGATAGAGCTCCATCTCTCCAGAGAACGTAGATTCCTTGCTCCAGTGCTTGGAGGGGCTTTATATACCCCACTAGCCCTAAATTGGCATTGAGCATGGTGACCTAATGCTCATGTGTGGCTGTACCAGAATGTCCAGTTCTATTTTCCTAAGGTACTAGATAGAGCTCCATCTCACCAGAGAACGTAGATTCCCTGCTCCATGTCCCCTAAAGTTGGTGCTTTATAGGTACCCAGATAGAGCTCCTAGCCCCAATTGGTAGATCACTGCATGTGTGACCTAATGCAGAATGTGCGGCTGTACCAAAATTCCAGTTCTATTTTCCTAAGGTACTAGATAGAGCTCCATCTCACCAGAGAACGTAGATTCCCTGAGTGTGTGGCTGCACCAGAATGTCCAGTTCTGTTGACAGTGCTTTCCTAAGGTACCAGATAGAGCTCCATCTCTCCAGAGAACGTAGATCCCGCAGGTGTACTTACTGATTAGGAGGATTGTCCGGATACTTTGCTATGCCCCTATTTACAGGGGACGGGGGTTCGATTCCCCACCCGGATAACCACACCTCACTACATGAATAAGGCCATGTTCACAGTGTATTGCTTACACTGCAGATCAACCCTTTGTTGGAGAGACAGTTGGCTCAGCTGTGCACTGTTAGAGGAAGATGGAGGCTGAAACGGGGCAGATGCTTCAAGTTAGACGCTGCTGCAGCATTCCGATGAGAGTTCTCACTGCCAGAAACGGGATATGGATCTGATGTAGGCCTGCGTATGAAAGTAGGTAGATCTAATTTTGACACAGCTCTGAAAATCTCTACACTGAGTCAGTTCAGCCTGGTGATCTGAATGTAGCCGTGCTAGGTGTGCATGAAGCATGGTTCAGCTGCAAGTGGCTCTGGAAGGCCAAACGCCTAAACGTAAATTTTTGGGTGTACATGTTTACGCTAAGAATCAGGATCCCTCAGCTGAGGCTAATGGGAAAGGTAAGGTCAGCAGGTGTCCCTGACTTTTACTATGAATTAAAAACACCCCAGAAAGTCCTAAGCAAGACCTGCAGCTAGGCAGGTGGGCTGGGGGGCTGGTGCTATCCACTGTCCACCTCTACCCTCTGCTGGTCGAGTTTCGGAGAACCCTGCTGTGTAAAACTAGCAAGTGTCCAGCGAGTCCACAACATCACCACACAGGTCTTTTCAGGACATGGGGTAACCCAGGGGTTAAAAGCAGTGGTGGGATTATGGGGCTTGAATCGTCCTACCAGGTGATGGTGGGTATTTGATCTGTACACATCAAATACCTGTAGACCTGTAGACAGTCTACCTGAATGTGGCTCCATATCATATAGCACCTTTTTTAGCAGCCATATAGGACATATGTTGTATCATCAGTGTTCAAAGACAATCAAGATTCTCCAAAATGGTAACTTTACAGGAGAGGCCAAGAACCTCCTTCAGTTTGAATGAAAGTCAATGGAACCAGACGTTCTTCCCGAGCAGTTTTGGGTCATATCTGTTGGTCTGTTCATCGTGACATGTTCCCACAGTGTAAACAGCAGCTGCTGCGTCCACGTGATGCAGAAAAATCTAAATCCACAAAACATATAGACAGGGGCGCTATGCTGGTAGCAGCGTCTCGTCTCTCCAGAGCTCAAGCCCAGGGCCGTGCTTGGCGTTGGGCTAAAGCTATGGGCCTTTATTCTGTACCTCGTTATCTCTTTTGCTTTTCTCTCTCCTGCCTCACTCCTGCCTCACTTCTGCCTCACTCCTGCCTCTATTATTATCTTTGACTGTATTTTTTGAGTGTTCAGTAATTTCCCATTGCGTCACTCACCATTTTAGCTAGTACCCAGTTTGATCAGCCAGTCCTCAGCAGTGTGTGAAGTAGCCCATGGTATTGGGGGGCCCCATGCTGCCTGGCTACCCCAGTGTGGGCTGCTCGGTCACTCGCCATATTAGTGGCAATGCCACAGAGTGTTTGGTTGAACAGTTCTCCTGGAGATGCTCTTTCCTAGTTTTGTGGATCTTCCGCACATGAACTGACCATCTCCTCCTCAGTTTGAGAGATGAGTGAGAATTCACCCGTACCTCTCTGGAACTCTTTGGAAAGTGATCTCCAAGTGCACAAGTATCCACTGGCACACGGTAAAGTTTCCCGGGCATAGTTAGAATGGTTATGGACCAACTGGGTGGACCAGTTCGCTACAATGCCACTCAGCGATGCAGCTGTAGTGAGTAGGGTTGCCACCCGTCCTGTAGAAAACGGAATCGTCTGTATTTGGCAATTAAATGTTTCGTATTTCCGTAAATGTCCGATATACACGTCTGTCACACACACAGGAATGATCACAATCTCTCTCAAACCCCGCCTCCCACGTCCCCGCCCCCAAAACAGTTCACATACAGATCAAATACGAGACGTGATTTCGAACACATGTCACTCACACATGCCCACGCCCCCCATCCTTTATTTCCGTTTCTGGAAAGTGGCAACCCTAGTACCCTAGTACTGAACCAAGATTACCAAACTTACCAGTTGTGTGCACAGCAGATGAACAATGACAGCACACTGCAATAATGAGCATGTATGTTCAGGGATCTCCAGAGTTCTAAGACATTCGGGAAGTCCAAGAGGTTTATTAAGGGGTCCCAGACCCCCAGCAGCCCTTGCACGCCCACACCAGCCCACACCTTGTTCTTTAGGTTTTTACAGTACGACCGTTACCATGGTCAACTTAAGCCCCTCAGACAGAAAATGAGTCCCCTCTGTGACGTTCTGGAGGGGTTTAGGTTAGGAGCTCTGGTTGAGGTCATAGTAGATGTGAACCACAGTGCCTACACCGAGCTGCTGGACAACCAGGTTTTCCCTGCAAAGGTTCAGGTTTGACCAGGTTCAGGGCTGTCAATGTGACTGACTGGCATGATGAGCATTCAGGAGCATCCCCAGGCGTGGCCAGCAAAACCCCCAGGTTTGATTCGTCTGGGAAATCTGTGGGAACTACCTGGAACAACCAGGGAAGCGGCAGGGATGGTATCCACCAAATCTGGACCAACTGACCAATTGAACATCCAGAAACTTGTCCAGTCCATGCCCAATCTAATCCCAGCTGAACTGGACATGTCTCTGGTTTTCATTTTGGACTGCTGGTCACTTTGGAGAGTTCATGGTCCCATCAGATAGAGAACAAACTCATGTGGGAGGATGGCGGCCTACTCATCTCCTGATGACGACTACCAACAAGCTAGCCGAGAAGCATCTGGATGCTCCTCAAGTGTTCTGGAACAATCTGGTTAATCAAACATCACCACCACTGAGCTTTTACGGGGTCAAGTACGCCCGCATCCAGACCGCTGAGGCCCTGAGAACCGGGTCTAGGTTCCTCCACTGAGAGAGTAATAAACGTCAGCAGAGAGCCTTCAACTGAAAGTGGCACAGCCAAATTCCCAGAGAGAGAAAGACGGCTCCTTCCATGCCTAATGCCGGAGATGATTTACACTTTGCTCACTCAGATCCCCAGTTATCTGATACCAGCTCTGGTTAGGAAGGGAACATCTTCAAACCTAATCCTTTCTCCACAGCAGAGTACAGACCGCCGCGTGCATCAACCAATCAAACGCGATGATCGGCATCACTCGCCGAAACCCTTAAAGCCTGTCTTCATAGGAATTCCGTCTCGGGCCAGGATCAAACATTCCCGATACGCTCATTTCAGACATACTCCTGAGCCAAAACACGAAAGCTACTAGCGTGAAATCGCTGCGGACAATGCATTTGGTGGAAGCTCCGCCGCGGTTGCGTGCCACCCCGCGAGTGAACTCTGAGATTTCCATTTGAATCCCGTCTTTAGCAAGTGTGCTCAAAGCGGAGCTGTACATCTCGGCCACGCTGACACTAACCAAAGACAAGGGCAGCAGTAAATCCGGGGGAGGTGTTGGCCGAGCTTTGTTTCACAGCTGAAAGGCCTTTGACTGTCCATCCCGGAGCACTGCAGCCTCCTTTGTCCGGTTATGGCCACTTTTTGTCCTCAAATTCCGCGAAGGTTTGGTTGGGAAAGTGGCTGTGCTGTGTATTTACAAGCCTAGGGTTAGCAAGCTCGGCATTTGACACCGGCTGGTTGCCCTTGACACTGCAGTGACGGCCAGTAACGGCCCGTGTGCAGGAGTCGGCCCCATCAGACGTATCAAAGGCTAATCTAGCTCCAGTTAACCAAGCTCACATCAGTACCTGACCTTACAATCAAATCCTCACAGCAATGTTCCATCATCAGTACCTGACCTCACTTATGCTCAATCAAATCCTCACAGCAATGTTCCATCATCAGTACCTGACCTCACTCATGCTCCATCAAATCCTCACAGCAATGTTCCATCATCAGTACCTGACCTCACGCATGCTCAATCAAATCCTCACAGCAATGTTCCATCATCAGTACCTGACCTCATTTACGTTCAATCAAATCCTTACAGCAATGTTCCAACCTCAGTATCTTATTTCACTACTACTCAATCAAATCCTCACAGCAATGTTCAACATCAGTTCCTGACCTCACTAATACTCAATCAAATCCTCACAGCAATGTTTCATCTTCAGTACCTGAACTCACTTATGCTCGATCAAATCCTCACAGCAATGTTCCATCATCAGTACCTGACCTCTCTTACACTCAATCAAATCCTCACAGCAATGTTCCAACCTCAGTATCTGATTTTACTACTACTCAATAAAATCCTCACACCAATGTTCAACATCAGTTCCTGACCTCACTAATGCTGTCAATCAAATCCTCACAGCAATGTTCAGCATTGGTACCTGAGCTCACTTACACATACTCAAATCCTCACAGCAATGTTCCATCATCAGTACCTGACTTCACTTATACTCAATCAAATCCACACAGCAATGTTCCAACCTCAGTACCTGAACTCACTAATACTCAATCAAATCTTCACAGCAATGTTCCAACCTCAGTTCCTGAACTCACTAATACTCAATCAAATCCTCAGAGCAATGTTCAACATCAGTTCCTGACCTCACTAATACTCGATCAAATCCTCACAGCAATGTTCCATCATCAGTACCTGACCTCTCTTACACTCAATCAAATCCTCACAGCAATGTTCCAACCTCAGTATCTGATTTTACTACTACTCAATAAAATCCTCACACCAATGTTCAACATCAGTTCCTGACATCACTAATGCTGTCAATCAAATCCTCACAGCAATGTTCAGCATTGGTACCTGAGCTCACTTACGCATACTCAAATCCTCACAGCAATGTTCCATCATCAGTACCTGACCTCACTAATACTCAATCAAATCCACACAGCAATGTTCCAACCTCAGTACCTGAACTCACTAATACTCAATCAAATCTTCACAGCAATGTTCCAACCTCAGTTCCTGAACTCACTAATACTCAATCAAATCCTCACAGCAATGTTCCATCATCAGTTCCTGACCTTACTAATACTCAATCAAACCTTCACAGCAATGTTCCATCATTAGTTCCTGACCTCACTTACGCTCATTTAAATCCTCACAGCAATGTTCCATCATCAGTACCTGACCTCACTTATGTTCAATCAGATCATCACAGCAATGTTCCATCATCAGTACCTGTACTCACTAATGCTCAATCAAATCCTCACAGCAATGTTCCATCATCAGTACCTGACCTCATTTACGTTCAATCAAACCTTCACAGCAATGTTCCATCATCAGTTCCTGACCTCATTTACATTCAATCAAATCCTCACAGCAATGTTCCATCATCAGTACCTGATCTCACTTACGTTCAATCAAATCCTCAATGTCCCATCATCAGTACCTGACCTCATTTACGTTCAATCAAATCCTCACAGCAATGTTCCATCATCAGTTCCTGACCTCACTAATACTCAATCAAATCCTCACAGCAATGTTCCAATCTCAGTAGCTAACCTGACTAATGCTTAATCAAATCCTCACAGCAATGTTCAGCATTGGTACCTTAACTCACCAGGGCTCAATCAAATCCTCACAGCAATGTTACACAGCAATGTTCCATCATCAGTTCCTGACCCTACTAATGCTCAATCAAATTCTCACAGCAATGTTCCAACCTCAGTACCTAACCTGACTAATGCTTAATCAAATCCTCACAGCAATGTTCAACTTCATGCTTGTAATACACTGTAAATCAGGTTTAGCTTCTACCATGTGCCTGTTGGTCCATCTTCCTCCTCTAAATGGGAACCTAAGCCTCGTCAGGTTCCATATGACGTCGGCCAACATTCCGTAAAGCTTGTCCAGCTTCGGAACAGCAACCACAAAGGAATGCGTCTGTGGATGGAGCACGGAGAGGTCGACTGATTCCAAGATTTTTCTACAATGACCACTACAGTGAGTTCAGCTCCCCCGTCCAGAGCGCTGGCTCTAGGAGCAGAGAGTGAGGTCCTGGACCAAAGCCTGGATAGAGACAGCACACATGGTCCAGTACCAGGGGCCAGAGGAAAGTGGGAGACCTCTCGCCTCCGTGGCAGTTCCAGCACGGGGGTGCCTGCGGTCAGGACAGAAGCTGAACCACTAACGGCTTCTCGGGAGTTTTGGACTTGGCACAGACTTTGTTTGATCTGCCACTCCACCTTTCCAATATTTCCCTCATAAAGTCAATATGTGCGGAACCCACAGCTGTGTGCGGTTCGAACAGGGAAAAATAGCACTGGCGAAATTCCAATAGGAGCACTGCTGTGCAGTTTAAGGTGAGGGACAGTCGGAAAGCTAATCTAGACTAAATCTAGAAGGCTTAATCCACATAGTGCTCAGTTTAGAAAGACCGCTTCCCTCGTCCAGCCTTTAAATCCAATACTGGCCGAGCAGGAATGCTGAACTTGCACTCTGCCCTGCTGCTGGTCACTTCAATGCAACGTCATAAACAATGTGAAACAGCAGAGCTCTGCAAATAGCAAGTCCCCGCAAGGTTCAAAGGTCAAATAGCCAGCGAAGGCAATTTATGCTAGTGGGCCATTCAAGGAGTGAAACCCGTCCTCAGCTATTTGTCCCTGTGCATTCGGGACCAGCCCAGTCAGTGCTATGCATTATCTCCCATAACCCATCTGGGAAATTAGCCCCGCCAGCTTGAGCTGTTAGCCTAGCTTAGCGGGTTGACGGGCATAGTGGTTTGTTTTTCTTTGAGGTTGATGGTTTAGCTGGTCTACCAGTTGACTGGTGTAGGTTATGTTTTCACTATTAGGTCCACCTTCACCTTAGACCAGCGAGAAACCTAGCTAAGGCTAATCAAACCAGGGATCTGTCTCAGCAGGCAGGATTTCTTGCTTAGCCAGCTAACGTTAAACGCTCACTGCAGTTTTCAGGGGGACACTGTTTAGTTGGAGTAGCAGTTTTCCCACCAGGAGGCACCATCGGGGTTGGACAAAGTTGGGAACGTTGTGATTTTTAAAATTCTGGTCTGATGGTAATGCTAGTTTTGCCATGACGGAGACGAACAGTCGAACTAGCCGCCCAATCAGCCTCAGTCAGACAAAACGAGAGAGTAAGTCCAATTATGAGATAGTAAGTCATAACTAAGAGATGTCAAGCAGTAATTATGAGATGGTAAGTCATAATTGTGAGATAGTAAGTCAACAATGAGATGGTAAGTAACAATAATGAGTTAGTATGTCATAATTATGAGATAGTAAGTCATAACTATGAGATGATAAGTAATAATTGTGACATGGTAAGTCATAATTGTGAGATAGCAAGCCATACTTGTGAGATAGTAAGTCATAAATATGAGATCATAAGATATAATTGTGAGATGGTAAATTATAACTATGAGATGATAAGTCATAATTATGAGATAGTAAGTCATAACTATGAGATGGTAAGTTATAACTATGAGATGGTAAGTTATAATTATGAGATAGTAAGTCATAATTATGAGATAGTAAGTCATAACTATGAGATGGTAAGTCATAATTATGAGATAGTTAGTCATAACCATGAGATAAGTCATAACTATGAGATGGTAAGTCATAACTATGAGATGGTAAGTTATAACTATGAGATGGTAAGTCATAACTATGAGATGGTAAGTCATAACTATGAGATAGTAAGTCATAACTACAAAATAGTAAGTCATAATTATGAGATAGTAAGTCATAACTATGAGATGGTAAATTATAACTATGAGATGGTAAGTCATAACTATGAGATAGTAAGTCATAACCATGAGATGATAAGTCATAACTATGAGATAGTAAGTCATAACCATGAGATGGTAAGTCATAACTATGAGATAGTAAGTCATAACTATGAGATAGTAAGTTATAATTATGAGATGGTAAGTTATAATTATGGGATGGTAAGTCATAACCATGAGATGGTAAGTCATAACTATGAGATAGTAAGTCATAACTATGAGATAGTAAGTTATAATTATGAGATGGTAAGTTATAATTATGGGATGGTAAGTTATAATTATGGGATACTGTCTGGCCTTTTTTTCTTTAAGTGACAGTCTTCCATAGTGTGGACAATTGATGGTGACACAAACTGTGCATCAGTCGATACCTGATCCTGGACCGATACGACTGCTGAGTTAGTAAACAGCATACCTCACCATGCGGGACAGACCTAAGGGATCAGGACTGACCTAAACACGGCTTAGTCTGTAAAACTAAATTCCCCCATCCAGCTGACTCTCCGGCTCGCTCCAGGTTGTTGTTCCAGTTTGTAATTCCAGTCTAACGTCACACGCGTAGCTGCTGTACGGCGTAGCACATGCCACAGACTATTTAAAGTGAACGGATCAGCCCCATGAACCGGCCCAATCATCGATAACCGATCCGGGTGATTTTGTTAATATCAGGGCCGATATCCGATCCTGTACACGGCCAGTTCATTTACAGGACTGCACGGTGTAAAGCGTTCAGCGTACAGAAGCTATCTCAGGTCTTCTGAAACCAGCTGCCGACAAAAAGCGTGTGGGCGTGATCTCCAGACAGGGTTCGGGAAGAGAGAGGAGAACTTGTTGCTGGAAAGTACGAATGAGAGCCGATGCCGTCTGCGCCAGGAGGAACAGCATGAGCCACGCAATCTCTCAGCATCAGTGAGATGGAGGTGGGCACCATCAGAAACATCAATCAGAGGAGTGACAGCGCATTAGCTCGGCGCTCACTGTAGATAACGGAACCTGCGTTTTGTGCTGCTGGGATTCGTCAAGTACACTCAGTCACGAGCCATCTGACATGCTGTAATGAGGTACTGCCAGTGTTCATACGCTCCGTGAATACATAAGCACGCTGATTTATGTAACACCATCAAACTGCCCGCTGTCCCTGCGGCCGCCCGCACTATCAAATCAGATACACTGGTAATACTGAGGACACTCAATCATTTCACCCCACATACACCCACCCACCCGACACTTTATTAGGCACAGCTCACTGTCCACTTTATCAGCTCCACTGACCATACAGGACACTCTGTAGGTGTACAGGTCCAGACTGTAGTCCATCTGTTTCTCTGTGTACTGTATTACCCTGTTCTTCAAAGGGCAGAACCCCCACAGGACCACCACAGAGCAGGTACGATGTGGGTGGTGGATCATTCTCAGCACTGCAGTGACACTGACGTGGTGCTGGTGTGAGTGGATCAGACAGAGCAGTGCTGCTGGACACCTCGGTGTCACTGCTGGACTGAGAATCGTCCACCAACCAACACTGCGGGAGCTTGCTGTAGGTACTGATGATGCTTCAGGCACTAGGGACTGCAGAGTGAACGGAGAGAAGCTCCGGGTCCACCTCTGCTTCCGTTCCTGACCTTCAGTCCGATCTACAGCTGTAACTGCATCATATCCGCATGGCCAGCTGTTACTGCACCGAGGCTGGGAGTCGGATAGGGCCTGACGGAGAGTTGTAGCTGAGGGTGGAGGAGCATCTGAAGGAGGTTAAATCAAAGACCCAGGCTGAGATTGCTTTCCTCCCCCCGCGTCAATCTCCTCTAATCGATACTCGGATTCACTGAGTGGAAAATTCACAAGCCGGCCATCACAATAAGTACGCGGTGCGTGCCGGGAGGGCTTAATGGAGCTCCGGTGCACTGAACCGGAACAGGAGAGCCGCGCTTTGGTACCTGAACACGGTTTAATGTTAACACACCGTTTACTCTCCAGACCATACGGCCTGTAATCAACTCCCCGTGTCTCTGAAGTAACCAGACACATGCTCCTGCTCAGTCGATACAGCGTAGCTCCACCCACTCACGCTGAAGTTATACGGAGTGTTACAGCATGGACACATGAGAACATAAATCAGACCTGAATACTCATCCCTCACTGGTGACATCATCAAGCTGTGAGTACCAGTATGTAACAGCTGGGACTGGATTGGGCATGGATGGGACATGGGTCTGGATGGAGCCACATCAGTGTTCAGACACTCTTCCATCAGAGGATTGGTCAGTTGGTCCAGATGTGGTAGAGGCCTTCCCTGGCACAGTTCCGAGGAGAATTCCCTGTAGACTGGGATTGTATCCACTGCTGGTAGACCCGTATGACCGTACGCTTCCATACACCTGCAGATTCAGCTACTTCCTTCACACTATGGTCTTTGGCCACGCCCACATGCGGTCCCTCCTTTTAGCCAATCATTAACATCTGCTCTGGAGCCATTTTCCACACATGGAACGAGACATTCCCTGCACTGTAGCACCTCTTCCCAATCTATGGATCCCGTCACTCACACCCCACAGGGATTAATAGCACCATCATCCTCATACAGCAGCGCCATCTGCAGGAGCCTGAAGTTACTACACCTTAAACACACAAGGGGACATTTAAGTCATAGGACGGCTTTATAAGCACTTGCTACTTTAAGGTGTTAGTAACTTCAGGCTCCTGCAGATGGCGCTGCTGTATGAGGATGATGGTGCTATTAATCCCAGCGGGGTGTGAGTGACGGGATCCATAGATTGGGAAGAGGTGCTACAGTGCAGGGAATGTCTCGTTCCATGTATGGAAAACGCTCCAGTGCGGATGTTAATGGTTGGCTAAAAGGAGGGACTGCATGTGGGCGTGGCCAAAGACCATAGTGTGAAGGAAGTAGCTGAATCTGCAGGTGTATGGAAGCGTACGGTCATACGGGTCTACCAGCAGTGGATACAATCCCAGTCTACAGGGAATTCTCCTCGGAACTGTGCCAGGGAAGGCATCCACCAAATCTGGACCACCTGACCAGTTCTTTGATGGAAGAGTGTCTGAACACTGATGCGGCTACATCCAGAACCTTGTCCAGTCCATGCCCGAACCAGTCTCAGCTGTTGTTGCTGCTCGTGGAGGCATTACAGGCTATTAGGTAAGGTTCAGCCACCGGGGACTCCTTGGTGTTGGTCTGGGTGGTCCCTGACTTTTGCACAAGTGCCCAAGCGTGTTCTGCAGCAGGAAGGTTCCGTGTATCATCTGAAACGTCTCTGATACCAGTTTAAATCCAGCTCATAGCTTTCCATACACCCCCAGCCCCCACCCCCTACCATCTCATCAGTATACGGCGGCTCTTAATCTTCAAGGTGCTCTCCGTAAACCCGGATTACACATCTCCGCCTCTGGTTACGGCTGTCCCACTTCGGAGCTGATTTGTGTTCCAGCTCAGACACGAAGAGCCGACTCCCATAAACCACACCATTGTGAGTATATTGAAATGTCACTGCCCAGAATTCATGGATGTGAAGTGATGGACAGACGGGAATGCCGGGTTTTCCGTTGAATCATGGGCGTTCTACTTTGGAGCTCTCAGGATAACGAGTCAGAAGTTCTGTGGGAGCTTTTATGATATTTAATCAGCGGCTCGTCGCGTTTGGCTGTAAATCCTGATTGCTCCTGACCAGGTATCCTGGGTTCGGTGATATCGGGGGCGGTAATGCGGGCTCCTCTTTCAATACGCTGAGCACCTGCATCTGATTACGCAGTTTATGTGGTCTCCCTTAACAGGATTCCACCCTTTGCCCACGGCTGTGAGGAAGTCTGACGGCCGCATGGCTCAGTGGAACCGCAGCAAGGTTCTCTAATTTACAAATTGGCGAGCAGCACTGCAGCGTACCGAGGAACACCAAAGCTTCAGCCTCATTACCGAAACCACGAGAGTCATGAATATGCTAATACCATTCTCTGCAAAATACCATTATGTGAAATATCAGCATGACCCACACCATAGAACTACACCCATCACCAAATCAATAGCTGCACCTGGAAGGAATCAACTGACGGGAATGAAAGTGAGTAGGTAGGCATCCCAATGATTCAAGCACAGGTGACGTAAGCAAGGACGGGTCTTACCTCTGTACCTGACTGACCCAACACCCACCACTACAGACATCAAGCGAGCAGTGGTGTCCTCCATGAGTCATCCTGTTAGTGCAGCACCATTGGCAGACGGCTGCACCACGCAGACCGTTACCCCGACGGTCCTTAACACCACGTCACCGTCACCAAAGACTGCAGTGGTGTCGTACCAGACTGTCATGGAGTGACTCAGAATGGCAGCGGGTCATCTTCAGTGACGAGTCCCGCTTTAGTCTTGGTGGAGACGCCCAACGAATCCGTGTGTGGAGGCACCGTGGTCAGCACCAAGATGGACGGTCTGCTGTCACACGTCCAGAAGACCTGGTGTCTCTCCACCTCCACCCCTACCGCACCATCTGCAGGAACTGTGTGAGGATGTTCAAGCTGCATGGGATGGATTATCACAGGACTCCATTAGGAACCTCTACAGCTCCATACCGAGACGTCTGGCGTGTTGGGTTAGCAAACACGGCGGCCCGACGCCATACTGAGAGACAGACTTCTGTATGTGTAGCTCAATAAATATTGATCATATCAGTCTAAATTTATCATCAGTTATTGATCCTGGTCACCTTTATCCTCCTTCCCAACACACCTGCACCCCCACACCTCCCTCTGGGTGCAGATATTCTACTGATCATGAGATTGTCAAGGTTGTGCAGGCTGGTGGTGGTTCTGGTGAAACTGAACACTCCGCTCCCACAAACCCCACAGATCTGTCCTTCACTGATTTCTCCACTTCCTCAGTTCACCTTGAGGGCTTGATAAAGCACCGCAGCGGTTAACACACTTAAGGCCACATTGTTTTGAGAGAGGAACTCTATTTGTATTTGTGGAAACGAGATCCCCTGCAGGTCTGACGATTATGCGGAGCTGCTTTTGATTCACTTAGAACCAGATCTAATCGCTGTAATGGGAAAACTGAACATGATTGTTTTGATATGGAGCGTTTGGGTTTTAATTTCACGTGGCGAGGGAACTAGAAGTGTGAAACATCGGGAAAACAACTCCTGATCTCTCTCAAGATCATCATTCCCAGCCTTGCGTGCCCTCCCGCTGGTTGATCTATTAATAATCGGTCTTTAATAGCCGCATAATTGGTGAGAAATGAGATCTGTAGTCTGTCTGCCAAGAACAACTCGTTATATTGCCTGGGCGGACTGCTCTGTGCTCTGCTGTTCAAGTTCTTTGAGAGGTCTATCTAGAACGTCTATGTAGAGTATGTGACATACGTGTCACTCCATCTCCACCCCTACCGCACCATCTGCTGGAACTGCGTGAGGATGTTCAAGCTGCATGGGATGGATTATCACAGGACACCATTAGGAACCTCTACAGCTCCATACCGAGACGTCTGGCATGTTGGGTCCACTGTGCAGGCTGGTGGTGGTTCCATACTGATGTGTGGTGAGTTCTCATTGCATGGGTTGGGTCCAGTTGCCTGCCTTAACGAATCACTGACCAAGCCCACTACCTTTCACCGCTTGGTGGCCTTGATGGGCTTCACGTACCCCCACAGTGATGGGATATTCCAGCAGGATAATGCACCCTGAGGCTCAAGTTGTCTAGAACCGGTTCAAGAGGCATTCTAGAGAGTTCCAACGAACGATGTGCCCTGCACGTTTGCCCTATCACCATCATGCCTTGTTCGAACTCGTGAATTTATGACCCCTTGCCATAAGCACGCTGTGAGTGAGTTTCATAATGTGGCCAAATGTATGTGGACACCTGACCCTCACACCTGCTTGCGCTTATTGCACATCCCATTTCAAAGTCACGGTCGTTAATGAGGAGCTGCCTCCTTCGCGGCTATAACAGAGAAGTGGTAGGCTGTGAAGGCCTTCCTGAAGATGTTTGGAGTGTATATGTGGGAATCTGTAGGCCTGGCTTCCAGTCGACGCTCCAGTTCATCGCACTGGGGTTCAGTAGGGTTCAGGTCAGGGCTCGGTGCAGGCCGCTGGAATTCCTCCGCAGCAAACTCCCCAGACCATCGCTTTATGGAGCCGGCTTTGTGCACAGGGACACAGTCATGCTGGAACTGAGCGTCTGAGCCCAAACCCTGAAAAACAGCCCCCCAGACCCCTATTCCCCTTCCACATGGATTCATCCTCTAAACCAAGATTCCTCCATCAGACCGCCAGATGTAGTGTGACTCATCACTCCAGAGAACACGGTTCCACTGCTCCAGAGTCTAGTGACAACACACAACACCACTCCCGCCCACACTCGGCATGACACATAGTGAACTCAGGCTGGTGTGCGGTGGCCCAGCCATGGAGACCCACTTCCTGAAGCGCCTGTCGCACAGTTCCTGTGCTTATGCTCCTTCCAGGGGCGGTCTGAAATTCAGGAAAGCCGTTTTTACATGGTATCCGTTTCAGCACTTAGCATTTTGGCTCTTTTGAGTTTGGTTGGCCTATGGCTGAGCTGCTGCTGCTCCTTGGTGCTTCTGTTCCTAACAACAGCACTTACTCATATCTGTCTGGGTCAGCTCTGTCAGGAATTTCAGTGTGACCGGTGGCATTCCATGACAGGGAGCTCTTCAGTGCAATGGCTCAAAGACCTGAACTAGGAAGTGTCCACATACTTTTGGCCAAATTGTGCATGTCACATCCTCAGCACCATGTCAACTAATATGAATGTTATGTCAACTCGGCATCAGAGGGGCAGACCAGCACTGCCATTGAGCAGGTTTGAGTGCCAGGTATCATGACGCACCCTAAGGAACGTTGGGCTCTAGTGAAGTGCTGACTAGCTTCCATGCTACTCTCAGAGTGCTCAGGAGCGGTGCATTGAGGCACTAAAAGCCCTAAACCAGGAGCAGCGCCACCATCACAATCTAAATCACCCCCGCCTAAAATACGGAGCCCATCCGTCTGGGATTTTCTCACTCGGAACAATAAAACCTCCCTCCTAACCTCAGCGCGAGGCCGAGCATGTGCCAGGAACCCCAAACACCGGCCTTATCGGTCAACAGCCGGCTTGCTCGCGAGCCTCTTCCATTCTTCTGCCGTGACATTTAAACAAATGAGACAAGCTCCCGGCGCAGCCTTCCCACGCTGCCTGGTCTAATTCATTTCCAATATGAAAATAAACCAGAGGCGACAAACTGGAGAGCGTGATCAAAGCAATCTCCAGCTGCATCGGGAGCAGGGCCCATTCCGGAATCGATTACGGACGGGCATTTGTTAGCCGTGCATGGCGTGTTGTTATCTCCTATTAAGGAGACTGTGGACGCGAAGCCTTCTCTGGGGACATAAATCACCCGCGCTGGTCCGTGTCAAGTCTGCGGAAGAGCAATCAATTACATTCCAGGGAACACAGAGGAAAAGGGTTCGCCTCATCTCTCCCATTAGAATATTTACTCCCTGAAAGCCATGCGGTCTAAAGGCGGCCAGTGCCTTCTCAAAACAGCCCTCAAGACTGATTCCCTTACCCATCCTGATGCGAGGAATTTCAATTTCAGGTTTGGATGCGAACTAAAAGGATATACTCGGAATCACTGGGAGTGGGCTTGATTGGGACACTCCGATGTTCCCTATAGTAGCAGTGATGTGTGTTGTGTGTTTAAGGTGGTAGTACCTGCAAATGCCTGCAGATGGCGCTGCACAAGCATGACGGGTCTATAAACCCTGCGGGGTGTGAGTGACGGGATCCATAGATTGGGAATAGGTGCTACAGTGCAGGGAATGTCTCGTTCCATGTGTGGTAAACGCTCCAGAGCAGATGTTAATGATTGGCTAAAAGGAGGGACTGCATGTGGGCGTGGCCAAAGACCATAGTGTGAAGGAAGTAGCTGAATCTGCAGGTGTATGGAAGCGTACGGTCATACGGGTCTACCAGCAGTGGATACAATCCCAGTCTACAGGGAATTCTCCTCGGAATTGTGCCAGAGCAGGCCTCCACCAAATCTGGACCAGCTGACCAGTTCTCTGATGGAAGAGTGTCTGAACACTGACGTGGCTACATCCAGGACCTTGTCCAGTCCATGCCCAATCCGGTCAGTCATTGGTGCTGGTGGAGGCGGTACAGGCTATTGTCAGGAGGTGTCAGTCACAGGGGATCTATCGTACAGGTAACCTGCTCTGGAGCTCTACTGCACACCTCCACCCTAACTGGCCAAACAATATTAGACCTACACCAGCGGTTCCCAACCCTGGGTCTCCATAGCTAGCTAACTTGCTACACCCATCTTGAGAGTTATCTGCGTACACGCATGCATGCTGTTCCCATGCTCGGTCCCCGAGGGCCCTCTGCCCTGCACATCTCTGTGTTTGCTCTGCTCCCAGCACACCTGATGTCCTACCTACCTTCACCAGTCCTACCTGAGGGGCAGGTGGTCCACCAGGGCCAAGCTAGACCTACTACCAGCATCTATCCAGGTAAAACAGATGTCGCTAACTAGCTAGCAATCAAGCTAACTCGTCCAAATGTTTTCTCAGGTAAACTAACACCAAGAACCCAAAGCATGTCACCGCTCCGGCCTGCACCGCACCTCTACCACACACCCTGAAGGACCCTTTGACCATTTTTGACTGCAGTGTAGAAGAAAGGCAGCACGAACATTCACCGCACACGTCTGGACGAGGTGCAGCAGCAGCCGTGCCGGCTTCTCCGAGACTAATGAGCGGCAGGTCTGCCCAGTGACCCGGTCAGATTTACGCCCCAGCGCGGACAGATCCTCTGAAACGGGGGCCGTGTGGGGTCAGCAGCCAGAGGATTAAGCACTCACTCAGGTGTGGAGATGCTCTCACTTCAGCGGCCACACTGACTCCAGCAGAGATTCCCTCTCTCCTGGAACGACGGGACCTTTGAGCCAACAGCAACTCGGCAGCAGTGTGTCAAATATAAAACAATAATTTATTATTTCTCTCATTTTACAAGACATCAAATCGTGTTGCTAACTACGGATTTGTTAGGCTGTGTTACTCTGATACATGGGATCCTATACAAAAAGGTACAAAAGGCTTTTTATTTTCGACTACAATAAGATTCCAAGCCCCGACGCTGTGATCTCTTCCTCCTAGCGTTCCGGGGTCCTGCGTCTTCCATGGATCTGAGGGAGAGTGACTGACCGTTTCGGTCACACTAGTGTCGTTGGAGATGAAAGAGAATCGCAGGACGTACCTTTAAACAACAACAACAACGACACGAACAAATTTACAGTCCGACTCATCGAGAACTCGCTCTCGGACGCCGCCGGAGGCTTGACCTATGGAACAGCTGGAACACAGGACAGCTGTTTGTAGTGAAAGGTAGGAAATCAGCACCTTGTGGAGGTCGTAGGAAGATGTGACGCCGCCTTCCCGGCGTCCTTGGTGGTGACCTTGAAGCTAAATACTCTTCTGTATTACTCTTAATAAGCAAGATGTATGCATGATAGTAAAATACTGATAAACATGACTCGTAAAAAAACAAAAAAACATAAAATCAAAACCATAAATGACGTCCGAGGTTGTTTACTCATGGCACACGGTCTTTTCGCGCCGTTTTTGTCTTTGTCAAAATTGTTCCTTATAGCACGGTATCCAAAAGAAGCAAGCACAAGGTACAGAGCTTTACAGAGCGTACGCAAAACCAGTTGGCATATTTCCCCCCCAAGCACATCCTAAGTCCATCTCCGAGACCCCTCAATGCACCTCTCAAACGCCGGTCGCCGAGTTCCTTCAGAAGAGGCGTTCCCATACCCTTATGTACAAACGCTGCCACATTGAACGAGACAGGATACTATACCCCAGTCGGTAGTGTCCTATGTACAGCCACGCAGGAGCCGCGCCACGCTCACACCGTGGTGACCGACAGCAGCGAGTTGTACACCCGCGTGCCGTCGGGCGACTTGGTCCCGTGGGTGAGCAGCTCCTGGATGGTCATCCAGTTGTCGAAGATTTTCTTGTTGCGCTTTTTCATCATCTTCTTGTGGCTCAGTTCGATGATATTGAGCTCCTTCTTGTCCTCGCTGGTCTGCTGCTCCTTGAGGCAGTCCATGCGGCTCTGCTTCATGAACTCGCGCCGCTGCCGCTGCTCCTTGGCCCGGACGGCGTGCTGCTTGCGCTCCTCTTTGCTCCAGTAGCGGCCCATCTTCAGCTCGCTGGCAGCGTCGTCGTCCGTGGTCATGCCGCCGCTGCGCTCCTCGCGGATGCGTAGGGCGCGTTCGCGAAGCAGGCGGTCGCGCACGGGCCTCTTGGTGATGTAGCGAGTGCCGTCGCTGCGGATCTTCACTTTCCATTCCATCTTGGGCTCCAGGTCTGGAGCTGGGCACATGCTGGCAAGGCTCATCTGGCTTTGGCCGTACTCCACAGCAGACTTCTGCTGGATCAGCTGCATGTAGCTCTGGTAGTGCCGGGCGTGTGCTGGGATGTGGGCATGCTTGTAGGGCGAGCGTGGCTGGGCCTTGCGCTCTCGGACCTCAGGCTGGGACCCAGTTTCAGCCTCTTCAGACGGTGCTGACCGGTTCCTGGACACCTCCTGGACGGGTGACAGCAGGGGCTTCTGGACTCTGATGCTGGAACCTGATGCAGCACCTCCTGTGCAAGCGTCTGCTGGCCCTTCAGCTGCACGACGAAGGGAGTTGTCAGGTGAGAGTTCCAGGGTGAGTGGTGTGCTGCGGCAACTCTCGCCTGTGTTGTAGGCACTGGAGCTGTCCTTGTCCGACTTCTCCGGCAGCTCGCTGATGTCCGCGAGCTCGTGGCGGCGCGACGCGTCCACACTGGTGTTGTAGTTGCGGAAGCCACTGTTGTGCAACATCCATGGCTGCTGCAAGCGATGCGCCCTCACGATGCTCAGGCACTCCAACTCAATGCTACGTAGCTCTTCGTTGAGGAGCTCGAGCTCCTTGTCCACTCCCTCCTCTCCTGCTCCTCCTAAGTCTTGCCCATCAGCTAGGCCAAAGGTGGGCCAGCCCAGGCCCTGGTGTGAGCCACTGGCACCGCTCCTCACCTGGCACTTAAGCTCCAACAACTCACGGAAGCGCTCACATTCGTCAGCCGGAAAATCACCCAGGAAGTCGGCATCGTGGTAGTCGGCGGAGATGAAGGACTCGCTGCTGAAAGGCAGGTCGCTGCTGCCCAGTGTGTCCTGGCTGTAGGCCAGGCGTCGGCGACTGCCCAGCGTGGTGGAGGCACTGGTCTGGTCGTCGCAGAGGTTCTCCTGCTCCGAACTCTCGTCGTTGCGCGTGCTCTCATCCGTGCGGCCCACGCCGCTGTCCTTCTCATGCCGCTGCGAGAGCAGCGTGGCCGTGTCCGTCGTGCCGCCGTCCTCCTCGCGCTTCTTCTGACAACAAACAGAACAAGAGCCCCATCAATACGAACCCAGAGAAACGAGAACACGAGACATTCTGAAAGGAGAACCTGCTAAGGTAACGAAGACCCTACGCCCTTAACTACGCAATCAGGCTGGCCATGATTCGTTAGAGCATTTCGGGTAGAGCAGGACAACTGATGGACCAGGAGGAGAGAGCTCATGGTCCAACTCTCCAACTGGGATGTGAAACACATAGGGTTGGCTGCCATTGCTTTGGAGAACCCAGAACAGGAACTAAGTCACCCTTGCCACCCAAGGAGAGCACCGTATGCCTCAATCAGTGTGGCCTGGCAGCGACAAGGTGGCCTTCCATCTGCCAGATACTGAACTAACGAAAGACCTGACTTGACTGTCTTCTCTAGCCAGCAGGTGAGTGACAGGGACATTTCATATTATGACTGACAGACTCCGTGAAGATGGACCGATATGCCTTTTGATGGACAGATGTCGCTGTGCCGGACCGCTTTACCTGTTCCAGCATGCTGGCGGTGAACTGCATGGCCTGATGGTGCTGCTCCTCCAGCATGTCCATGTGCAGGTCATCCAGGAAATCATTTCTGTCATCGTCCATCCATCCCTCGTCAAGCTGTCCCACAAAAGAATTGGGAAAAAACACAGTTTGACACGGACACTGACTGGGGGGGTCGCTGTAAGTCTATACAAACACAACTCCATACGATACAAAGTCAGTGGACCCGAAATCAGAAATCAGAAGTTCCAAGATATTCACTATTTCACTGTTTGGGACTAATATGGAAGAGTAGGGATGTAAGACCACATAAGGGGACCTGTGGAATTCCTATTTTAATAATTAACACTAGCATGTATTTAAATAGTGTGAGTTAGGTTAACCCACAAGAAACCAAATCCCTGATCTCCTTTAGGACTTCCAACTGGGAAGTTCTGATAGTTGTAGCCTCACTCTATTTTTGCTCATTTTATTATGTTTTGGTTTTCATAAATCTTATTTTGACAGCGTTTCCTGGTTATTCCAACGGGGATTCTTCGTTTTAATATAAACCCTGGCTTGGAAACAGGAAGGGGAAGCGTGGCAGCCATTTTGGATGGAGGATCAAGTTCGGGGAAGACAGGCCAGGGGGATCATTGCTGGTTAAGCCCTAACGAACTTGCACTCCTGGCTCTACCCATCTTAGTCCTTGTAAATTGGATTCCTCTTTACTTTGGGAGATACCTCAAGGAACTGGGTGAGCTCATTCCTGTTTTTTTGTTTTTGGCATTGCTGTGCCCTGTTTTGATTTTTGCATTTTTTTGTGTAATTTTTTTTTCCGTTAAAAGACTGTCTATGGACATTATTCCACTTACTAGACCTCCGCAGCCAATATTATAATCTACTGCTGTTGGTGTGCTGTTTGTTGTTTGGGGAAATATTGAGTAAACTCTAACGGGCTCAAGCTCAGTGGTATTCTGGTGTTCACGTTTTTTTTCTCACCAAATTAGTTTTGGATTTTGTTTTTGTAATGGTGGAGTTGGTCTGATTGCTACAAGGATACTGTTAAAACTAGGGATGCCTCAAATGGATACCAGGCATCGGGCCAATACCGCACTCATCTACTGTAATGTCCTAACGACAGCATACCAATACCAGCTGCTACCATGTGACATGGGCTACATGTCCGCCCTGATCAAACACCTCCAGCGAAGGAGGAGAGGTGCTACTAACAGGAGGTCAGACATAGCGCCACCGGTCCCTAAACATTCCGGCTTGGCAGATTCCATTCAGCCGGGAATACACTGTGAGATTTTACACCAATTATAAACACACAAAGAATCACAACTGCTTCGCCAAATACGGGTGGAGAGACAAGGCTAACAGAATCACATCCACCTTCCTGACACAGGTGAAGAGACAAGGCTAGCAAAATCACAACCACCTCCTCAATACAGGTGGAGAGACAAGACTTGCAGAATCCGGATTCTCTTTCCCATAAAGGGTGGAGAGATAAGGCTAGCAGAATCAACCACTACCTCAATACAGGTGGAGAACCAAGACCAGCAGAATCACAACCACCTCCTCAATACAGGTGGAGAGACAAGACCATCAGAATCAACCACTACCTCAATACAGGTGGAAAACCAAGACCAGCAGAATCACAACCACCTCCTCAATACAGGTGGAGAACCAAAACCAGCAGAATCACAACCTCTTGTCCATAAGGCTGAATACAGGTGGAGAGACAAGACTTGCAGAGTAATATCCACTTCCCCAATACAGGTGGAGAATTAGAAACTCCTCCCCAGTACAGGTGGAGAGACAAGACCATCAGAGTCACAACCACTTCCCCCAATACAGGTGGAGAGACAAGACCATCAGAATCATAGACTCTTGTCCATAAGGGGTGGATAGATAAGGCTAGCAGAATCAAACACTACCTCAATACAGGTGGAGAATTAGAAACTCCTCCCCAATACAGGTGGAGAATTAGAAACTCCTCCCCAGTACAAGTGGAGAGACAAGACCATCAGAGTCACAACCACTTCCCCCAATACAGGTGGAGAGACAAGACTAGCTGAGTCAGAATCTCTTCCCTATAAAGGGTGGAGAGACAAGACTTGCAGAGTAATGACCACTTCCCCAATACAGGTGGAGAATTAGAAACTCCTCCCCAGTACAGGTGGAGAACTAGAAACTCCTCCCCAGTACAGGTGGAGAATTAGAAACTCCTCCCCAATACAGGTGGAGAGACAAGATCATCAGAGTCAGAACCACTTCCCCCAATACAGGTGGAGAGACAAGACTAGCTGAGTCAGAATCTCTTCCCTATAAAGGGTGGAGAGATAAGGCTAGCAGAATCAACCACTACCTCAATACAGGTGGAGAACCAAGACCAGCAGAATCACAACCACATTCCCAACACAGGTGGAGAGACAAGACTTGCAGAGTAATGACCACTTCCCCAATACAGGTGGAGAATTAGAAACTCCTCCCCAGTACGGGTGGAGAGACAAGACTAGCAGAATCAACTACTACCTCAATACAGGTGGAGAGACAAGACTTGCAAAGTCACATCCTCTTGTCCATAAGGGGTGGAGAGACAAGGCTAACAGAATCACGACTGCTTCCCCAATACAGGTGGAGAAACAAGGCTAACAGCTGTGTTACCTGTATCTCAGGCCGAGCCACCAACAGGCAGACATTCTGGTTCTCCTCACTCGTCAGCAGGGCCACCGCCTCCTCTCGATTCTGCACCTCTATGCCGTTAATCTGTAGAGCGGACAGAGGGACAACTTACACTGCAGTCTGAAGCCTGGACATGCTGGGTTTAGGTCAAGATGATGTCTCAGAACCCACCTGGATGATCCTGTCCCCCTCCCTGATTCGACCGTCTCTTGCAGCAATGCTGTTTGGATCAATCTGTCAAAAGACGGAAACGGGTCACTGCATGGAGACGGTACACACGGAAGCTCCACACTGCCAGGCCTTAAAGATGGCGGCACGATTACATTTCGTTGGACCACCTATAGCTTCGATTACGGAGCCTTTCAGCGCATGGATACAAAATATACAACATTTATTTCCGACCAGAGCTACATTTATTCTTCTGTAAAGTCCATTCCAGCACATCCCAAAGACTTCCAGCGGGGTTAAGGCCGCGACTGGTCAGTTCACGTGTGAAGATGGTTCCTCATGTTACCTGTTCTGCTCTTCCACAATCTGAGCCTGGTGAATTTTGGCTTTGGCATGCTGGAATCTGGTGGCAAACCACTGACGGGCTAACCTGGTCATTCCGTACACATTCAGGTGGTCAGCTGACTTTATCAATCAATCAATCAATCAATCAATCAATACTTTTTTGTATAGGGCTTTTTACAGCTGACTTTGTCTCAAATGTATAGACCATGTATGGAGTCCATGTATAGGGTCCATGTATGGGGTCCATGTATAGGGTCCATGTATAGACCCAAAAAAGGGGGTCCAGGTCCAAGCCCCCCGTGAGCGAGCCAGAGGCAACAGTGGCGATGACTTCATGACCACATGACCATCCTAAGCCTTGACCTGACCAACTGAATCCCCCTGGATCATAACACTGCCTCCAGAGGCTTCTCCTCTGGCCACTATGCCTGATGTGTGCATCCCTTTATGGGCATCCCTTCTCATCCTGACTCACCCATCGCTCTGGACTAGGGTCAGTCAGGACTCATCAGACCACATGACCTTTCTCCATCACTCCAGCGGGTCCAGTCTTAATGCTCTCTAGGGAACTGACGCCGATTAGCTTTCCAAGTGGCTGTATTATGGCCACCCAGCTGTTGAGTCCCAATCCCTGTGAGTTCTGGTCGTACGGTGCGTATGGAAAACGCTGCCAGCTGAAACATATTCCCGACCGCAGCGATTATCCAATCAAGCAATCGCTTATTTAAATCCAAACGGCAACTTCTTTCGCTGGGCAGTTTATAAAGAGGGAGAAAAGAAGCAGCAGCCTTTTGATCTTGATGCCTCTCTTCCATGGAAAATGATTCATGCTCCAAACGAAGCCCTCTGCAGACATGCTGAATGCATTTCCAAACCTAATGATCATAATCCTTAACATACGGAACAATTTACAGGCTGTAATATGGCACAAACAAATCTCTCGTCAGTACATTTTCCGTCCCTAATTCAAAAAGATGCTGGAGATCACGGCGCTAATGAAATAACGAATGAACCGCGATATAAATAGCATCCATTATTTCCCCCAACGTCCGTCTCCAAATACGATATCGGGGAGATTTACCAGACAGATACGACACACGGATGGATGATCCTTAACGGGGGAGAGATGGTGAGAGTGAGACGGAGGGGCCATTGGCCTACAGTGTACTTTCAGTGCCCACCTCGCTGACGTAGATGCCGGTTTCATCCTCATCATCAGTTCTGTAGCACACGGTCAGACCCAGCTTGTCCTGGATGTTGGTCCTGTACAGATCCACCTCCTGTAGAGAAAGGAACACCCAGGGTTACGTTACCAACGGCTAGCCCAAAAAAATAATGATTACTTTCACCATTTAAACACAAATAGCCCCTAAACTGGTTCCGTTCGGGCTTCGTAGAACCCTGGTGCTGTTAAGGGAACCAGTCTGCTTTAGCACCAGGTTTTATTGGAACCAAGGAACGGCAAAGGATGCACGGATACTTTACTTTACTTTCTTCTCTCTCATCTGCATTTAACCATCTGTGTCCTCTCTCCCCCAGGTCAACAAGATCTTCTCCACCTGCCCCCTTTGGTTCCGGCTGCGAAACAAACGGAGAGAGCTGAGGAGAGTGAAAGGAAGTGTGAGGAGAGAAAGCTTGACTCCGACGTTCACACATCCCTGACAAAAGCCGTCCTTTCCAGGTTCTCAGCGGGCGGGGACTACTTAAGCCACACCTCATCTTTCTATAAGAGGAACTGGAAGAATCGCATCCCTGACCTCATGGCCAAAGGTTCAGCATCTTCTCCTCTCTCCTCAACCCTCCCACTCCCCCACCACCCACATCCCACACCCCGGAGGACCACTTTCATTGAAGAGAAAGTGAATAAAATCTGAGTCGGAGCAGCCTATCCATGTCCCCGCTCCTCCTTCCCAGCTCATCCTCTTCACCACACTCCTTAACCTTTTTCTTCGCTCTCCTAAAGCCACAGTTCTTACACCAACGAAGGAAAACGCAGTTTTGTGCCAGCAGGCTCCCATCCCATCGCTACTCTGCTCAGCGTTACAGTCAACCTAGACGTGCTGTTCTAGCACCCTTAGCATCAACTTCCCTTATAAAGCCAAACTGGCCCTTGGCAGATACTCGATATAGTCTGGGGGTCTTTCAGAGTTTTTCTCGCTATGAAGTCACGTCTTTATGTTTCAGTTGTCAGGCTTGTCAGTCAGAAAAGGGCTGATGAAGATAGCTAGCTATCTAGCTAAGACCGAGCTATGGCTAGCTATATTAGCTTTAGCTGGACAGCACATAAGACAGCCAACAACAGGAACATGAAGATGCGGGTTCATCCCAAGCATACAGGAACTCACTGTGTCCTGTAAAACCGTTTGATCAACTCGACTAGGATGCAAGGGTCTTGGTAGTGACACTGGATGAACCAGTTTGGAGCGAAACTACCGGTGGGATTCCTCCACTAAACGTTATGGCTAGGTGTGCTAGCTCTATAGCTAGCTGGTCCAGTTATTGGTCATTTCAAGGGACTAGACTTAGAGCCCCACTGCCACAGGCCCTTTGCAACTGTGTCCGAGAACGTCTGTTCATTCAATCCTTCCGAAGACGTGTCCACTGCTGCGCTCCCTCAGGCGTATCAGGTGCAGCCTGGCTTTCCTCCTCTTTCCGCTCAGAAGTAAAAGATACCATAGCCCTTGCGTTCTAACCAGTGGGTTTTCTGGACACATAGGACGCAAGCGTCCATACTCTTTCTGGCCTGGTCCCAGTTTGTTGATGCTACAGTGAACTCAGAAACAGCAGAGTCTGCTACGTGGTGACCGGACCCATCACCTCATAAAGATGCTCAGTAGAGGTTTGGACCATGGATGTGCTGTCACGATCGGTAGTGCACTTAGAACTGATGTGTCCTTGTTTATAATGACCTTTTCTCGTGGCACTGAATGAACAAGGACTGAGGCTGCAAAAGGTGTGTACAGGGTTCTGGAATATGGTGCAAACAGTCACTAAGCACGGTTGTAAGTCGCTGGATGTAGAGGCACTGCTCTCATGTAAACTCCTAAATGGTCAGGCTACGCAGAAGACATCTGCATGATGATTTCCTTGGTGTGGTCTGAAGAAGGACCGTCTTGCTCCCAGCCTTCATCGTTTTTGGAGCGATCCCGGACGGGAGCGGATGGCTGTGGGATAAATCCCTGCGTGGGAGCCCAGGATTGCAGTTTGGACAGAATAGACTGCACCCCGTCTCAGTAAGGTGTGAGCAGACCCACAGGCTCTTATCAGCCCTTTCTCCACATTAGGAAACCTGAGCACTTGTAATCAGGATGTACTCTGAAGCTCTCCCATACTCCCGCCAGGCTGACGGCTGACCAGATGAATGACTAGCGGTGAACTGCACTGCTACCAGACCTCGTTCATCACTTGTCCACACCTGTAATCTGTAAGATACAGATGCCGACTATCGCTCCTCCCGTGAGGGCTTGTTGAGGGTCAGAAACAGGAGTCTCTGGGTCTTCAAGACACTCCCACTCTTTCACATAAGAAAGCCAACAAAGGAACTGAAGATGCGGGTTCATAGTAGAACCACCCCTGTAAACCTGTCATCGTCTCTGTGGGGACTTTCTGGATCTACCAGTGGGATGCCACGTTAGTCTGTGCTCCCTTAACGAGATAATTAGAGTCCACTGCACCACACCTAATGTCTCGTAACCAAGGGGCCCCGTTCGGTTCCTGTCTGAGCTCGGGAATAGGTCTAGAACTTCCTAAACATACTAACATCAGTGAACTCCAGAACCGCACAATGCTCTGGATATCATAGCATGCCACCTGTTTCACAGCACTGAAACCACAAGCATCCTCCTAGCAGCCATTTGGGAGTCCGTAGAAATGCTTAGCAACACCTTAGCAACAAATCAGAATACCATAGCAACTGCTTAGAATCCACTTAGCAACGAGCTGGGATACCATAGCAACTGCTTAGCAACACTTGAGCAACCACCAAGCACACCATAGCACCCACCTAGCATTCCATTAGCAAACACCTGTGAAACCACAGCGACTGCTTAGCAACACCTTAGCAATAACTGGGAATCCCATATTAACTACCTAGCAACCGCCTAGCTTCACTTCAGCAACCACCTGGGATACAACACCAACTGCTTAGCAACACCTTAGCAGCATAAGTTGGGAATAATATAGCAACCACCTTACCATGCCATAGCAACCATCTAGTTTCCCTCTAGCAAACACCTGGGATACCCTAGCTACCGCTTACCAACACTGTAACAACATAAGTTGAAAATAACATAGCAACCACCTTATCATGGGATAGTAAACATATCAGACACCATAGCAACCATCTAGGGCCAGCAAAGCAACTGCCTGGGATACCATAACAACCACCTGGGATTCCACAGGAACTACTTACCAACCCCTTAGCAACATGAATTGGTAATAACACAGCATTCACCTAATTATGCCATGGTAACCCTTTCTGATACCATAGCAACCATCTAGTTTTATCCTAGCAACCACGTCAGCAACTGCCTGAGATATCTAAGATAGCAGGGAGAGCAAACACTCACAATCACTCTAAACTTACATAATGAGCAAACTTAATAATAATATTAATAATAATAATAATAATAACAACAATAATAACAACAACAACAACAAAAACAGCAGCAATACAGCAATATCAGCATCAATCATCCTCAATAATAATAATAATAATAATAACAACAACAACAAACAACAACAGCAATATCAGCATCAATCATCCTCAATAATAATAATAATAATAATAATAATAATAATAATAACAACAAAACAACAACAACATCACCATAATAATAATAATAATAATAATAATAATAATAATAATAATAACAATAACAACAACAACAAAACAACATCACCATAATAATAATAATAATAATAATAATAATAATAATAATAATAATAATAACAACAACAACAACAACAACAGCAATGCAGCAATGCAGCAATATCAGCATCAATCATCCTCAATAATAATAATAATAATAATAATAAAACAACAACAACATCACCATAAAAATAATAATAATGATAATAATAATAACAATAACAACAACAAAACAACAACAACAACAACAACATCACCATAATAATAATAATAATAATAATAATAATAATAATAATAATAAAATATGAGATTGTTTTGTGTTTATTAAGTATTTTAATGGTTCTAATTGGTCACTGTACCGTATAAAATAACTATACACACTACAGAACCCCTGCAGAACTCTGTCTGGACCAGAACTGCTAAATGGTGCTTATAAAACCCTGTGCCCTCGCTCCGAACGCGCTCAGCCAGGCCTAATTCCCAAATGGGCAGCTTTAATCCGTGCTTGACCATGCCAGCCTTCCTGCATGCTTCCTGGTTTTCTTCTCAAGGACAAACACCCTTAACGTTCTCACTCGGATTCCCGCCTCGGTGCCGAGCCTCGGTGCCGAGCGAGTTAGCATGTTGCATAACATGATTAAGACATGTGTGCGAACACGCCATCAGGAGCGTGGAACGAGCGGAAACACCCCGTCGGATTAAGTCTTTCCCCACCACAAATCCCCACCCACACCCCACCTCCCCGTCCCCACAGGGCACTGGAAGGTGAGGTTATTAATCAGTCTAAATAAGCCCATGGGTCTATTATTGGGCGTGGAGGGGGGCGGCGGCTTTGCTTCGACCCGCTTTCCCTCATTGATCTCCGTCTGTGTGCCCCCATGGTGGCTCCCGGGCACTTCCAGGGGGCGAGCGAGGGGTCAGGGAGGAGCTGTGTGCTGAGCATCTGTTCTAGTAGGCGAACTCTGAATCCTGGCTGACCCACTGACTCTGATTCTCTGTATCTCCTTCCTGCTCTCTCATTAAAACTACATCTGACTGCCGCTGATGACGCTATCAGATCAATCACTCTCCCACCCATCTCATTACCCCCCCCATCCCCCCACCCCGCGGCCCGCTGACATATTAGTCCACCACGCTGGTATATTAATGATGTCACCGTCCGGCATCTGCTCAAGGGGACCGACCTGATGAGGCCTCATTCGGCTAACAAGCAAACCGGACGAATTTACTTCGGATTATATATACTATATATTATATACTGTATATAGACTTGTTTTTGTTATTAAGTATTTTAGTGTATCCTACATTGGTCACTGTACCATATAAAAATAACTATACACACTACAGAACCCCTGTTTGAACTCTGTCTGGACCAGAACTGCTAAATGGTGCTTATAAAAACCCTGTGCCCTCGCTCCGAAGGCTCAGCCAGGCCTAATTCCCAAATGGGCAGCTTTAATCCGTGATTGACCACGCCAGCCTTCATGCACGCTTCCTGGTTTTCTTCTCAAGGACAAACACCCTTAACGTTCTCACTCGGATTCCCGCCTCGGTGCCGAGCCTCGGTGCTGAGCGAGTTAGCATGTTGCATAACATGATTAAGACATGTGTGCGAACACGCCATCAGGAGCGTGGAAAGAGCGGAAACACCCCGTCGGATTAAGTCTTTCCCCACCACAAATCCCCACCCACACCCCACCTCCCCGTCCCCACAGGGCACTGGTAGGTGAGGTTATTAATCAGTCTAAATAAGCCCATGGGTCTATTATTGGGCGTGGAGGGGGGCGGCGGCTTTGCTTCGACCCGCTTTCCCTCATTGATCTCCGTCTGTGTGCCCCCATGGTGGCTCCCGGGCACTTCCAGGGGGCGAACGAGGGGTCAGGGAGGAGCTGTGTGCTGAGCATCTGTTCTAGTAGGCGAACTCTGAATCCTGGCTGACCCACTGACTCTGATTCTCTGTCTCTCCTTCCTGCTCTCTCATTAAAACTGCATCTGACTGCCGCTGATGACGCTATCAGATCAATCACTCTCCCAACCATCTCATTACCCCATTGCTAGTCAATTAGTAAGCTCCAGGAAAGCTAGCCAGTTCTGAAAGCACACATTTCAACAGTTTGAATCGAGTTAGCATGCTGGCTAACCTAGCTAGCCTAACTCAGCAGAGGCACCAACAATATCCACTACCGTCTTCCACACTGCATTTCTCTACAGATGTATATGTACAAGGACGTCATATGAACTGGGGAACGAGGAAACAGTGGTTCTGGGAGGACCTTGGACCCCCTTCACACTGTCCAAGCAACACAGTCAGTGGTGCTGAGGTTCTAGACTCGGGGGTGGTCAGTCCATTGTTCTGAGAACCCCAGCAGCAGCTTCTTCTGTTAGATGTGTGTTGTGTGTTCTCACTGAGGAGCTTCTCGAACGGCTACACCTCCTTTCAGACCTCCTAGCGTCAAGGTGTCTTCTCACAGTGGAGGAAGGATGGACAGAAACACCTGTGGATGTCCTCATATCTGAAGTTAGAGTGGAGCTGGATGCTTTCCCCCCCTCCCCCTCCCCCTCCCTCTCTCACAGTGTTGGTGGGTCCACTGGGTTTTCCAGGTGGTTGTTAGGAGTCATATTTACATTGACCGTCTTCCTACTTACAGAGGTTCATCAGGAATATGAATGAATGAACTGTTTCATGGGTGTTATGATTGGATGAGGGGTGGTCTCTGACTTTTGCACCAAAGGAAGGACAGGAGTCGAACTGGCCGTGTTAAATTAAAAGGTTGACATGGAATAACTGAGATATAGTTCTCCGGAATTCTATAACGGGACACGGTAGAAAACGGGATATGTTGGGATCCTGCAGCCAAGCTTCCGATGTACTTGCATGATGTACTTGCCCGGTGAAGCTGGACAGTGGCAGTATGGAACATTTAATGACTCTCCGTCTCCTATATAGTAAACCAGTTACAGCATGGAGGCACCTTAAATCCTCGCCTTACCTCATACTCCAGCTCCTCTCGCTCCATGTCTTGATGCATTCCCTCTAGGAAGTCACTGGGGTCAAAGTACTCGTGTGCAGCAGAGTGTCTGTGAAAACAATACCACACACCCATAAGGACGCGCAACAAGGAGCGGCACGGCGAGCCCTTCTTTCAGAGATTCAGAGGGGCTTTTTTTTGTTGTCGTGATTAATCAATTTTCTTTCATGACAACTCATTACACACGTCTTCGATTAAGCTGCCTCTTTCATTGCGCTGCTTCCATTCCGGGCTGGAAGTCGTTCCTCAAAGCGCCCGTTCATTTTTCATTCCGGAATAATGTAATACCAGCACGTGATTCCTGCGGAAGCAATCTTTAATTAAACTTCACCTGAGCGCAGAATTCCGAGCCGGCGGGCGAATTAACGTTCCGCGACGGGAGGAAAATGGGGGCTAATCAGGTGCAAATATCTGCGTAAACGATGAATCGGAAACGCGGGAGCCGTGCTCCATTCCGCAGAGTTCCAAAATCAATTAAAACTTTATCAGGCCTGAGCAGAGAGGGAGAAGCCGGGTTCCCTTTAATCTGCATGAGGAACGGAGCTCCAGGCCACAGCAGATAGGAGAGAGGACAGGAGCGCGAGGGGGCCGAGTTAACAAGAGCGGCTTACTTCTGCTCCCTGCCCTCGGCTCCACTCCAGTACACGTGGTTAGGCCAAGCTGCTTTACAGAAGGCACTCAAGACTCCTGGTGCTAATGAAGGCACTAGCTAGAACCCAACCTTCTGTTTCCAGAGCTACACACCTCTGGAAACAGAAGGTCGGGTTCTAGCTTTACTGGCAGATACAGTGAGCATCTGGTTCATAAGTAAAGGTCAAGCAGCAAACACACAGGACAACACAGCTACAGACCGGCAGAGGGCCAAACCCACTCTCTACTGACCGTGATGAGCACCACCTCATTCCAATGTCCCTTACCCACCGTAAGATGACCTCGAGTGACCTACAGAGAGACTGGCGAGCGGTGGCTGGGGTGAGACGCACAGCGAGCATGGTTCTAAAAACAGGCTGGAGGTCATTAGTGATTTTCTAAATACACAGATCTAGTACAATATCTGATCTGGAGTTTGGGAGACATGCTTCCAGTAGAGTAGAGAACCAAACAGAACTGAGGAATTCCAACCCTCCAAACCCTCCAATAGCCAAACCCTCCAATAGCCAAACCCTCCAATAGCCAAACCTTCCACTAGCCAGACCTTCCAATAGCCAAACCTTCCACTAGCCAGACCCTCCACTAGCCAGACCCTCCACTAGCCAAACCTTCCACTAGCCAAACCCTCCAATAGACAAACCCACCAATAGATAAACCCTCCTATAGCCAAACCCTCCACTAGCCAAACCCTCCACTAGCCAAACCTTCCACTAGCCAGACCCTCCAATAGCCAAACCCTCCAATAGCCAAACCCTCTAATAGGCAAACTTCCAATAGCCAAACCTTTCAATAGCCAAACCTTCCAATAGCCGGACCCTCCACTAGCCAGACCCTCCAATAGCCAAACCTTCCACTAGCCAAACCCTCCACTAGCCAAACCCACCAATAGCCCAACCTTCCAATAGCCAAACCCTCCAATAGATAAACCCTCCTATAGCCAAACCCTCCACTAGCCAAAGCTTCCACTAGCCAAACCCTCCAATAGCCAAACCCTCCAATAGCCAAAGCTTCCAATAGCCAAACCCTTCAATAGCCAAAGTTCCACTAGCCAAACCCTCCAATAACCAAACCTTCCAATAGCCAAACCCTCCAATAACCAAACCTTCCAATAGCCAAACCCTATCATAGCCAAACCCTCCAATAACCGAACCTTTACAATAGCCAAACCCTTCAATAACCAAACTTTCCAATAGCCAAACCTTTCATTAGCCAAACCCTCCAATAGGAGGACTACGCAGGAAGTTCAGCAGCTCCAGCTGTTCAACCTCGCCTTCAAGCTTATGTCATTGTGTGCATTCTGATTGGCTGCCACTCACCCCTCCGGCAGCAGGTACTGTTCCAGTGCGGGTGGGGTCGAGGCAGGCAGCTTGCTGAGGGCCATGATGTGCTGGAAGGTGATGTCTGTCTGGGTGCTGATGTCCACCACCTGAGTGTCCCCGTCTGGTGCCGGCTTGGGTCTGGGCACCCTGCGTAACACCTGGACCATGATGGGCTCTTTGGCTGTGCGGAAGGCCTCCACCGCCTGCTCGTGAGTCGCCTTGGATAGATCCTTGCCATTGACCTGCAGGCAGAGCGACAGAGTGGAAAGGCCTGTTAGAGGTGAACTTTGTTCATTTCGAGTGAAGGACAGCTAATGTACAAATGTCACAGCTCAGCAGTTCTCCCCCTTCAGTCAAAAATTCACAATTGTTAAAATGCTGAAAGGCAAATCAGAAACATAGTTTTTTTCCAATTACTCGATTAATCGATGCAATAATTGGTAGAATACTCGATTACTAAAAATCATAGATTCAAAGGACCATGAAAGCTATATTAGTTGTTTATTTGAGAGATCATTTTTCATTTTTTCTACTATTAATGAAGCCAAAGTATTTCTTTTCCAATTACTCGATTAATCGATGAAATAATCGGTAAAATACTCAACTAATAAAAACCATAGATTTAAATGAGTAAGAAACCTATTTGGTTCCTCATTTTAAATCAGCAACATTTATCTGCATTTGCTCTTTTAAAAAGCCAAAGTATTTATTTTTCAATTACTCGATTAATCGACAAAATAATCGGTAAAATACTCAATTACTAAAAATAACAGATTCAAATGAGTAAGAAACTTATTTGATTCTTCATGCTAGTGCTCCTTACTAAAGCAAAAGCATTTACTTTTCAATTACTCGATTAATCGACAAAATAATCGGTAAAATACTCAATTACTCATAGATTTAAATGAGTAAAAACCTATTTTGATTCCTCAAATGTCACCAAGAATTTATTTGATTCATCATGCTAGTGCTCCTTACTAAAGCAAAAGCATTTACTTTTCAATTACTCGATTAATCGACAAAATAATCGGTAAAATACTCAATTACTAAAAATAACAGATTCAAATGAGTAAGAAACTTATTTGATTCTTCATGCTAGTGCTCCTTACTAAAGCAAAAGCATTTACTTTTCAGTTATTCGATTAATCGATGAAATAATCGGTAAAATACTTGATTACTAAAAATCACAGATTCAAATGATTAAGAAACCTGATTGGTTGTTTTAAGAGACTGTAATTCATGTATTATTGCTCTTTAATAAAGCAAAAGTATTTATTATACAATTACTCGATTAATCGACAAAAATAATCGGTAGAATACTTGATTACCTAAAACAACTAAAAACATTAATCTGAGCTAACACAACAGTAGCTCGTCATCCCGAACCAAATGCAGATTCCGAGGGAATGCTGCTGTTCCAGCTCCCACCTTCACAGCTCGTTTCTTTTGGGGGTACTGATGTGAGAAACACAACTGAGAGCCCACTTTTCCACTCGGGAACGCTGGATCTGCTACGGGGACTGCTTGCTAAACAGTGGTTATCCGTTCTCTCAGATTCCGTATGGAGAACAGCTGGTGCAGCCTCACTCTCTCTCTCTTGAGCTCCCAGGAGCCTGTTTTCCACCTCAGCAGCCCCTTCCCTCTCCAGTAACCACGCTTCAATAGGAGCTCAAGAGCCCGGACGCGAAAACACACACTTCCCCGGATAGCTTCAGCTCCAAAGGACAGCAATCTCTCCCTCAGCGGGAGATCTATTAAACCGGCAAACAGGAGCGAGCCTCGCAGTCAAAGACTGTAAAACAAACTAGTTCATGACCGTAAAGTGGAGGGTGTGATACCGCACGCTCCATCACGGCCCCGAGGGCTGTTTGGCCCACTTCTCCGTAACCAGGGGCGGGGGTGGGGGGCTGGGATGCTGGACCGTCTATGCCGTAACATCAACGGGGACCATTCCTCTCTGTTGCTTTTAAAGAGAATGCTAATTAGAACCAGCCTGCTTGGTAATTAATCAGGGAGGATCGTTAGGGAGGCTAAACGGGGCGGGGCTGTGTTCAGAGGGAGGTCTAGCTAAGCAACTTTAGACCTAGTGAAATACGGGGCAGCATTGGAGGGGGGTGGGGTCAAGTGGGCTCTGCATGTTAACCTGTGGAGATGAATACATGCAGGAAGACCAGAGGGAGACAAATACATGACGGCCCTGGTGATCGAGGAGGAGTTACGGGATTACGGGAGTGGTCTGATTATTCCAAGAGGAAAGCAGATCCTACAGCGTGACCACCTTCAGGACAATCTTCATTTGATCCTACTGGGCCATGGGGGGCGCCGGAGCCTATCCCAGCACTCATTTGGCGGAAGGGAGGACACCAGTGTAGACACAGAGACAAACACTGACACACATCTATAAGAGCAACTCAGCATCGCTAATCACCCTGACTTCGAACTGTGGGAGGAAACCGGAGGAAACCGGAGCACCCGGAAGAAACCAACACACACACAGAAAGAAAATGCAAAATCCACACTGAAAGGACCCCAGAAGCCCCCCCAGCCGGGAATCAAACCCTGTTCCCATCACTGTAAAGAACATCTGATTCTCTACAGTGAAGAATTCCACAATAAAACAACCGGAATTCCAGAGTTGCATTCCGGAATTACAACCGGAGTTACTCAAACGAATCGGTGAAATTTCACCTGAGGATTGCAAATCCCCTTCCAAGTTACCATTTCATTTATTCAAGGTTTTGTTTCTGAGAATGGAGATATCATTTTAGATCAGAGGAAAACACCTCCGACTACATACCTGGAATTATCAGAGGGAAAACCCCACCTTGCCGTGTTGAGCTGTAGCTTAGCTAGCTTCATTAATGTACTAAAGCTCCAGAGGCTACGTTAGCGCTGCTGCTGGCCAGGCATTAAACCCAGGGTCACCCGTCTCTCTTATCTCAGTGCTAACAGAGCTTTTTCCCTCTGCGCCGGCTTCAACAGCTCCGGCATTCCCAATTTGTTAATTTGTGATTCCTGGACGGGAGACGGCGCGATAGGATCTGTGCCTGGGGAATTCACACAGACAGACAGCGCTTACAGCTCCGAGGCTGAGCAGGGGAAGAACGCCTATTCCGAAACGGGTGATGAAACCGGCGGGAATATGTAGGAAACCGAGTGACGCAATAAAAGAATGTGTGTAATTCACCTCGGCGCGGATGTGCCATGGAGATTTCTTGGACACACGCCGCACTCGCGCACACCCAGGCCTCCAATTTGGGAATTCATTTTCTGATATGCGCATTTCCTCTGATACCAGCCTTATCAGAGATTTCCGAGTCTGACCACATAAACAATCCGTTCCCTCAGGGGACGCGAGCGGTGTCACCCGCACTCGCGGTATTCCGCAGCCCGTCCGAGGCTAGTCTTGCGCTTCGGGCCTCACATATCTCCGGCTCTGGTAATGAGAAATCTACGGACGTTTAGGGGCTGATGAGGAAATTCCAATGGAAGATATCAAACGAGACAGCGGAGTGGAGGCCCGGTGGGGAGCACTGCACTTCAACTTTGAAGAGGTTATGTGATCGTTAATAACCAGAAAGGATTAAGCCTAATCCTGTCCTGAAGGATAATTGGATCATCCGAAATGAGCCCGACTTCCAACTTCTGGAACGTCAGAAGTCGGAAAAACCCGGCCTAAAAAGAAGTAACAGCTTTCAGGGATCTGCAATTTGCACTCAGTAATTGAACAGTCGGAAAGTCAGACGGGCAAATTCATTACGGAGCCTTTGAAAAGTTGCAGGGAGAAGAGACGGCTGGGCTAATACGGCCGGATCGTCAAAACAACGAGCCACGGGCAGCGAATCCGATTCTCCCGCATGCACCGCACTTACTGCCTCTCCATCGGCACCATGAAGGGTTCTCCTACCATGGAGGAACCATGTCCGGTTCTATGAGGAATCTTTGCTATCACTTTACCTGAAGCTAAGCATAAGCACTCAGAACGTCTAGCACAGTAGAACCTTCACATCATGTGGAGGTTCTTCAGACTTGGAAATGGTTCATCTCATTTACAACGGAGGTTCTTGAAGAACCACACATTAAAAGAACCCGCGGCTTCATAGAGTGGTATTTACACCTAACAGGTATTCTTAATGAATTACTCCCAAGGTGGTTCTAGAACGGTTCCTTAGGAAAGGCATTGGTTCTATACAGAACCATTTACATGATGACTGATGGAGTATGCTATACAGTAAACGGTTCCATATGGAACCTCTCAGACCTACATGGCACCTCGCTCGTAATGACGTTAGAACCGTTTTCGGTGCTTTGTAGAAGAGTACAGCGCATGTTCTAGATTAATCTGATGAACCCGTTGCACTAGGCAAGTGCTCTTTGAGTGTTCGTGGTTCTGTAGTCTTTACTGGAGAACCCTTGAAGCACCATGTAGGGCCCTGTCTTCAGACCCGCAGACAGCACATCATTAAAACCGGCTCCGATTCACTGCCTGGGATCAGGAACACTTCCCAACACCATCCCAACACGGATCACGGAACCACAAATGCCAGGAACCTTTTCCAATCCTGTCGTGCTTTCAGAACGGCTCTCAGTTCCTGATCTTTCCCATCAGGAATTCTAGATCTTCCCTTGTCCTTCCAGTCACTCTCAGGCTCTCGCGCTCGCCATCATAGAAGAAGCACACTCGCTCCTCTCTTCCCGCTCAGCTCCGTCAGCACCCGGGAATCCTTCTCCTCTCCAGAGCCTCTGAGACAAAGCCACAGTCCTGCAACCTGTTCTGCGTGGCTGCATCCATGCAGGAATACCCCCCCACCAACTCCATGTCCTGTTCCCAGCAACCCCCGCACGAGGTGGCTCTCTAGCAGAGCCTCTATTCAAGCCTCTCACCTCTGACATGGGCCACAATGGCCCGGAGCTGTAGCCTCCAGTTACTAGCCACACTGCAAGCGGAGACTCTTCACCCTTTGCTGAATAGGGGCCCATTCAGACAGCTGTCCCGGGAATCACACATGCTGCTCTAACAGGAGTCAGTGAACGGGAACGTTTCACTGATGAACTCTTGGAATGTGGTGCTTTATGGGCTGATGTCCTGCCCGATCTTACAGATGTCCTGGCTCAGATTTGCTCCGAGAACTTTTTCATGGCAATGTTAGACAAACGTAGCCTGTACGAAACCCGTCTGGATGGAAAATGAATTATCCGAGTGCAGGAGCGGAGCGCTCTCTGTTCGACACGTGAATTAGTGGTGCCTCGGGCTGCGGTCAGGAGACCACCGCTCGGCGTAAAGCCGGGTGAATTTACGGTCGAATCCTTGTTAATAAAAGGAGGCCGGAGTTTTTATTCGTTTTCCCAGTTTTCCAGCTTTCTAAAGCAGGTAGAGCTGCTGTATTAGCACTGAGGATCCTGTGTTTGCTAACGTTAGCAGCTGAAGCTAATCCTAGTGTAGTGAATCCTTTACTCTCCAGATGGAGATGAAGCTCCACCAGCACTATGATACACCAGTAAGAGCTCCAGAGTGTAAACTAGGACGGGATGACGATGCTCTGATCCATATGTGTAGAGTTATTACTCTGTAGAGAGCATTACTACATCAGGAGACCAGCTAGGAGAAGCTAACGCTATTAGCGCTTATGCTAAAAACCACAGAGTGAGTGTTTCTGCTCATATTAACACTCGACAGAAGCAAAACAAAAGCCGGGTTTGATTCTCCACACGGTTCTGTGTTAATGTAGATGTGTGTGTGTGCAGAGTAGAGAAGTATATTGGTTCGTTGCAGCTAATAAGCTAAACGCATGTTAGCTAACTAGCCAATTAGCTTAGTTAGATGCTTTAGAGTGTTGTAACCGGAGCAGAAGTGGTTAATCAGGGGGATTATAATGCTCCTGTCTCTCAAACAGGTGGGAAACACACTAACATTAGGTTCAGTGGTGTTCAGAAGTTAGGGTCAGAAGTTCGAGGGTGGCTGATGTAGTATAAGTGCAGTGCTGCCTGTTATCCACCAGGAAATAACGTCCTAGGTCCTGTGACGTGAATTCGACCTATACCCTGTTCAGCGAAGGCTCACGTTCAGACATACAGGACTGTACTTGTGAAGTTTCAGCTAATTTAAGTGGCATGAACTGTAAATTAGTGAGACAACGGAACACTGCTGTACGGTAGGACACCCCAACGCTCTATGGATCGCCAGTTTCTAAACACCACAGGACAGTTTCACTTTGCGCCAAGGGTGTGCAACGAAGCCCAAGGCCGTTTCACATATCCTCTCACAATTTAAAACTTCTCACTACAGCTGGGATTTTAATGATGGGCTATTTTATCGAAACCATGTCTTACATGGGGAACATAATATCAGAACGTCCGGCAGCCAAACAACTATACACTGTGACATCATCAAATTACACCACTTCACCTTTCCGAGGAGGTGCTAATGATTAATGTGGAACCTACATCCATTAAAAAGTGATACTTGTTACCACTAAAATATAAAAATCTGAGGGTTTCTCCGTTCACCTTTTTGCTCATGTATGTCTATGGAATGGAAATAAATAAATAAATAAATAAATAAATAAAATAAATTAATAAAACAAACAAAAATATGATAATTTAAAAATAATGTAACAAACAAACAAAAATAAATAAAATGCAACAAAAAGTTTCAAAATAATCTAAATAAATAAATGTATTAATTAAATAATCAATACATTAATTAATTTAAAAAAAGTAAATATTTGAGTATGTGTTTATGTTGCAAGAATGAAAGTCATGTGACCTCCTAGGAGACAGTCATGCATGGGATCGGGGGTTGTTAAAACTGCTTGACCTGAATATCTAATAAAACAAGTTCATATCCGTCCACTGTACCGGCCGACCGCTGTTTCTCAACCCTAGTCCTGGAAGCACCCTGCCCTGCACACACTAGCGGAGCCCCTGCAGCTCCGGAGGGGCTTGTTAACGAGGTGATGAGATGATCAGGTGTGCCGGGAGAGCACTGAAAAGGGCAGGGCAGGGCAGGGTGCCTCCAGGCCCGGGGATGAAAACCACCCTGGTGTACAGCATGCATGGCCAGCAGGGCTCAGGGGGGCACTGCTTTCTGAACTTCTAGCTTCCACTTCCTTGTACTGTAGACATCCCATGCGGAATTCCACCCAGGACCAGGAGTGCAGGTGACCAGGGGACTCCAGGTAAATGGGTTTGTTTGTCTTTATCACTGCTTGAGAAGCCATTAGCTGACACATGCGTTAAGCACACACCTGGCTCATACTGTGAGTGTGTCATGTCATCCTCAGGGAATTACGGATAACCATATGGACCTCAGGCTCCATGGGAATCACGTTTTATGGGGACCCTGATTTATTCACCTGAACCTTTACTGACTGATCTGTTCAGGTGTCTATACCGTCTACTGTTCTCTCTGGGTAAGCTAGCCGTGGAGGAGATGTGGGGCCATGTGAGCTCCTTTAGCTCCTGACCAAACTCCTCAAAGCTTCGGATCTGATCCAGAGGTGGAGAAGAGAAAGTGCTGGCGTATTCCCGAAGATGGAGAGTCCGGAGGGACACCACAGCAGAGCGAAGGCTCTTATTAAAGGGGGCTCTGTCCAGACTTCCGTTTAATCCCGCTTTTCTTATCCCGTCTAGACCCGGACGCAAAGAAACAGTCCGGCACAGTCGTTCCCAGTGTAGCCGTTCCACTCCTTTCAGTGCCGACAGGGGGAAGCCGGCTCCGGGAGCTTCCTGAGCCAGCCGGAGACACAGCAACCTTTCTTTTCCTGCGGCATGCCGTCTCAACACGGATTAAGCGGTAAATGGGAGAGACGAATGGCCGTGATGAGCGTGGCCGCCCGCTCAAAGACAGCGTTGTTTACTTCCACTTAATCTCGTTTAAGCGTGAGACGTTCCGTTATCCCGAGGAGATCGATAGGAGAGGGCCGGAGCGCTTCCTTCCAGCCTCCCGGCTTTAATGAGCACCGCCTCAGGTGTTTGTCCGTGGAATGCCTAAACTTTCCCACACCCGGATGAAACACACGGCGGCTCCGACGTTAAACATCCACTGTACGATGTAACGTCTGCTGCTACCGGGAGACGCTGCCAGAGGCTTTGATCTCCGGAAGCATCCGAGAGAAGGAGCAACAAATCGGCAAAAGAGGTTTATGTGACATGACGTGATCGTTAAACTCGCGTATTTGAAAAACGCAAAGCTGTTTGATGATGTGCAAAAAGGTTTCCTCGCCGAGGCTGTCGCGCCGAATCTCGTCCCCAGCTAACTGCGATGAAAGGGCTGCGGGGAAACGGCGCTCGAGCAGCGTACTGTAGTCATAATTAGCCTATCAGTAGCGGCATCGCGCTACAGCCCAGAGGAGACAGCAACACACTGAACCTGTCTGACTGACAGCCCACTCTCTCCCTCTCTCTCTCCCTCTCTCCTCATCTCTCTCCGTCTCCTCTAAGTGAAGTCAACGGGACTGAAGGCAGCACCGGGAGGGGGGCTGATTCACAGCGGCAGTAATGAAGAGGAAAGGGCAGAGGCTCGCACTCGCGTCATCCTTCATTAGAGCCGGCTCCTCGGTCCGGTGGCTTGGTGAATGACCCTTAAAATACCGCAGCAGGGCATCGCCGCATCCCCTCACAGGCCGCCTCGGGGCGGATATACAGCGAGGGAGATTCCCGTGTTAGGGACTGTGAGGGAGCCAGCTCCGGTGCGTGCCGAGGCGGTCAGATTGGTGGAGCAGTTGAGCACTCTGAAGGCCTAACCAGAGGGACGGTCAAAGGATAAAGTCAGTTAGTTGTAAACGAAGGAGGGCTTTTTTGGTACGGTTGATCGCGATTAATTGCATTTGTTGTCGATTATTCGCATTAATTGTGAATTCCATGTAGATCACTACTAATTAAACTAATTATACTAAATTATTTGTGATTAATCGCATTATTTTGTAAAATAAGTCACAGCTAACGAAATCATTTTTGCTTAAGTTGACCCTGATTTTTTTCTTAGCAAAAAAATGTGCAGTTGATTGCGATGAATCGCATTTGGGGCCGATTATTCACATTAATTGTGAATTCTGTGTAGTTAATCGCTATTAATTAAACTCATTATTTGTGATTAATCGCATTATTTTGTAGAATAAGTCACAGCTAACTACAGAATTTTTGCTTAAGTTGACCCTGTTTTTATTCTTAGCTAAAAGAATGTGCAGTTGATTGCGATTAATCACATTTGTGGTCGATTATCGCATTAGGTATGCGTTTTTGTCCGATTAATCGCAAGTAATCAAGCTCTTTATTTGTGATTAATTGCACTATTTTGTGCTCTTGACCATATCTGAGTTAAGCCAGATTTTTTTGTTAAAAATTCTTTTTAAATTTTTGTTCATCTTTGTCAATTTCTTAGTAATCTTAGTAAATTTTTTTAGTATATAACATTATGACATCATAATTAATGCACTGTCCATGATTGCATCCATCACACTATTTGGCATCACTAGTCATAATCAGAATGTTTGCCTGACTGACTCAATTTGAGCCTAGTTTAAAAACGATGTGCAAATTAATCGCGACTAATCGAATCTGTGGCCGATTAATCACATTAATCACGTGGTTTTAATCGTGATTAAACCCTGTTGCAATGAATCAGCTGTGGTTAATCGCTTTAATCTCATGATTTTGTACAATTAATAGCCTTATTTAATTAAATTTGAGCCTAAAATGTTTTATATTTTTAAATTGTGGCATTAATACTTAATTGCGTTCACGTTTTCAACTTCAAAAGCCAAGCTTCTCTGGAACAAACCCTTTCACACCAAACCACTCAACCTCCTCCATGACGACTGGCGTAACGATAAATCACGTTGCCCAAAAATACAACAACCCCAAGAAAGCGCTGAGAGGCTCTCGGCCCCAGCGGGCGCTTCAGGTCTCTCCTTAACGCACCGCTATCCTTAATAACAGCTGTCTGCAGGCCGCCGCAGCGGGCAAGCGGTGATTAGCCGCCGAGCGAGCGCTGGGGGCCGAGAAGGAATAATGAGAAGTAATGGCCCTCCATCATCTGCATTCGAATGGGGGTCCGCAGCGTAGACCTCTCGGTTAGCATGTTTTATTCATCACTCCCTGGGAACACCGGGGACGGATCTGCCCCCCCAACATGTGTACACACGTGCAGTTTCTGCCGTTAATCATGTCCTATCACTGCCCATGGAAAAACAAGCCCCCGGAGTAGCGCAGCGCTCCGGCGGAGATGCTAATAGCGACATTACTCATTCATCAGATGTGTTAATATAACGGAGTCCACAAATGAACTCATCTTCCCATCAGCCAGACCGGATCCCACGCAGGCTGGCTCGGAACGCCGGCTCCTAATAACTAAAGCATGAAGGCAACGTCCCGCTAATCCCGCTCACACAAAGGCTCGGAAGACAAAGACAGTCTAACAAAAGGAGACATAACGCCATGCAGCAGGGAATGCAGACACGTAATCCGGCCTGATGTCTCTGTTTTAGGGGATCACATGAAGAGCGAGCTCTGCCGCGGCATCTGCTCAAATACATCACCCGCAAAAAGGAGAGACGGCCACACCTGTGCCTGTCCGTCCCGGCACAAAACCACATCTGTGCCATATATCAGGGGCCTAAAATACATTCACAGAGACCCGTTTGGACCTCAGCAAGAAACGGCCCCAGTTGGTCACTGGGAAGGTCCAGTCAAAAGTCCAGTCCACTCTGAACAACTGAGTTTACATCTCTGGCTGTTTACTGATGCCGGGGAATCTGAACCGTGGGTGGACTGCCGCTGTAATGTGGCCCCCGGCATCTTCACTGCGTCTCCGTCTACACACATCGCGGCTGCGTCTATGTCGCGTTACATCTGTGCCGTGTTCGGTCTCCCTGTCCGTCTTGTGCTTGGAGAGGGACAGCGAGAGGACGGCAGGATGCCGATCGGAGCGTGCTGATCTCTCCCTAGTGGCTTTAGGCCACCTGCTCCGGCGCCAAACAGCTGTGGAGGCGCAGCGAGACTCAACCTGTCTCCGATTAAGTGCACCGGCCTGCGCGGAGCAAAACTGCTCTGCCTCTCCAGCCTGCCTCCGTCAAGCCTCATTAGCGCACGGGGGGCAGAGCGATGGAGCTGTTGGACGCCGGACGTCCGTCTGTCAGGATGTCTCTCATCAATCTGGAGGTTTAGAGGAGGGGCTCGTGGCACTGCATCGACGCCCAGTGTCATAGTCTGATCACTGTATCTGATCACGAGTTAGCTTAGCACGAAGACCAATCAAACCAACAGCTCCATCCGCTACAGGCATGTGAAGAGACTGGAGATGGGGGCTACATCGAAATGAGCAAGACGGAGAGATTTAACCGGGTTTCTGGTTTCGGTGGATCACCTGTACAGACATTTACGACCTCATGCAGCGCAGAGACACCGGGAAGGACAAGCAGTGGGCCACCTGAAGAGGGCGGAACGCTCTGTGCCAGCTCGACCACGTTCACCGGGCATCCCGGAACGTTAATGCACCCCACACAGTTCCGGGAGCACACTGTGCAGAGCCATCATCTTCCAAACAAGCTTTGGATTCAGCATTCTAGGATGGGGAAAGCCACCTTCGGAACACATGCTCAGTAATCGGAGCATCTTTAGGGCCCAGGGATAAGAGAATTAGCATTGCGCTAAACGAGCTAGCCACTCCGTACGCAGTAGTGAAGGAAAGCGTAACCACAGTTCCCTGTTGTGTGGTGGTATGGAATCATGTGGTATTCACAAAACACCTCTCCATCACTCTGCCACATTCCGGCTTTAGGGATATAGTTTTCCAGCTCCTCCTGGTGTAAACACTCCTGTTTTGACACTGGGTGATTTCCTGGTTCGGGTATTTTGCCACAGTTTCGAATTCGGTGGATGGAAAGCTGATATTCCGAGAGTTCAGACAAGATCTGATCCATCTCCATTCCAGAGCAAGTCAGGATCGTTCGCAGTGGTGGTGAATGGAACCAGATGTCTCCCCCTGACTACCCCTGTGTACTTCCACCAGCACCAACAACAGCTGGGATTGGATTTGGGATGTACTGGGTGTAGCCACATCAAAGTTCAGACACTCTTACATCAAAGAATTGGTCAGTTGGTCCAGATTTGGTGGATGCCTTTCCTGGAGGTTCACTGGTTGCTCCAGGTAGTTCCCACAGACTTCCAAGAGGACTCAAATCTGGGGATTTGGCGGTGCCAGTCCAGATGTGGGAATACTGAATGTGCAGCATGCCAATCAGTCACATTTGTAGCCCTGTGTATGCGAGAACTGCCATCTTGGAATACCAGGGTAGGAATATTTTGCTCCTTGGCAAGGTGATGAGGGCAAACCCTGGCTGTCCAGCAGCTCAGCGTCGGCACTGTGATTTAAATGTACCATAGAACCCATTTCTAGGTAACTAAAGCACCCCCAGAACATCACAGAGGGGGCTCGTTTATCGTCTGGGGGGGCTTGTGTAGGTCCACTCGTGGTTCCGGACTGCAGTCCATATCACTGTATCTGTGCTGTGGACACCATGACACCTGCTTCCCATCACCACCACTGCAAAGGCAGAGCGTCTACAATCAACCATTCCACACCGAACTCCAAACGGCTCCTCAATGATTTGCTACACCCAAATTTCAAAGGTTGGTGGAATCCCCCTCTTTGCATCGAGCTCACTAAATGAGGAAATGAGGCTGTCTACAAGGAAACGCTCACAACCATCAACAGTTAATCAGCTTACAGCTCCTAAATCCATTTCCTCCTCTCCTAGCAGATGCGCTCTTATCTTTACATGCAGCCAGATTAGATTTATGCCCATCTCAGACTCCAACGATGACGTCCTTCCCCGGTCCACGGTCCTCACTCCAGCCTAGCTCCGTTTCAGAAAGCCCTGCTCATCCCACGTACACCAGAAAGCCAAAGCCTTGGTGGGACCCTCACCGGCCGGGCGGCTGCGGGAGCTTTAATTAAAAGGAAAGTTCTTGCCCAAGGAGCTGAGACCGGCGCCACCGTCATTACTGGCCACTTCGGGGGGAGATTAGGAGTCTCCAGACCGTCAAACACAGTTTGGGCCATGCAGCCAGCGTGAGGGCAAACCGAGACGGAGGAGCTTGCATCTCGGCATGGTGCATACCTTTCCCGCTTTGAAGCGCGCTTGGCGAGGTCAGCTCTGCGCGGGGCCGGCGGGGCCGACTCGCACCGGGCCTTCTCTGGGTTTTTAATTATCCTAACCGAGACAGAAATGGCTTTTCTGGTCCCCCGCAGGCTTACAGGGACTCGGAACGCTAAGACGCTTTTCCTGAGAGTGCCTTTTTAAAATGGGTGCCCTTCTCCGGAGTCAATGGGCCGACTGAAGCTCCGGTTAGAATACAGCTCTGCCTAAGCGCATCACAAAGGCAGGGAGGAGGTTAAGCTGTTCTCTAATGAGGAATGCCCGGGCTTAGGGAACTGGAATACTGGAAAACTTTTGAAAGCCAGTCGGGTGATGCCTCCACCTGATCCAGTTTCAAGTTTGCCTGTTTGCCAATAAAACAATCCCAGCACCCAGAAGCAATCAACCGACAGGAATGATCTTGGTGGGGACGTTTCACACTCGGCTGCACACGTGAGAGAGGACAGGCCTTATCGCTTCACCTGACTGACCCAACACCCACCATTACAGACAGCCAGCAAGCAGTGGTGTCCTCCATGAGTCATCCTGTTAGTGCAGCACCATGGGCAGACGGCTGCACCACGCAGGACTACATGCACACAGACCGTTACCACGACTGTCCTTAACACCACGTCACCGTCACCAAAGACTGCAGTGGTGTCGTACCAGACTGTCATGGAGGGACTCAGAATGGCAGCGGGTCATCTTCAGTGACGAGTCCCGCTTTAGTCTTGGTGGAGACGCCCAACGAATCCGTGTGTGGAGGCACCGTGGTCAGCACCGAGAGGAACGGTCACACATCACACGTCCAGAAGGCCTGGTGTCCCTCCACCTCCACCCCTACCGCACCATCTGCAGGAACTGTGTGAGGATGTTCAAGCTGCATGGGATGGAGTATCACAGGACTCCATTAGGAACCTCTACAGCTCCATACCGAGACGTCTGGCGTGTTGGGTTAGCAAACACGGCGGCCCGATGCCATACTGAGAGACAGACTTCTGTATGTGTAGCTCAATAAATATTGATCATATCAGTCTAAATTTATCATCAGTTATTGATCCTGGTTACTGTTATCTTCCTTCCCAACACACCTGCACTCCCACACCTCCCTCTGGGTGCAGCGGTTCTTTAGATGATGAGTGTATGTACTGTATATATTAATGCAGGGGAGTCTGGAGGCTGAGCAACAGGCGGTGCATTGTATGTGTGTGGCACTGATGAGACAGACACATACTTTTGGATCACTGAGCCAAGAGAGAGAGAGAGAGAGAGAGAGAGAGAGAGAGAGAGAGAGAGAGAGAGAGAGAGAGAGAGAGAAAAAGAGAGAGAGAGAGAAAGAGAGAGATGGGGGGGGGTTTGGTGCTAGGGATGGCGGGGGGGGGGGCCTTGTGTATAGAGTGCCAGACCCCCTAATGAACAGGATCTGTGTGTATTATCCGAGGATGAGGCTAACCTGGAGCATGATCTCACACACCCCCACTCCACTCTCCTTCACAGACTCTTCCCGCACCCCCTGCCCCCCCCGCTCACACTGCTCCAAACACCTGGCAGGGCTGCATATATCCTCTCCCGAACCCCCAAAGTTCAAAACCAACCAGACGTCCTCACACGTGCATCACGCGCCGGCCGGCCGATGAGTCACCGGATCACTTTCACACTCCAGTCGCTTCCTTTAGTAAAGCCCTGGCGCCGCCCTGCCCGCCGTCCGCTGGTCCTAACTGGGCCTGACCTCCACACGGGCCAAAGCCATACACCGTCCACACATGGAACGAGACATTTCCTGCACTGTACCACCTCTTCCCAATCTATGGGTTCCATCACTCACACCCTGCACGGATTTATAGCCCTGTCATCCTCGTGCAGCGCCATCTGCAGGAGCCTGAAGGTACTACCATCTTACACACACAAGGGGACTCGATGTTTGCCTGGTGATTATGAGTTTCATGCGAATCTCTCTGAGACACTGAGATCCCGGGACACAGCCTGCCAATACCCTTCCGGCCTCAAAACTGAATTCCTGATCCCGCCATCTCAGCTGATATCTTTCCAGTTCAGATCAGATCCTCACCCTCAGTGACAGCTGGCAGAAGTGCCTCTGCGTGACGTTTCCACGGCCACAGTTTGATCGACTCGCTCATCTCTCGCTTCGGCAATGCCATGCCAAGATAGCGTTCATGCCTCACGGGCCAAGTAAAGAAACACGCTCTCTCCTTCACTCATCATCCCAGACAAGAACAGCAACGCCAACTTAGCCGCGATAGCCCGGCCGGCTTATCCGCCGGAGTGATGAATGGAGTTTGATTGTAAACATGGACGAGTGCCTCGGCGTGCTGAAACGGGGCCCAGTCAGCTGGTCGCCCTGCTAGGAGTAATTGGCAAGCCGCAAGAGCCATAAGACTAACAGCATGGTGCCCTCAGCTAACAGCCTGCCAATCAAACCTAATTGACAGGCAGCATGACAGAGGAGGGGAACGCGGGACAAAGGATTGCGGTCTGGTCTCGTCAGCCTTGCTTCTTTTTTCCTGCCCCCGTTTCTTTTGTCCGTGGTCTAAGGGTGATGTGAAATGGCCCGGCGTCCGTGGGACTGATAAACACAGACCATTTACTGTTACAGAACACACATACAGAAAGCTCTTAGCCCCCCTCGCGCACAGGCGGCATGATCAAAGCCCGCCGCGGCCGCAGACACAATAGGGAAACTGCGCCGTCATCGGCGGCTAATGCGGAGGAACAGCTACAGAGGCAATTACCAGCCAAGAAGCGCACAGAGTGGGCACTCATTAGCTTTACTTAAACAGACGCGCACACACAAGCTCCTGCTGGTACCCTTTCAGGACTGCCAAAGAGTGCACCTAATGTGGAACCGGCTCTGGAGTGTGGCCCTGTGGCTGTGCTTTGAGGATGGCTCGCCGGGAAAGAGCCGCTACAACTAACAACTACAGCCTCACGTACAGCCGGGCGATCCAGTGGGCACGTTACGGACGACAGCTATCATCAGCAGCATCAGACGTTAGCATCCCAGGACACGATGCGGCTACACGCTAGCAAACTGGACTAACGACAAACACTGATGCTGCGTTTGTAGTTTATGGCAGAGGGATGATGGGAAATCGGATATTCCATTATTTTCAAAAAAGCCGCAACAACAATTTCTGCCATCAAAGCGGCAACATTCCGTAGAGGGCAGCAGAGAGCGGAGCGCTCCGTCACGAATCCAGTTTTCCCAAGTTTTGGCCTTTGACGGCAAACTGGGTGTTGATTTTGTTGG